>ML660201.1:706848-1006142 GCA_007570785.1 Antilocapra americana | reverse complement strand
GGTGGGATGATATGGGAGAAGGGCATTGAAACATGTTAATTATCATACGTCTAATCAATCGCCAGCCCAGGATTGATGCTCGGGGCTGTTGCAGCGAGATTTCCCAGGGGGGAGGGAGGAGGGAGGGGGGTTCTGGAGGGGAAGCATATGTAAACCCATGGTGATATCATAACATTGTATGGCAAAAACAATAAAAAAATTAAAAAATAAATAAAATTAAAACATTATTATTATTTATCTAAAAAAAAACCAAAAAAACAAGTTATAGTTAAGTTTGGAAACAACTGAAATTTTCAATGACAGATAAATGGATAAACAAGATGTGGTACATATTAATATATACCATGGAATATTACTCAGCCATAAAAGGAACAAAACTGGGTCATTTGTAGAGATGTGGGTGGACTTAGAATTTGTCATACAGAATGAAGTAAGTCAGAAAGAGAAAAATAAATATATATTAACGAATATATGTGGAATCTAGAAAAATGGTGCAGATGAACCTGTTTATAGGACAGGAGTAGAGAGACTCAGACATAGAGAATGGACATGTGGATCTGAGGTAGGGGAGGGGGAAGAGGAGGGTGGGACGAATTAGGGTGTTGAAATTGACATATATTCGCTACCATATGTAAAATAGGTAGCGGGAAGCTGTTTTCTAGCACAAGGAGCTCAGCTTGGTGCTCTGTGATGCCCTAGAAGAGTGGGATGCAGCAGAGGTGGTCCAAGAGGGAGGGAATATATGTATATATATAGCTGATTCACTTTTTATACAGCAGAAACTGACACATTGTAAAGCAATTGTGTGTGTGTGTGTGTGTGTGTGTGTGTGTGTCTGTGTGTGTATCTGTGTTAGTCGCTCAGTCATGTCCGACTCTTTGTGACCCTATGGACTGTAGCTGGTCAGGCTCCTCCCTCCATGGAATTCTCCAGGCAAGAATACTGGAGTGGGTTGCCATTCCTTTCTCCAGGGGATCTTCCTACCCAGGGATTGAAACTGGGTCTCCTGAATTGCAGGCAGATTCTTTATCTTCTAAGCCACCAGGGAAGCCCTGTAAAGAAGTTATACTCCAGTAATTTTTTTTTTTTAAAGAAAGAAGTTTATCTGTGGATAACCTTTAAAAAAAAAATACTGTGGTCCAGGGGAGTACAGATGCATGCAAGAAACTGGCCCAAAACTGGCAAGAGAAGAACAGCAATAGATTAGTCTGCGGTCTGGGAGAGAGGCGGCTGGCTGAACTGGCAAATGACAACCAGGGAAGATCTCTGTAGAGTCTGGGTGCTTCTCAGGTGTTCCTGGGGGAAGGAAGTCTAGTCAGCACCTGGAATCCTGAGATCAAACAGATGGGGACACAAACCACTATGACTTGGCATTTAAAGGAAATGTGACAAGAAAACAAATTTTAAAATCACGATCCTTACAAAGCTTGGAAAAACATACAGCTCTATGATCTCATTATACTAGCAAAGAGACCTAGGCTCACAGGAGTCAGAGTCTCAGTTTCTCTGTCTTTAAAGTCAGGAAGGCAGACAAGATCATATTAAGTGTTTCTGCTTGGTGGAGGGAATGCTGGGAGCGGGGAAACCGGCTGGACAGTGTTTGCTGCAAATTTTGCTGAGTGTAGACATTCATTCAATACCTGCTTCTTCTTTTTTTAAATCCAGGCTTCTAGGGTTTCGTTTTGTTTGTTTTGTTTTTAAAGTCTTTATTGAATTTGTTACAATATTGCTTCATTTTGGTTTCTGGCTGCAAGGCATGTGGGATCTTGGCTCCCTGAACAGGGACTGAACCTCTGGACCACCAGGGAATTCCCCAATACCTGCTTTCCTATAAAACTTTAGGGTTGACAATTATTGCCTAATTGCTAAAATGTACTATTTATTGCTGACGCTTTTGTTGCCTGTTGTTTCTGCCTTCTGACAAACCTGCTTTGGAAATTGGCCAAGAAAGGCTAGCTTGCTCCTGGGCCAAGTGAAGGCATGTCACTTTCTCACCTGGAAAGAACCCCTCCAGAAAAAGCCATTTCTCCTTGTATTACCTACTGGTCTACCACCAACCTCTAGGCCAAAGCTGTGAATATATATTTTCTGTCAGCCTCCTGTGTGTCTGCTCCAAGACCAAGCCTGAGCCTGAAACTTCCTTTGTGCTGGGGAAACTTCCAGACTGGCCCCCCACTCCCCACTCAGCTTCTCCGTGGGCAATAAGGCAGCAATTTCTGGCCCCAGTGTCCAAGCAGCAAATGAGAAGTGATGGTTTGCGTGGAAAGTACTGTCTGGGAGACAAGAGAAAGAGGCAGCGCTTGTGACAGAGCTGTTCACACTTTCCTTGCACAGCTGGGAGACATTAGCTGATCTCTCCAGACTGGTCTGCTTTCTGGCACCGGTGAGTTAAAAACCCCCCAAAGCCTCCAAGGTAAGCTGGACTTCTATCATATGCATTTAGCAGCTAAATCAGCAAAAGTCGTTTTCAAATATTCATGCAAAGCTGAATCTTTACCCAAGGTCAGGAGTTCAATAGAAGTTAGCACACACACACGCGCGCACACACACAAAAAGGATTTGTGGCCAGAAGGCAAGAAAAGAAACCGAAAATATGTATAGATTATCTCAGTTCAAAATCTGCTTTCTCTTGGAGGGGGTTGGAGCTCTGGAAAGTAGATAAAAAATAGTTCTGCAATAAATAATGTGGAATATATAATATGATAGAAGGATGGATATAAATAACATTTCTGTGTACATCAAATTCCATATCTGACATTATTGAGTGGATGAAAAACAGGTTAAGCATTTGAAATTTAGTAAATAACCCCCATTTTAGAATGCTTTCTTCACTACCCTTATATCGAGCAGTCCAGTCGACCTCCATCAAAGGCTGTCAACTGATTTTATACAAAAGTAATATGAAAAATATGTTTAAAATGAAATCTATTTAGTAGTAAAATGTGGGGGGCTCAGTCACCAGTCATGTCCTACTCTTTGTGACCCCAAGGACTGTAGCCCACCAGGCTCCTCTGTCCGTGGGATTCTCCAGGCAAGAATACTGGAGTGGGTTGCCATGCCCTCCTCCAGGGGATCTTCCTGATCCAGGGATCAAACCTGTGTCTCCTGCGTCTTTTGCACTGTAGGTGGATTCTTTACCCACTGAACCACCTGGGAAGCCCCAGTAGCAAAATATGCAGTCTCTATTGCTTTTGTCGACATATCTTAAATTAGATACCAGAAATGTTTTTTATGAACACCTTTCAGATCTTGTGTTATTTGCATAGTGGAAGGGAAAAATACAAAACAGAGCCTCAGAATAGAAAAAGCTGGATTTCAGCCCCACCTCATGATCAATTAACAGTGAGATTTGCAGAGTGTCATGTGACTATGAAGCTCAGTGTCCTGCTTCCTTCACTATAATGGGAACTTAATTATGAAAAGTTCTACTTTTCTCAATATCAAGTGATCTATTAACAGCTTTTGATTCCATAGTCAGGTGCTATCTCTGTACTTTTTGTTTTAGTTCAGTTCAGTTCAGTCACTCAGTCATGTCCGACTCTCTGCAACCCCATGGACTATAGCATGCCAGGCTTCCCTGTCCATTACCAACTCCTGGAGCTTGCTCGAACTCATGTCCATTGAGTCAGTGATGCCATCCAACTGTCTCATCCTCTGTCATTCCCTTCTTCTCTGCCTTCAATCTTTCCCAGCATCAGGGTCTTTTCCAATGAGTCAGTTCTTCACAGCAGCTGGCCAAAGTATTGGAGTTTCAGCTTAAACATCAGTCCTTCCAATGAATATTCAGGACTGATCTCTTTTAGGATGGACTGGTTGGACCTCCTTGCAGTCTAAGGGACTCTCAAGAGTCTTCTCCAACACTACAGTTCAAAAGCATCAATTCTTCAGCACTCAGCTTTCTTTATAGTCCAGCTCTCACATCCATACCTGACTACTGGAAAAACTATAGCTTTGACTAGATGGACCTTTGTTGGCAAAGGTCCTTTTGTTTATACCCACCTTATTCCAGAAGAAATTCCAAGTTGCTCTATGGGCAGCTTATATGATTTTGAAGTAGCCCTTGGATTTTAAGTGGTTTTCTTAATCTAAATGGCGACATCAGAATGGATATTGAAATTGTCAGTTCTACCTTAAAATGGCTTGCAACAAGGTTGGATCTAGAAATTTTCATTTATAACTTGCACCTAAATAATTTCATCTTGCTCACTTAAATGATCTATGTATTCCTTTCTGCCCCAACATAGATAAAAATTTGAAAAAGACAAACATCTTTCCATATGTTAATGATATCCATATATTAATGATATAATCTTAATATTACAATATAAGAATGGCCTCAAGGACTAGTGGGGGCTTCCAAGGTGGCTCAGATGGTAAAGAATCTGCCTGCAATGCAGGAGACCCATGTTTGATCCCTGGGTCAGGAAGATCCCCTGAAGAAGGGAATGGCAACCCATTCCAGTATTCCTGCCTGGAGAATCCCATGGATTAAGGAGCCTGGTGGGCTACAGTCCATGGGGTCTCAAAGAGTAGGACATGACTGAGTGACTAACACACACAAGGAGTAATGGCAAATTGCTAATTTAAACAAAAAGAAAAAATAATTCTACTAAAAAGACCATACTTTTGGCATCTATTTAATAGATCTGTGGTTTCTCTCTTTTCTAGAGCCAGGGGCTCATCAGAGCAGAGCTAGAGAGACTGAGAGACAAATAGAAACAGCTCTGGCCTTGCCCACCCCTCAAAGAGGGCATTTTCATCAGTGGTAGTTTTATTTATTGGACTTGCACGTAAAATTCATTTAAAGAGAAGGATTTCTTTTTAGATTTTTATTTTATATTGGAGTAGAGTTGATTTACAATGTTGTATTAGTTTCAGGTATACAGCAAAGTAATTCAGTTATACATATACACATATCTCTTCTTTTTCAAAGTCTCTCTCTTTTTTTTTGCCCTACCACTCCATGTGGCATGTGAGATCCTAGTTCCCTTACCAGGGATTGGGAGTACGAAGTCTTAACCACTGAACCACCAGCAAAGTCTCTCAAATTCTTCTCCCATTTCTCTGTTTTTAATGTTACAAAAGCTTTTTATTTTATTATATTATTTTTTAGTGACATATAGCTGATTTACAATGTTGTATCAATCTCAATTGTACAGCAAAAGTGACTCAATTTTACACATATATACATTTGTTTTTCAAAATATTCTTTTCCATTATGGTTTATCCCAGGAGATAGGATATAGCTACCAGTGCTATACAGTGGGCTTCCAGGTGACTCAGTGGTAAAGAATCCTCTTGACAAGCAGGAGACTCGGGTTCAATCTCTGGGTTGAGAAGATCTGGAGAAGGAAGTGGCAACCCACTACAGTATTCTTGCCTGGAAAATCCCATGGACAGAGGAGCCTGGCAGGCTACAGTCTACAGGGTGGCAAAGACTTGGACATGACTGAGCAACTAAACAGCAGTAGCATCAGCAGCCGTAAGGTAGGACCTTGTTCATCCATTCTAATGCAACAGTTTGCACCTACCAACTGCAAATTCCCATCTTTTCCCATCCCTTGACAAAACAAAACAAAAAGCAAGAACAAGAGTAAAAAAGCAAACAAAAAACCTGATTTAGTTGAAAAAAGGCAAACCAGGAGCAAGGAGAGCAAATGCTGACCATATTTTTTTGGCCCATGATTAAAGTTTTAAAACTGTGTTGCCAATATTTAAAGACAAGTCATTTTACAGGAAAATCTGGCTTTCTGGGTCTCTTGACAATTGGGGAGAACTGAAAACACTGGCATCTCAATCCCATAGATAACCCAAGCTGGGCCCTGGCTGCCCCTTTAGACAGTCAGAACCCTCTAGGTCACCGGTCCACGCACATCTGTTGGCCAGAGTTGAGGTGTTCTGTAAGGAGAGCACTCTGAGAGTACAGAGAGAGAAGCCACAGAGGGTTAGTCCTGACAGCCCCCAGCTCACTACATTCTGGCATGTCGCCCAAGAGGCACGCCTGCTGGAACTCCAGCTTTGTGGCTTAGACAAACTGAGCTTGAAGGAACAGAACTCGGCAGCTTCCACCAGGGCATGGTTCAGCTTCAGACAGATGGGGGTTCAGCTGCCTGATCTCCTTGGCAGCATTTTATGAAGAGAGGCTGGTGCTAGCAAGGTTAGCTTCAGGTAGAACCAGGATGGCATCAGTTTCCTAACACGTATCTAAGGATGATTGATTCAGCTCTGATTTTATCTGGAGCTTCCCTGGTGGCTCAGTGGTAAAGGAAGAATTTGCTTCCAATGCAGGAGTTGCAGGAGACATAGGTTCGATCCCTGGCTTGGAAAGATCCCTTGGAGAAGGAAATGGCAAACCATTCCAGTATTCTTGCCTGGAGAATCCCATGGACAGAGGAGTCTGGGGGCCTACAGTCCACAGGGTCACAGAGAGTCAGACACGACTGAGCAACTAACACTTTCCTTTTCAAGAAGAGATTTATTATAGGAATTGGCTCCATGATTAGGGAGGCTGAGAAGTCTCATGATATGCCATCTGCAAGCTGGAGACCAGGAAAGCTGAGGTGTAGTTCATTCTCAGCCCAAAGACCTGAAGAGATAGATGGTAGAAGTCCCATCTGAGTCTGAAGGCCTGTGAACCAGGGTCCTGCTGGGGGCAGAAGACAGTGGATGTTCAGTTCAGACTGAGAGTAAATTCACCCTTTGGTTCTCTGGCCCTCAGTGGACTGCCTGACGCCCTCCTGCACGAAGGAGGTAAACAATCTGGTTTGGACCAGTCACCAACTCAAATGCTAGTCTCATCCACAGACACCCTCACAGACACACCTGGAAGGGATGTTCAACCATCTAGCTGGGAATCCCTTAGCCCAGTAAAATGAGCACACAAAATTGACAGTCACTTTTGGGCTAATTTGGTTTTCTTTTAACATAAAACATTTACATGAAATCAAAGACAAAACTATGAAACTGATAGCACTCAGATGAGTGGGGATTCCATCTCTTTCATTTTTCACGTTGTGCATTCCTTCCCTTTATACATAACTCTTTATTTTTATTTTTTGGTTTATTGTTCCATTTAAAAAATCACATGTACTTTTATACACCTTACCTTTTAAAAAGGTAGCGTAGGATAAACACTATTCTAAAGAGGATCGTGCTTAGAAGGCTATTGGAGAAAGTTCTCCAGGTCTTAAGTTGCAACTCTTATAAAAATAGTTATTTTTATTATTAAAATTTAGTACATTTGGTATAAAATCATAACTGCTAGGCTAGAACTCTGGTAACCTGAAAAGAAACATTTCATTCAGTTAATGATTATATTTTCAGCATTTGTTATATGCCAGGTGCCGTTTTATTCATCCTCATGATATCATCGTTAGTTATCTGTTTTATGTGCATGTGTGCTAAGTCACTTCAGTCGTATCTGACTCTGTGACTCTGTAGACTGTAGCCCACCAGGCTCCTCTGTCCCTGGGATTCTCCAGGCCAGAATACTTGAGTGGATTGCCATGCCCTCCTCCAGGAGATCTTCCAGACCCAGGGATCAAACCCACGTCTCCTGCATTGCAGGTAGATTCTTTACCGATGAGCCACCAGGGAAGCCCCTATCTATTTTATACCTAGTGTCAGTAGTGTATATGTGTCAGTCCCAATTCATCCAGCACAGGCAACTCTACTCAGTGCTCTGTGGTGACCTAAATAGAAAGGAAATCCAAAAAAGAGGAGGTATATGGAAACAAAGTGAATGTCTGGTTCACTTTGCTGTACAGAGAAACTAACACAATATTGTAAAGCAACTATACTCCAAAAAAAGTTAATTAAAAACATAATTATCCTCATGACTACCCTATGAGGTAAGTGTCATTATAAACTTCATTTTGGAAATGGAGAAACTAAGGCAAGATGGGTTAAGAAACTTGCATTCTGAAATCTCAGCTCCTGAACAGCGGAGCTGGGCTCTGCACTAACATCCTGGCCTCAGAGTTCAGGCTCTTGGCTGGTACCTGTCCTCCAGGCCAAACCTTTACCTGTGTCCTCTTGTTTCCTGTTGTCAGCAGCTTTGCAGTGAACATCCTGAACATTAGTTTTAGTTCTCATCAATTAGCATTTTCTTGTAGGATCATTTCTCTAAATGAATTTTTGAGTTGAGAGGTAGGCATATTTTAAATTAAGTATTTTGGAATTTTTAAAAAATTATCTTTAGCTCAAGAAAGTGAGAAAGAATCCTTTTGCATATACTGACAATGTGTCCCCATGAGGTTTTTTAAGTTCAACATACAGTGAAAAGTATCCAATTTGATTATATGGTTCAGTGTTTTGACAAATGTATACAAATGTGTAAACCCATGTAACGACAACCATAATCAAGAAATACAACATTTCCAGCAACCCCAGAAGTTTCCTTGTGCCCACTTGCACATCCTGCAAGCTTTGAGAACTGATTCCTTTTACTTGAAGTGCTCTGTTTAGAGAGATAAACTCTTTGGTAACAGGCCATCTCATTCCCAAATGAACTATCTCCAGGCAGAAATTAATTTTTGTAATTGTATGTCTTCTTTTCTGTTAGAATCCATGTCAGAAAGCATGGACTAGAAGCTGTCAATATTAAAACTGCTTTCACTATGGGAGCTGAAGACACGCATCCACTGGGCTCTTGACACCAAGCCCAAATTTCTCATGTTTAATGGCCATGCCTACCACAAGCCCTGACTTTTTACATGTGTATATTTGACTTTCATTTTGGTACAGGAAACACTTAAATAGCTATAACGCCTGTTTCCCTGTGAGAGTGTTGTATATCTGTCCAAAAGATGAGAAATTTCAGTTGTTGAACGATCAGGAAATGTCACTTTTAATCCAAGTATAAAAATAAATTCTATAGACATGACCAACTAAACTAGTGTGTAATTATGGAATATTATAACTTTAAATGGTCATCTATGTACAAGAAAACAAAAAGCCAAAATTAAGTGAAATGGCTAGTACAAGGTCCTGCTATTTAAGGAATAGCAGGGATACTGCTGGGGATATATCCAGAAGGAAAACTGTAATTCAGAAAGATATATGCATCCCAAATGTTCATTGCAGCACTGCTTACAGTGGAAGCAACCTAGGTATCCATCAACAGATGGATGGATAAAGAAGATGTGGTACATGTATACAAAGGAATACTACTCAGCAATAAAAAAGAGTGAAAAAATGCCATTTGCAGCAACATGGCTGGACCTAGAGATGGTCACACTAAGTGAAGTTGGACAGAAAGATAAATATTGTATGATATCAATCATACGGGAAATCTAATTTTGAAAATGACATAAATGAACTTACTTACAAAACAGAAACAGATTTCAAAAACAAACTTCTGGTTATGAAAAGGGAAATGGCAGAGGAAGGGAAAAGTTAGGAGCTTGGGATTTACATACACATACTACTATTTATAAAATAATTAACAAGGACCTACTGTTTATTCTACTTAATATTCTATAATGACCTAAAGAATCTAAAAAAGAATGAAGATATGCATATGTATTAACTGAATTATTTTGCTGTATGCCCAAAACTAACACAACATTATAAATCAACTATACTTCAGTAAAATAATAGGAAAAATGAGAAGTTGGGATAAAAAACTTTTTTAATGGGATAAACTGCCTCTTCTCACATCCCAGCCCACCAGCCCAATCTCATGTTCTTTTCATCGGCATTATGCTGCCATTCCATACTGGCATTCCTCAGGTATGACAGTTCCCAGACAAAAATGACAAATATTGTATTCACCACACTATGAGGAAATTCTCCTGGCCCTCATTCTGCACTGTCATTCAGACATCACTTACAAATCAACCTTATTATACCCATTGTCATACTGATTTGGTGTAACACACATCTGCTCAGGGCTTCCCTTGTGGCTCACCTGGTAACGAATCCTCTTGCAATGTGGGAGACCTGGGTTACAACATGTGTCAGAACTGTGGAAAACATGCAGGAGACTTCTCTGCAAAATTGAACTCTTGCTGCCAATTGCCACAGAATTGTTCCACCTAGTTACCAGTTAGAAAAGAAGTTACTGCATGCTTTATGGAATATTCCCTTGTGATCGCATGAAGAGTCCCACAAAACAGTTTGAGCTCTGTAGCCTTGACAGCTCTGTAGTGACTTTTTAATTGAAAAACAAAGCATGTCTTTTTGAAAATAATAATAAAATATTAAATAAATACAATTAAAATTGTTCCCAATATTTAAAGATTGACTCTCACTATTAATATTTTGATGTATACTTCCCCAAACTTAAAGTTTCAAGTATTTACTAGTTTAGTTTGCATAGCACAATCAATACATGAGTAACATTTCTTCCTATTAGACATAGTACGGTATATTGATCAATGGCACAGACCCAAGATTACCTGGTTACCATCTAGGATCTGCCACTTACTAGTTGTGTGACCGTGAGTAAGTTAATCTTCCTGTGCTTCAGCTTCCTCATCTGTAACATAGTGATAATGTTAGTGCTTGCTTCCTAGGGTTGTGGCCAGAAGGAGATGAATTAATATATGTGAAGTATTTAGTAGCAAATGACATATTATCATTGCAATGTCATCATAACTGGATTTATTTCTAGGGCAGGAATAGAGACACAGGCATGGAGAATGAACTTGTGGAGGCAGGCTGGGGAGGGGAGGGTGGGATGAACTGGGAGAGTGGCATTGCCATATATATCCTACCTGTGTAGAACAGACAGCTAGTGGAAAACTGCTGCACAGCTCAGTTCAGTGCTCTGTGATGACCTAGAGGGATGGCATGGGAGGGGTGGGAGGGAGGCTAAGAAGGGAGGGGACATATGTATACTATGGCTGATTGTTGTATGGCAGAAACCAATGCAACATTGTAAACCAATTATCCTTCAGTTAGAAAATTTGTAAGGAACCAATATCATCATGACTATAAAACCCTTTAGCCAATGTAGATTCACTGAACATCCCCCTTGCTCACCATCCCTCTCGCCAATTCCAACCCCCTCTGCAGGGATAACCCAGATTAGACTCACAGCAAAGAACCCAACCTTCCCAGTGGTGTGATCTCTAAGGATAAATTTATGACCGAGTTCTGGCTCCCACTAGAGTTAAGAGGGTTAAGAAAAGGAAACACTTTGAGCATCTTAAGGATGCTTTGTGAATGGAGTGAAAGTAGAGAGCGGCAGGAATTGTTGGGCCGAAGCTAAATGGTTTCTCAAATGGAGAAAGTGACTGACTGTAAAACTGCCCTGCTTCTTCGGTAGGTTTAGGTTGGAAAAAGCAAATGATCTCAGTGCTGCCCTGACCAGTCTTGACTGTTCCTGCCAAGGCTGGGTACCATGGTCTTCACACACTTCTACAACGACCTGTCAAAGTTTGTACCCTTACCTGCATAATTAGGGACAGTTAAGTCAGGCTGTCCTCTCTTCCATTGCACAGATTTTTGTCCTCTGAGACTCAGCCTCAAACATCTTCCTCCTTGTTTCTCACTTCGTGTTGTAGGATTTGTCATACTCCCGAAGTGTGGGCTAGTTTCCTCCCTGTGGCTGGAGACATCACTTCTTGACAGTTCAGTTTCTTACCTTGTGCTTCTCATCGTGGTTGGAGAAGGAAGGTCTCTTTTTACTTAGTTCAAATTTGGGGCAAGGTGGATCTGCATTGGGTCAGGTGCTAGGCCACTAAAATCATTAGCTAAGGATGCTGGGGCTGGTGGGGAAGCATGTCCCCAACAGGGGTTGGAGCCGGCGGGACCGTGCTCTGTCAGTGATGGTGGGGGCTGAGCACCTCCGCCACGACCCTGCCTTAATTTCCTTCTGCTCTCTGCCCTGCGTCCCCTCAGTTTCATTACTCAGTGCATGCTGTGGGTGTGACTTTTGCTCTTGTGTGCCATTGGCGCCATCTGCTCCTGCCTCTCTCCTTTGATGTCATGATACAGATGGCAAGGCCACACTGGGAAGTGGCACTTGGTCCAATATGGCAGCTCGGGCTCCATCCTGCCCACCCCTGCCTCAATGCTGCTGGTAAGTAATCCAGCTCATGTGAAAGTCTAATAATGGAATCACTCTTACATTTAGGTTTAGCCTCTGAAATCCCATTATAAATGATTGGAACTAGATGCATTCTTTCCAAAATATGCATCTTCTACAATAGGAGCAAATATCTAGGATTGCTTAAAAGGTAATTCAATCAATTTTTTAAGGAATCATGACAACTTGCTATTAACAACCCAAGAAAGTTCAGGAATATTGTTCCTGTGATAAACAATAGAAAATATCTTACAAATATGCTTGTTAATTTGACCATGGAGGTGTCAGAGCTAATCAGTCAACAGCTACAGCTAATGCAGGAAAGAAGAAAAATTAATATTCATTAGACTCTTGTTTACACTTCTGTTGTCAAGGTTAATCAGTTTGCTTTAAGCACAACATTTCACTCTTATTAAAGTCATTAGTACCCTTCGGTACATAAAGAACACTTGGGCTCACTCATGTTTGGTTTATATATTACACATATTGCAAAGGGAGCCATGCTTAGGCCATATTTTTCTGGGATGTAGACATGAATCTTTTTTAGATCAGTCAATTATTATTCTTCACAATAGGATAATAGTTTAAAAAAATGGAACCAAAATTTAGGTATTTGGTCATATTCTCAGTTGCAGAAACTAATGATTCCACTTTTCAGCTTTAACACATGCACTATATAGACTCAAATCGAAGCAATCTCTACCAGCACTGGCAATACAAAAAGGAAAACTTGGTATTTTGTTTACCCTTGTGTCAGAAATGATCACTGTAAACAACTGTGATTAAAGGTTTTTTTTTTCCTTTTACTGAAGAATAGTAAACACAGCTTGTACTCCACGGTTGTAGTCTTATCAGGGGCTTCCCTGGTGACTCAGTGGTAAAGAGTCCACCTGCAATTCAGGAGACGCAAGTTTGATCCCTGGGTTGGAGAAGGAAATGATGACCCACTCCAGTATTCCTGCCTGGAAAATCCCATGGACAGAGGAGCCTGGCAGGCTACAGTCCATGGGTTCAAAGAAGAGTCAGACATGACTTAGTGACTAAACAACAACAAATCTTATCAGAGGATTCACTTTTCCTATTTCAAATAGGAAATGGCTCTTTTTAGTAATTTTTCACACCCCTCCAAGTGTGGAGGTTGTAATCTGATGGATATCCCAGCCGGACATCATTCTGGTTTACTTCTCAACAGCAGTTTGCACAGGAGAAGTGAACCTGAGAAAAACTCTCCCCGCTCTTAATCCCATGGAGAAAGCTGATAGACGTCATGTAATGTGGATCTCAGCTTTCACCTGAGCTTCCTCAGTGCTGCGTTCCAGAAACAGGAATTATGATGCCTTACTCAGCAAAGACTCATCCTGACACCCAGGTACTTTGAGCTCTGAAGCCTGCTCAGGATTAAGGCTCAGACTCCATGGAAACAGTCTGTTCTTTAAGCTGGCAGTGGAGCTGTGTTGTTCTTCCTCTTTTGTCATCCTGTGTCCCAATGACTAGGATGCTCTGGAGGAAATGCCCCTTAGCAATAAGGAGTAGAACAGACAATACTTCTTCTGTATCCAAGTTTACATGTTTTCATGACAGTGACTACGGAAGGGCCTCAGAGGACAAAGATTTGTTTCAGTAACTGCTGTAAGAGGACTGAATATTAATTATTCTCAAACTAAAAAGTTATTTTTAGCATAGTGCTTCTAAGACTTAATATATTTATACAGTAGGAGAGTTCATTGATTCTTTGGTGGGGCCATTTGTCATCTATTCTGGTAGCTTTTTTTTCCACTGAAAGCTCTTAAAAATAACTGGACATTCCATTGGAGCACTCTTGATATTTTCTGTAGACAGATGACATATAGACCTTTCAGCAAAAAATAATGTCCACAATATCATAGAAATGTTGAGTACAGTATTTGGGAGTAGCATTAATTACTTATGAGTAAGAAAAGATTGGATCTGCTGCCATATTGAAAATAGCCATCTCAATTAATTTAAACTAAATACAATGAAAACTTAGGTTCCTCAGCCATATTGAAGTATTTAGTATCCACAGGGGCTGATGGCCACCCTATTGAATGGTACCAGAAGATAATATTCCTGTCATCTCAAAAACATTTATTGGACAATGTTAATATAAAACTTTGGCACTCCTCATCAATCACAAAAATGATCTATTCTTCAGTCATTTTAGAGGTTTTCATTTGTTTTGCCGAACAAAAATCTTTGATAACTGTAATTATTTGTATGTACTATATAATAAAAAAAGTTTAAAGCAAAACAAAACCCAGTCCAAGAAAATAACTGCAAATTATTTAATATCCAATTTTTTAAAATCAAACTCCCTGTTTAAAGAATAAGCAAGCAAACAAATAACAAACTTTTGGATTCAAATCGAGAAGAGTATCAGTTATATACTTTCAGAGTGTAAGTTGTATGAAGTGAATAAGCTAATGAATAAGTATATGGACCCCCATTTTTTGTGAGGATTTGAAGATATAAAATACATAGACATCATTGATGCAACACAGCAGTGCTTTGTTAAAAGCAACTACAGCCACATTTCTAATCTTACCCTCAGAATTCACAATAAGGACTCCTGCAATCATTAGTAAGCACAGAAAATAGCCTAATTGGCTGACAAGGAATACTCTTTCAGGTTCAGTTTGTCAAAAATGCACCAATACTAGTTAGCCCAACATCTTGACCACATTTATTGTGTCAATGATTATATAAAAATCCTTAGAGCACTCTTTTTCAGGAGATTGAGATTGCCTAAGAATGAGTACAAAAACCCAAATTATCATGAAACATTATCACAAAACCCTGGAACTCCTGTTTCCCACCAGGTCATCCTTTGGAGCACTGGTGATGTTTCCAGAGTTTAATGGCACAGAAGTTGTTAGGTTTTTAATGAGGACAGATTCTCTGCTGATCCAGTGGTTGAGGCTCCACACTTTCAATGGAGGGGAGGTGGGTCCGATCCCTGATGGGGGAACTGAGATCCCACAGGCTGGGGGGCAACTAAACCCGTGCACCCCAACTACTGAGCTCACAGACTCTGGGTCCCTGAGCTACCACTAGAGAGCAACCTGCATGCCACAGTGAAGATACTCCACATACCACAACTATGGGCAGATGCAAATAAAGAAATACGTATTTTTTAAATGTAAACGGATTCATACTTACAGTTTCTTCTGAAATCCGATGTAAAGAACTGAGTCCATGGCTAATCCCAGGGTGATTAGGTATTCATAGAGATCTAGTGAAATTCTTTAAGATTAGATTTTAGAATTAATGCATTATGGGAAACAGAAAATCCAGACCTTAGAGACTAATTTTGATTCTTATGTAAACAGTGGGAATCAGGAGAACATTTGGGTGTTGGGAAGACACCCAAAAGGTTTGGCTAGAAATAAATCCTTCTATTCTCCCCTCCTGGAAAGCAGCTAAGACTGACTGACCAGAGGGAATCTGTAACTACAATAGATCTTGATTTTTCTCTTCTCTTCCTTCCGCCTGGTCACTGGCTCCAACACAGCTCTCAGTTCTAATCACGGTATTTATTCCTATGTCATATGTGTTCTGGGCACGTTAGCAGTTATAGGGTCCAAAAACAACTGGTTAGTATTGTGTAAATGGTGTATTTTTGATATATACTTTAGATATTTTCAGCTAATTATAGGTTGATCACGACAGAAGTCAAGAAAGATCCATATATTCATACACACAAAACAAGGCATCCATGTTGCCTTTTGTGACAACATAGATGAAACTTGAGGACACCGTGATAAATGAAAAAGTCAGAGAGAGAAAAACAAATATTAAATGCTCTCATTTAACGTGGAAAATAAAAAACCTGAATCATCCAGGGAACTGTGTGCAATACTCTATAATAACTTCTATGGCAAAAGAATCTGAAAAAGAGTGAATACATATATATGTATTGTTGAATCAACTTGCTGCACATCTGAAACTAACACCACATTGTAAATCAACTATGCATGCTAAGTCACTTCAGTTTTGATGCCCCACCCCACCATGCCCTGTCCCAGGGCAGTGGAAAGTGTGTGAAAGTGTTGGTTGCTCTGTCGTGCCCAACTCTTTGTGACCCCATGGACTGTAGCCTTCCAGGCTCCTCTGTCCAACGGATTCTCCAGGCAAGAGCACTGGCATGGGTTGCTCCCCTCTCCAGGGGATCTTCCCAACCTAAGGATCGAACTCGTGCCTCCTGTGGCTCCTGCATTGCAAGCAGATTTTTTACCACTGAGCCACCGGGGAAGCCCCATATGCAAATATACAATCAAAATTGCATTAAAATTTTTTTTTCTAAAAAGCTGAATCATAGACATAAAGAGCAGAATGATGGCTGTCAAGGGTATGAGAGAGAAATGAGAATATGAGAGAAATGAGTGATGTTTCTCAGGGGCGTATACTTTCAGTTATGATATGAATGAGCTCTGGGCACCTAATGTACTGCCTAATGGCTATAGTTTACACAGTATCATATACTTCAAAGTTGCCCAGAGGCATTCCTAAATGTTCTCACCACCAAAAAGAAACAGTAATTGTGTGTGGAGGAATTAATGACTCTTATTGCTGTAATCATTTTGCAATATATATATATGTGTGTGTATTAAACCTATACAGTGTTATATGTCAATTGTATCTTAATAAAGATGGAAAAAGAAGAATTCTACATTATTCCACATGTACATATGAAAGCAAATGATGAAAGGAGATACTTCTCCCATGACTCTTTTAATTGTCTAAAATTAGTCATTATCTCAGAGAAGGCAATGGCACCCCACTCCAGTGCTCTTGCCTGGAAAATCCCATGGATGGAGGAGCCTGGTAGGCTGCAGTCCATAGGGTCACAAAGAGTCAGACATGACTGAGCGACTTCACTTTCCCTTTTCACTTTCATGCATTGGAGAAGGAAATGGCAACCCACTCCAGTGTTCTTGCCTGGAGAATCCCAGGGACAGGGAGCCTGGTGGGCTGCCGTCTATGGGGTCGCACAGAGTTGGACATGGCTGAAGCGACTTAGCAACAGCAGCAGCTGTCGTTATCTAGATACTGGAATATCAGAGGGAAGTTGGAGAAATAATAAATCTTAACATGAGTCAACATGAGAGCAAGTAGAAGCTCGTGAAATTCCAGCCTGCATTCATGGATGTGTTCCAAATGTGATGACCGTTGTCTGCACTAGTCACATTATGGAGGGGCTGTACTTGCTCCAAGATCCCCAAAAGACAAAGTTTTTTCTTTTTTTTTTTGGTGGTACCATACAGCATATCGGATCTTAGTTCTCCAACCAGGGATCAGACCAGAACCCTTGCCTGGAAGCTCAGAGTCCTAATCACTGGACCACCAGGTAAGTCCCAAGAATCTCAAAGGAGAGAAACAGAGAACAAGCTGACAGTCTCTCTGTTTAGCATAAGGCAGAACCTGAAAATTTTGCTTCAAGGAACTGGAGGAGAAGAAGTTTTTGTTCTGAGTCTGTATCATTCTGAGTCAGGGTTCTGCCCTTGCTCTCTGGGATATCTCCTAGGATATTCATCTTTCTGTCTCTTTCAAGTCATTTGTGAAATTTGAGGCTAATAACCCTGTACACTCATCAGTCAGGATGACCGTGCCTTCAGGTGACTGAAGAGCCAGCTAACCTGGGCTCAGTCCATAAAGGCATTGCCTGTTCACGCAGGAGAAAAGCTGCCAGTGAAGGCGAGTGGTTCTTGGGCTACCCCAGTGGTTTCCTCCCATCCGAGTACTGATCAGGCCCGACCCTGCTTAGCTTCCAAGATCAGACGAGACTGCCATGTTCGTCGTGGTATGGCTGTAGACCCCAGGAGCCTCCTAACGGAGGTGAGCAGGTCCTCTGGCCCTCCTTGACTTCCCACCCATGTTGAAACGGCAACAGTGGCTCCAGATGTCTCATCCTCACACTTTGTAGTTCAAGTTTCAAGCTGGGAGCAGTGAGAGCAGGTGGGGGAAAGAGGGAAAGAAAATTCCCCAAACTGCCCATCTCCCTTCAAGGCAGAGGAAGTGTCTTCCAAGGACCCCCTGGGCAGATTTTCTTGTGTCTCCTTGGCCAAAACAATTCTCTCGCTGCAAGAGAGGGCAGAAAAAAAGCATCTGGTTTGCTCTCCTCTGGGGCAGGAGAGATGGAGACACACAGAGCTGGCCACCTCAGACCAGAGCCATGAATATTAAATGGGATAAAACATGTAAAACAATGATCACAGGCACAGGTTGTGAATATTCAACAAGAAAACAACACTTAGTTGCTATTGTTATTTGCCTTGAAGAGAGAGCATTTTAATGGAGAGACTTTTTTTTTGCTTCCTTTACATGTTTGAGTGTTGTGATATCTGTGATGAGAACAGAATTGAAGTCACAGTAAGTTTCTGTTAGAGCCGTTTCAAAATGGTGTTGGCTTTGATGGTGAGTGCACCATCAACATGGTTTTCAAGCAGGATTAAAATGATCTCTGTTCTTTAGGTGGGAACACGAAGTCTGGGATTCCTTCTAGTGTAAGCTTCTACGGTTCTACACTGCAACCACTAGAGGCTCAAGACACAAGGTCTTTCTCTTAACTTAAAATGAACTTAATTTATGCTTTCTTTGTGGCTCAAATGGTAAAGATATTCTTGCCTGGAGAATTCCGTGGACAGAGGAGCCTGGCAGGCTATGGTCCATGGGGTCACATAGAGTCAGACATGACAGAGCAACTAACACACACACTTTAATGCTTGGGGTCAAATTGCAGGGTTCTGGCTGGGTCCAGAGTTTCTAACATGAGGACATAAGCAATGATTAAAAGTCCACAATTGTGGTGAAATAGGCAGTTCTTTCATGATTATCAGAAGAGAACCTTTGCCTAGCCAGATACTGACGACTACAAAAGAACAATTTTTTTTCATGTTGAGAAGTACAGAACTCATTTTAGTTCTAGATCTTGCAATTCCAAGCTCTGTTATCTCTTCAAAATAAAGATGAGCACTGGATCAGTAGCTTTCCCACACTTTTCAAATTGGATCATCTACATTTTTTTAAGGTAAGAAATGGATTTATTTAGAGAGAAACCCATTCCACAGAAAGAGTGTGGGCCATCTCAGAAGCTGAGAACGGCCTGGAAGTACGATGTGGTTAGTTTTTATGGGCTGAGTAATTTCATAGGCTGATGAGTAGGAGGATTATGTCAACCATTTGGGGGAAGAGGCAGAAATTTCCAGGAATTGGGCCACCGCCCACTTTTGGTGTTTAAGGCCATGCTTGGAACTGTCATGGTACCTGTGGCTGTGTCGTTTAGCCTGCTGATGTACTACAATGATCACCGATTCTTAAAACTATGATATTTCCCAGTTTATTAGCTTCTCTGTTCCATGTGCATTCTCCATCACTTTGTTAGGATTTTGTGAGTGCCCTATGAATGTGTTCAGTTCAGTTCAGTTCAGTCGCTCAGTCCTGTCTGACTCTTTGCAACCCCATGAACCGCAGCACGCTGGGCCTCCCTATCCATCACCATCTCCCAGAGCCCACCCAAACCCATGTCCATAGAGTCGGTGATGCCATCCAGCTATCTCATCCTCTGTCTTCCCCTTCTCCTCCTGCCCCCAATCCTCATCAGGGTCTTTTCCAATGAGTCAACTCTTCCCATAGGTGGCCAAAGTATTGGAGTTTCCGTTTCAACATCAGTCCTTCCAATGAATACCCAGGACTGACCTCCTTTAGGATGGACTGGTTGGATCTCCTTGCAGTCCAAGGGACTCTCAAGTCTTCCCCAACACCACAGTTCAAAAGCATCAATCCTTCGGCCCTCAACTTTCTTCACCGTCCAACTCTCACATCCATACATGACCACTGGAAAAACCATAGCCTTGACTAGATGGACCTTTGTTGGCAAAGTAATGTCTCTGCTTTTCAATATGCTATCTAGGTTGGTCATAACTTTCCTTCCAAGGAGTAAGTGTCTTTTAATTTCATGGCTGCAATCACCATCTGCAGTGATTTTGGAGCCTCCAAAAATAAAGTCTGTCACTGTTTCCACTGTTTCCCCATCTATTTGCCATGAGGTGATGGGACCAGATGCCATGATCTTAGTTTTTGAATGCTGAGCTTTAAGCCAATTTTTTCACTCTCCTCTTTCACTTTCATCAAGAGACTCTTTAGTTCCTCTTCACTTTCTGCCATAAGGGTGGTTGCCGGGGTCCAGTCTCGGTGGGTCCAGGGGTCTTGAGGGATGAGTGGCGTCGGCGGAAGAACTGAGCTGAGTCGATGTGTGGTGATGGAGCAGTTTCTCGTTTATTGTTGTTGGTTTATAGTTTTATAGCCAAAAGACATCCCCATTACATCATTACATCACCCATCATTCTAATTTTTTGTTTTCTACCTTCCATAGCAACCTTATCATAGAGCTCATTCCCCAATCTATCATGAAACATTCCTCTTACAGAAGTCAGATTTCTATGTAATTAGGTTTAACAATAGTATGTTTACCATTTGAGTGTCTCCAGTATACTTCATTCAATCGTGATAAGTACATCAGTCTAAGTAGAAAGGTTACATTTCTCTTATCAGGTACAACTATGTAGAAGCTAGAGGGAAGGGCTAAAGCTTGAAACTGTTTTATTCTAGTAACCTACTCCGGTTCTTACGAGGAAAGAGGACAAAGAGACAGTTTAGAAAGAGGAAAGAGGACTAAGAGACAGTCTAGCAGCTCTGCTTTAGCAATAAACCCTATTAACCTTATAGCTACTATAATGAATTCCTATGTCTACATTATCCTAAAGCAATCAATATCTCCAACTATGCTGGCCACAGTTATGAGCATTCCTAAGTTCCAGTCCAGCCTGATTTCTTCAAGGAAAGGAGCCTCCTCCGTGGAGTGGTCGGGAGAGTGGGAGGTGGAAAGGTGACCCAAGTGCGAGCCTTTCTGGTGATGGCCTTGCCGTGACCCCCAGAGAACTCTTGGTAAACTCCCCAGTAATGAGTAGGAGGAGTAGTAATCTATTTAAATGTCCCTTTCATTCCTCCTTAGCCCCCGGGGAAGGTGA
Organism: Antilocapra americana; assembly: GCA_007570785.1. Classification (NCBI taxonomy): domain Eukaryota; kingdom Metazoa; phylum Chordata; class Mammalia; order Artiodactyla; family Antilocapridae; genus Antilocapra; species Antilocapra americana. Next base: position 985,064 of record ML660201.1, on the reverse strand, counting down.
TCCACCTTCCCAGATCCTCTGGTCGATAAGGACTGGGGGGATTATCTCAGGACTAATTCTTTCCAACTGGGACTGACCTACTGAGATGAGCCAATGTCCCAAGCATGGACAGAACTCCCAAGAAAAATACCAGGGGGTGCCTAGCCCAGGATGCCCCCATAAAGAAAGTCAGCCTTGCAATTTCTTTCTTAGTCTCGTGACCTTGTCATCCGAGCAAGGGGGCATCCTGACGGCTCCCAGCAGGTGGTTTCATCTGCATATCTGAGGTTATTGATATTTCTCCCAGAAATCTTGATTCCAGCTTGTGCTTCTTCCAGTCCAGGGTTTCTCATGTTGCACTAGTGTGCTATGAATGTGTTAGGATGATGTAGATACTATTTGCTGTGTATGATTTTTTTCCCAGCCTCAAGCCTGCCAGGAGAAGGCAGGTTTCATATCTTGAGAGACTCTCTTACCAAGCCCAAGTTTTAAATCAGTTAAACTTGTACAGACACAAACATACCATGTTGATATAACCCTGGGCCCTGAAGTACATGGACGAGCAGAATGACAGCCACGTTGGAAAACTGTCTCTGACAAGAGTAGCTGGTTGAAAAACACCACCAGCGACTCGACCAGGGAAAAGGGTGACTTTCTCAAATGGAAAGAACTGCTGAAAGTAACATAAATGCTCCCTGCGCTATTTCATGCTTCTCTAAGCTATCTGAGGTGCTCACAGCAGATGCGCAGAGCTATTTACTGAGAAGCTCAGGTACTTGCTTCATCCATCATCAACATCTTCTCCTCACACGTTCTCTTCAACCTCTTTCCGTCTGGCTTCCATGCTGCCACTCCAAAACTGTTCTGTTCAAGGCACCAAGGATCCACACCTGGTGACACTCCACGATTATTTTTCTATCTTCACCTTCCTTTTCCTGTGAGCATCATTCAACGGGGGTGATGATGCCTTCTTCCTGTGTGGCTCTGCTGATGTCCCACTCTCCTTGTGCTGTTCCTTCCAGTCCAGCTGCTCCTCCTCCCTTTCCTTGGCTGCTGTTGTTGTTCCGTTGCTAAGTCATGTATGACTCTTTGCGAGCCCGTGGACTATAGCACTGTAGGTGTCCCTGGCCTTCACTGTCTCCTAGAGGTTGCTCAAATTCATATCCATTGAGTCAGTGATGCTATCTAACCATCTCATCCTCTGTTGCCACCTTCTCATTTGGCCTTCAATCTTCCCAGCATCAGGGTTTTTTCCAACGAATTTGTTCTTTGTATCAGGTGACCAAAGTACTAGGGCTTCAGCTTCAGCATCAGTCCTTCCAATGAATATTCAGGACTGATTTCCTTTAGGATTGACTGGTGTGATCTCCTTGCAGTCCAAGGGATTCCCAAGAGTCTTCTCCAGCACCACAGTTCAAAAGCATCAGTTCTTCAGTGCTCAGCCATCTTTATGGTCCAACACTCACATCCATATACAACTACTGGAAAAACAATACCTTTGACAATACGGACCTTTGCTGGCAAAGTGATGTCTCTGCTTTTTAATACACTGTCTGTGTGCTAAGTCGCCTCAGTCATGTCCAATTCTTTGCAATCCTATGCACAGTAACCCACCAGGCTCCTCTGCTCATGGGATTCTCCATGCAAGAATAGTGGAGTAGGTTGCCATGCCCTCCTCCAGGGGTCTTCCCAACCCAGGGATTGAACCAGCATCTCTTATGTCTCCTGCATTGGCAGGCAGATTCTTTACCACTAGCACCACCTGGGAAGCAGTACACTAACTAGGTTTGTCGTAACTTTCCTTCCAAGAAGAAAACACCTTTTAATTTTATGGCTGAAGTCACCATCCACAGTGATTTTGGAGCCCAAGAAAATGGGCTCTTTCCTTGACTCTTCCTGCTTTACTCCAGCTCCTATTATTGCAGGTCACTGACCTTCAGTTGTGTTCCTCCTCCTCTTTGCTATCCACCCTCTCACTAAGTCTTGACATTTCATCTTTAGCCAAGGCTGACCCATCTCCAGGGAGGAACTTCTCCTCTGAATCCCATCTCCGCGAGTGACCAGTGGATTTCACACCAGACATATGCAGAGTCAGGCTCTCCCTTTCCCCTACTACTACCATGTGACTTAATTCATGTCCCACCCCTCACCCCCACCTTTCCTGGAAAATAGTACCATCACCCGCTCAATTATTAACTCCTTAAACCTGGGAGTCATCTTTGACTACTCTTTCTCAAGTGCCTTCATGACCAGCCAAGCAGCAATCCCTGACAGTTCATCCTCCAAGCTTGTACCAGGTCCATCCACTCACTTTCTCCACCCCCTCCACCACACCTGGTGTAACTACCAGCATCCCTCACCTTGTGTGATGCAGCAGCCTCCTAGCAATGCTCTTAGCTTCTTTCCTTGGCTTCCCAATAATTTATTCTCGGCCAGTGATCAAAACTAGGATCATATACAGCACCCCCTACTCAAAACTCTGAAAGAGTTCTTACCACTTGTTCAATAAAATCCAGACTCCTTACTGGGGTCCTAGAGGTGCTTTACATTCCAAACCCTGGCAATGTTTTCAACATCACAGTCATTTTTGCTCTTTCTGACTTAGCCTCCGTCATGCTGATCTAATGCATCAGCCTCTACTTTGCTGCAAGCCCTATGCATTTGCTGTTCTTCTCTTAGAACAGACTTTGGTGCTTTGCCTAGCTCGCTCCTCCAGCTTCAAGTCTCAGTTTAAATGCCATCTGATCAGGAATGCTGTTCTCACTACTTTACATATGGATTTATTACTTTGTTTACTTCTTATTTAGACTGGTAGGAAGACAGTCCTTTCCTCTGGAATTTCAGGCACTTTTAGAGGAAAACCTGGAGAGGATATGAGAAGCAGACGCAACACTAGTACTGGGGAGACAAAATCAATTATGATAAGAGGGACCCCATTGGAACACCTCTTGTGGACCTTTTAATTTCCTACCAAGAATGATAAGTTCTAAACCCACTGGGGTCTTGCGGTAACAGAAATGAATGTGGTGGACTGTGAGTAGTCATATGTGGCAAGGCTGTCAGTAGATATCTATGTAAAAGGACTCAAAATGCAGAGCCTAAAATGCTGTCCAAGGATGTCCCTGGTGGTCCAGTGGTTAAGACGTTGCCTTCAAATGTAGGGGTGCAGGTTTGATCCTGCCAGTCTGCATGCCTCACCTCCAAAAAACTAAAACAGAAGTAATAATGTGACAGATTCAATAAAGGCTTTAAAAATGGTCCATCTAAAAAAACACCTTAAAATAAAATGCCGCCCATAAGAAGCTAAGCCTGGCTTATGGCTGAATTTGGCCAGTGAGTCACTAATTCAAGATCTATACCTAGATAGCTCTCATCTGTTGAATAAATGAGAGCATTCCCAGTTCTATACACATCAGTTTTATATGCTTCTATATGTACATTACTAAAAAATATCGAGTCATAAATAAAAGTCTGGAACCATATATTCTTTACCTGCCCTTTAGACATTTTTCTCTTTTTCTATCCATGTTTTTGAAGTATTACAAATTATAATTTTATAGAAGCATATTTATCTAACTTAGTTGCTAGCCTGAATGCTTGGAGGTGACCTTGAAGGGGACTGTGGAAAGCTCTGAATCATCAGAGAGATCATTTTTGTGTATTAGATCACCACATCTGGGTTTTGGAAAAATCACTCCAGAGCAGTGTGGAGTAAGAATAAGAAGTAGAAGACATTGGGACAGTGGTTAGTAATGACTGTAGTCATTTAAATGAGAACTGATAACAGCAAAGACAGTGACTTTGGAGAGAAATGGTGAAGAAATAAACTAGAAAATCCAAGTTAAGGAAAGCTACATCAGATGTGAATTCAAGTTTTAAGTTTCATAACAGTCATGGAAAAAACAGGATATGAAAGATGTTATGCTACATCTTGTAAAATACTGTATACCATCCAGGACCAAACTTTTTCTTGAACTCCAAGAGGAATACATCAGGAATGTTGTGCTGTGCCTAGTTACTCAGTCTTGTACAGCTCTTTGCCAACCCATGGACTATCACCACCAGGCTCCTTTGTCCATGGGCAAGAATACTGGAGTGGGTTGCCATGCCCTCCTTCAGGCGATCTTCCCGATCCAGGGATCAAACCCAGGTTTCCCTCACTGCAGGCGGGTTCTTTACCAACTGAGCCACCAGGGAAGCCCAAGAATACTGTAGTGGGTAGCCATTCCCGCTGCCAGGGTTTCTTCCCAACCCAGGAATCAAACTGGGGTCTCCTGCATTGCAGCTGAATTCTTTATCAGCTGAGATACCAGGGAAGCCCCTGCAAAGAACACTGTGTATGCATATGGTTGTGTTTTATCTCAGCCTTTGATGAAAGACAAGGGTAAAATATTAATTCATATTGTTAGTAATAATCATGATTATTTTGAAACTATATTGTTAGAATCAGGCAAAGAAATAATTTTATTAATTGAATATCATTAGAAACCAACGTTCACAGTATATGAGAAAGGAGGTAAAACTATAAAAGCAAATAAGTTAAATAAAAAATTATAAATTTACTATAATATTAGTTCATACTCATGAAATATTTTTTTTGAAAAAAAATTCCTAGTTCTGTCATTTGAAAGACCTGTGGCAAAAAGCACCTTTATGCTTAGACTGTGGTTTCTAAGTACCATTTCCCACTAAAAGGAGACAGGGTTGTTGGAGTAAATGGCTGAATCCAAAAGAGCCTCTCTGCCAAAAATCAAGGAAGCTATCAAAAAAAAAAAACTAAAGGAAAGTGAAAAAGAAGAAGATATTTTGAGGCATCTCACTTTGAGAAAGGTGGAATAATTTGTCCATTCAAAATATATGATTTCTATGTATTGAAACATATCAAAACTTTTTTTTAATCCATGAGTTCCTAATAACAGGCATTTTAAAAATCATCAAACATTTGTTCTATTTTTATTTTATATACTGTTGCTTCGAGGTAACTAATGGAGAACTTTGTAATAGTTGGATCAGATTGAAAACCCATTTAGCCATTCATTTCTCTTAATATCATCAAAAGAAGAGACAAGACATAAAGCCTACTGATATGATATGAAAAAATTCAGGACCACTCATGAAATACTCTTGCAAAAATAGTAAAACCAATTCTGATCAAGCCTCTGGGTCTAATTATCAGTTTATTGGGAAACCAGGTCCTAGAATAAATGATATACATGACTAGTAAGTAAATCTATAAAGTGGAAAACTATACATGAAAAATAACCTTGTTTGTTCAATAAGTAAATGGGAAACAACAAAGTGGAGAACCTATAAATTAAATGAGACAAGAGCTATATTGACCTCGGCCACTTGTGTCTCTTTGTGTCTTCATTTGAATAAGAAAGAAAAATATCAGATAAATATTATAAAACAACTGGAGAAATTTAAACCGTGACCACATATTTAATGATATTGAAGAATAATTGTTATTTTTGTTTCAGGCATTGTAATGGTTTTGTGCCTGCATTAAAATAAAAATTTCTCTTTAAAAGATACATTTTGAAGTCTCTATAGGTGAAATAAAAGGATGCTGAAGATTTGCTTTAAAATAATCCAGATTGGGGATGAAGGGTAAAAGTAGGTGGGATTATAAATGAAGAAAGTTACACAATGTGATGATAATTGTAGGAACTGAGTGATGCATTCAGGGGTTTCTTATACTGGTCTCTCTACTTTGGTATATGGTTGAAATTTTCCATAATAAAAAGGTACCACCTGATTCCTAGTGTAGTTTTGGATTTTGTTCTTTTTAAACTGTTACTGTTTTATGGTGGATGTCTGTAATTAAATTATGGGCTAAGGCTTCTTACAATTGAATCAAAACAAGATATGGGAGTGGGTGGTAGGTAGGGAGCCACCCGTATATTAAACATAAAAAGCTCCTGGTTTTTAAGTAATAATCTATTACTGTATAATTGCATGCGTCCTCGCTTTCGTTTGACTTCCAACGAAGTGGCATTTCTTCATTTTGCTGCCACTGGGTAACAGTGTGGGATGAATGTCAAGCATAATTAAAACATAGCAGAGCACAAGGAAAGACATTGTCAGCAGCTGGTGAATACAGTGCTGCTTTTCATCTAGTAAAAAAACCGGGCCACAGGCAGCTGAACAGATGCCGCATTTAACTCTGAGGAGTTTGCAGAGAGGGGAAGCAGTTTCACAATGCAATGTAATCCTGTTCGTCTCCTCGCCCAGCCCTTCATTACCTGGACCATTCATGGAGTCTCTTATTCACGGAGTCTCTTACCTGTTTTCCTTGCCTCAAGGCTATTCCTCTTGAATTCTTAGTTTCCTAAAACTTGTCGGCTCAGATCCTGCTCTGGCTACTGAGGACCCCACAGTTGTTCCTGAGGATACTGCCTCTGATCCAGGCGTTCAAAGCCTCTCACCATCTGGTTCCAACTTGTGTTTCTGGTCCTGGCTCCGCTCACTCTGTCCTGCATTCACCCCAGACAAGGGGATTCCTTACGGATCTTTTGGATACTTGTTAGTGAGTTCACATGAACCTCCAACAGACCATTCCTGTTATTATTGCTGTTTCTCTAGTAACAGGCGATTTTCCTTCAGGCTTTTATCTTGATCTTGTGACCTTACAACTTCTTATCTGGAGGGTCCCTAGACAGTGATACAAGTTCATTGTGTAGCTCAAACGGCATTACCTAGAGAGGTCCTTCCTCTTCTAAACACAACCGAACTCCTCATTTAAAAATGCTACCTCATTACAGCCACCAGCCACGCTTTGCTGCTCTCTGCCCTCCATCCATCAATTCCCCGCCTCACCACCTCATCCTCTTAGTTACTCTGACAGGTCATTAAATTTTTTTTAAATATTCTTAAAAACCTCCCAATCTTTCGACTGTCATGCCCTACCTCAAGATCTGCGATCGGCCTTTCAAACTTATGTACATTTGTGTTCAATAGTCTTCTCCAGACTCCAAACCCATCTATCAGTTTCTCCCCACTGCCATCACTTTCACAATCCCTTCTTCCTAGTTAGGCTCTGGTTTTTACCCTGTAACCACCAGGTCCCTACATTCTTCACCCTTTGTAGTAATTACTTGTTAGATCCCCAATTACTGTATCTCCCCAATTAAACCGTCATTTCTGAAATGGCACCACGTTTGTCTTTTTCACATTATAATCCCTAGGTCTGGAGCAAAGAGACAAAAATATTTTCAGTGGATGAATAAATGTAGCAATGTCTTCACTTTATTGCCTGTTAATTATCCAATGTTAATTTTGTTTTCTCCTTATGTTACTGCATCCTCCACTCCATGTCAGGAGTCATTTTTTTCTTCCTTTCCTTCTTAGAAAACATTTCCTAAATCCAAAGTTCCCTTACACCAATTTTTTTTCTGCATATGCCTAAACTCTAACAGTCATAAAATATCCCCATAGAGTATCTACTTGTCCTTACATATCCATATTAAGGCTCCAAAACAGGAAAACTGAACAATAGATAAATGTTTGGGGAAAAGTTCAATCTAATCATAGAAAATGATGAATGTATAATATCAGTCTTGGTACACTGCAGCCCGTGAACCAAATCCAGCCTACAGACTATCTTTGAAAATGATGTCTTATTGGAACCCAGCCACACTTATTCATTTAAGACTGTTTATGGCCAGGTCAGAGTTGAGTAGTTATGATAGAGACTGTGTCGCCCACATAGCCTAAACTATTTACTATCTGCTGTTTACAGGAAAAAGTTTGAGGATACCTGGTATAAAAGATTTTTTTTTTTTAAAGGAATAATGTAAGGAGGATTTGAGTTCTGGTCAACTGAGAGGAAAGACAATGACTTCCCCAGAAGACAAAGGAATTGTGCTTACGTGGCCCTTTTCTTTGTCCTTCTAGAGGGTCTCCCAGGTGCCAGATGGTCTTCTCGGACTTGCATGTATAATAGTGAACCTTAGTATTTCTTAAGGGAATACTTGCTGCTGTAATGAATAAACTCCAAACCTCAATGGGTTAAGCCAACAAACATGTATTTCTGGTTTCTGTAAACTCCATGATGCAGGAAACAGGAGGGGGTTCTCTGCCGGGGTCCAGCCTCGGTGGGTCCGGGGGTCTTGAGGGATGAGTGACGTCAGCGAAGAAGTGAGCTGAGTCGAATGTGGTGATGGAGCAGTCTCTCTCTTTATTGTTGTTGGTTTACAGTTTTTATACCCAAAAAACACACCCATTACATCACATGTTATTCTATACAATCTTGTTTTCTGCCTATCATCAACAACTTTAACCTTAAGCTCATTTTCCTTGCAAAAGTTGGATTTCTGCATAATTAGATTTAACATTAGTATGTTTACCATTTGATTGTCTCCAGCATACTTTGGATATGTACATTAATCTAAGTAGAAAGAAACTCCCCAATAAAGAGTAGGAGGTGTAGTAATCTATTTAAATGTCCCTTATTCCTCCTTTGTCCTCAGGGAAGGGAATCTGCCTTCCCCAACCCCCTGGGGGAAATAAGGCATGAGGGAATTATCTCAGGATGAATTATTTCTAACTGGGACTGACCTACTGAGATGAGCTAATGTTCAGAGCATAAACAGAACTTCCCAAGAAAAATACCAGGAGGGACCTTGCCTTGGGATGCCCCAAGGAAAATCTGCTTTGCAGTTTCCTTCTCAGTCTCGTGACTTTGTCATCCGAGTGAGGGGGCATCCTGACGGCTCCCGGCAGTTCTCTGCTCCACAGAGTGATTCAGAGACTAGGATGATGGAGGATCTGCTATCTTCTATCCATGGTTTCCAAAAGGTCCTAAGTGAGTAGATGAGGGATCAGAGAGCATGGAGGATGAGCCAAGTCTGGAAGGGATTCACCTGTCTTCCATGCACCTTCCATTGGTCAGAAGTCAGTCGTGTGGCCCTGTCTAGATGCAGGATGCACTGAGCAATGATGTCAATGGCTAGAAACCCCTTCCTTGCAACAATTCTATGCTGTCAAAGAGATGCATAAACTTTTGCCAGCTGACCATGCTGCCTCCCTTTCCTATAAAGATGAGACACCATTAACAATGACATGGATAAATATTTGAGTGGGAGCCCAGTTCTGAAAAAACAACCTTGCTAAGAGGGCAATAGAAGCTCACATCTTTTGCCAGAAAAGGGAAATTTTAATAAGCTGTGTGAGACTCTCTGGATGCAAGTTAGGGTGGTTTTACACCAAAAGTAGAAAAGGACAGATACACACAAAACAAAAATTAACGCAGAGGTTTTGTATTTTTCAGTGTAACTTTATTTTATCACTTTCATTCAGTTCAGTTCAGTAGCTCAGTTGTGTCTGACTCTTTGCGACCCCATGAATCACAGCACGCCAGGCCTCCCTGTCTATCACCAACTCCCAGAGTCCACCCAAATCCATGTCCATCGAGTCAGTGATCCCATCCAGCCATCTCATTCTCTGTCGTCCCCTTCTCCTCTTGCTCCCAATCCTTCCCAGCATTAGAGTCTTTTCCAATCAGTCAACTCTTCGCATCAGGTGGCCAAAATATTGGAGTTTCAGCTTCAACATCAGTCCTTCCAATGAAGACCCAGGACTGATCTCCTTTAGGATGGACTGGTTGGATCTCCTTGCAGTCCAAGGGACTCTCAAGAGTCTTCTCCAACACCACAGTTCAAAAGCATCAATTCTTCAGCGCTCAGCTTTCTTCACTGTCCAACTCTCACATACATACATGACTACTGGAAAAACCATAGCCTTGACTAGATGGACCTTTGTTGGCAAAGTAATGTCTCTGCTTTTCAATATGCTATCCAGGTTGGCCATAACTTTCTTTCCAAGGAGTAAGCATCTTTAATTTCATGGCTGCAATCACCATCTGCAGTGATTTTGGAGCCCAAAAAGATAAAGTCTGACACTGTTTCCACTGTTTCCGCATCTATTTCCCGTGAAGTGGTGGGACCAGATGCCATGATCTTAGTTTTCTGAATGTTGAGCTTTAAGCCAACTTTTCACTCTCCTCTTTCACTTTCAGCAAGAGGCTTTTCAGTTCCTCTTCACTTTCTGCCATAAAGGTGGTGTCATTGACATATCTGAGGTTATTGATATTTCTCCTGGCAATGTTGATTCCAGCTTGTGCTTCTTCCAGCCCAGCGTTTCTCATGATGTACTCTGCATATAGGTTAAATAAGTGGGGTGACAATATACAGCCTTGACGGACTCCTTTTCCTATTTGGAACCAGTTTGTTGTTCCATGTCCAATTCTAATTGTTGCTTCCTGACCTGCATACAGGTTTTCAAGAGGCAGGTCAGATGGTCTGGTATTCCATCTCTTTCAGAATTTTCCACAGTTTATTGTGATCCACACAGTCAAAGGCTTTGGCATAGTCAATAAAGCAGATATAGATGTTTTTCTGGAACTCTCTTGCTTTTTTGATGATCCAGCGGATGTTGGCAATTTGATCTCTGGTTCCTCTGCCTTTTGTAAATCCAGCTCGAACATCTGGAAGTTCACCATTCACATATTGCTGAAGCCTGGCTTGGAGAATTTTGAGCATCACTTTACTAGCGTGTGAGACGAGTGCAATTGTGTGGTAGTCTGAACCTTATTTTGCATTGCCTTTCTTTGGGATTGGAATGAAAACTGACATTTTCCAGTCCTGTGGCCATTGCTGAGTTTTCCAAATTTGCTGGCCTAGTGAGTGCAGCACTTTCACAGCATCATCTTTTAGGACCTGAAATAGCTCAACTGCAATTCCATCACTTCCACTAGCTTTGTTCATAGTGATGCTTCCTAAGGCCCACTTGACTTCACATCTCAGGATGTCTAGCTCTAGGTGAGTGATCATACCATCGTGATTATCTGGGTCAAGAAGATGTTCTTTGTACAGTTCTTCTGTGTATTCCTCCCACCTCTTCTTAATATCTTCTGCTTCTATTAGGTCCATACCATTTATGTCCTTTATCGAGCTCATCTTTGCATGAAATATTCCCTTGGTATCTCTAATTTTCTTGAAGAGATCTCTAGTCTTTTCCATTCTGTTGTTTTCCTCTATTTCTTTGCATTGATGGCTGAGGAAGGCTTTCTTATCTCTTCTTGCTATTCTTTGGAATTCTGCATTCAGATAGGAATATCTTTCCTTTTCTCCTTTGCTTTTCGCTTCTCTTCTTTTCACAGCTATTTGTAAGGCCTCCTCAGACAGCCATTTTGCTTTTTTGCATTTTTTTTCTATGGGGATGGGCTTAATCCCTGTCTCCTATACAATGGCACGAACCTCCATCCATAGTTCTTCAGGCACTCTGTCTATCAGATCTAGCCCCTTAAATCTATTTCTCACTTCCACTGTATGATCATAAGGGATTTGATTTAGGTCATACCTGAATGGTCTAGTGGTTTCCCCTACTTTCTTCAGTTTAAGTCTGAATTTGGCAATAAGGAGTTCATGATCTGAGCCACAGTCAGCTCCCGGTCTTGTGTTTGCTGACTGTATAGAGCTTCTCTACCTTTGGCTGCAAAGAATATAATCAATCTGATTTTGGTGTTGACCATCTGGTGATGTCCATGTGTAGAGTCTTCTCTTGTGTTGTTGGAAGAGGGTATTTGCTATGACCAGTGTGTTCTCTTGGCAGAACTCTATTAGCCCTTGCCCTGCTTCATTCTGTACTCCAAGGCCAAAGTTGCCTCTTACTCTAGGTGTTTCCTGACTTCCTACTTTTTCATTCCAGTCCCCTATAATGCAAAGGACATCTTTTTTGGGTGTTGGTTCTAAAAGGTCTTGTAGATCTTCATAGAACCGTTCAACTTCAGCTTCATCAGCGTTACTGGTTGGGTCATAGACTTGCATTACCGTGATATCGAATGGTTTGCCTTGGAAACGAACAGAGATCATTCTGTCATTTTTGAGATTGCATCGAAGTACTGCATTTCAGACTCTTTCGTTGACCATGATGACTACTCCATTTTTTCTAAGGGATTCCTGCCCACAGTAGCAGATATAATGGTCATCTGAGTTAAATTCATCCATTCCAGTCCATCTCAGTTCGCTGATTCCTAGAATGTCGATGTCCACTCTTGCCATCTCCTGTTTGACCACTTCCAATTTGCCTTGATTCATGGACCTAACATTCCAGGTTCCTATGCAATATTGCTCTTTACAGCATCGGACCTTGCTTCTCTCACCAGTCACATCCACAAGTGGGCATTGTTTATGCTTTGGCTCCATCCCTTCATTCTTTCTGGAGTTATTTCTCCGCTGATCTCCAGTGGCATATTGGGCACCTACCGACCTGGGGAGTTCATCTTTCCGTGTCCTAACTTTTTGCCTTTTCATACTGTTCATGAGGTTCTCAAGGCAAGAATACTGAAGTGGTTTGCCATTCCCTTCTCCAGTGAACCACATTCTGTCAGACCTCTCCACCATCATCCAACTGTCTTGGGTGGCCCCACATGGCATGGCTTTCATCATGTTTTCTCAAATTTGTTTCATCTTGAATTTGCTACTATAATCTCAGAGGATGCATCAATCAATCAGTCAATCAATTTTTGTTGGAAATTTACTTGATACATATCAGTCGTAGTACTTAATTATATGTTAACAGCAACCACAAAAATGCATTAATAACATTTGCAATCCTGGACTGATTATCATGAAATTGTGTGGCTCATGTCATTATGATGTTTTTGCCAGAGAAAACATTCAGAAGTTTTTGACTATCACACAACTCTAGGTTTTAATTAAGTAATCAGATTCCACAAAGTGTGTATTAATGTATGATCACATGCCTGGGGGGCATTAAAAAGCTGAAATCTGTTATCTGAAAGTCAATTACAATTTGTAGTGTCACCGTATCACTGTAAAATGTCCTAAATTTTAACTGAAAAGTATCTTCAGGGTTGGGAAGAGAAAGTTTCAATCCTTCTTCTGTGGATCACTCAATCTGAAACCCATTTACTTAGAGGTCTGTGCATAACTCTACTGTGCAAGAGTTTTTATCTAACTAACATACAAGTAAAATGGAGCAGGACCCTATGATCCTTGCCTGCCATGTTTTCAGCTTGCCCTTGTCTGTGGAAAAACTTTAGCTAAACAATACGTTTAATTAGCAAAACAAAGGAAAACGGTCAAACTAGACCAAACAGTAATAGTTTTGTCATTAGCAAAGTCAAGGATCTTTAGTTTCTTCTCAAGGGCTATCAATAATACTCTGAGCTATATGCTGGGAGCTGTCTTCTAGATACAAACTCCCATCGGGTCGAAGAAGTTAACTGCATGATGACCAGACCATAGTCATGACATAAGCCACCACAATTCCAAGAACTGGCCTCAAAAATGGAACAAACGGACCCTGGAACTGATGATTATTCTTGAAACAATCAAGATCAGACCACTGCATGACCAAGAGCTGACTGTGCTGTTTCTGCATGGACCCCTTCCTTGCCTCCCTCTAAAAAATCTCTTGCCCACTGATTGTCAGTGGGGAGGGGAGCCAGCCTTCGGACAGGAGTCCATCCTACCCATCCCACTCCCGCCCTCCGGTTGCCAGTCTCCAAAGTAAAGCAAACTTGGCTTTCCACCCACCTCGCCTCTTTACTGACTTGTGAACGGTGAGCAGCTGGACTCGCTTTTGCGAACAGATTTTGGCGGCAACGAGAGGCTGCGCTCTCGCGATATCTGGCTGACGGAGTTTTCTGAGGGAGCTGCCACCAGGACTTTGCGTGCAGAAGTTTGCAGTCAGCTGCTGCTAGCGGCGTGCTGGCCCTGGAGGGGCTGGGGAGGGTGTTCCTAGCAGCTTCTAAAACCATTCGTTTTGGGATTCTCCCTGTTTCTCCCCTGCTTGGCACTGGTGACCAGCTACGCTTTTCCTTGGTGGAACGGAAAGATGCCTTTGGACAAGCTGGTGAGCTCCAAGATCCAGTAAGTCCACCAGTGTGCACCCAGCTACCTTCCCTTTTGACCTCAAAGTGCTATTTGGGCATTTTTGCCAGTTGGTTCTGATGTGTGTCTGAGGCTGAGGCCCATTTGTGTTGGGAAGTGTTTCTTTGGGTCCTGTATTATTCACCTTCTGGAGAGTTTGTGACAGTTCTGTCCTCTAGTATAGGAGTGTGCATTTGTATGATTGGTATTCTTGTTGCCTTCATAAAATGGGAAATTCGGGTTCAATTCATTAGAAAAATCTCAGCCTCCCAAGTGATTAAAAGAGGGAAATTCCATTGTTCATTTCTCCCAAGGAAAATTGTATCTCCAGAATTCACATCAGAACTCAATAACTGATCACCAGTACATGTCCCCAGGTATGGATTATTTCATATTTTTATTAATATCAGCTTTCTTAAGATACTGCTGCTGCTAGGTCGCTTCAGTCATGGCAGCCCACCAGGCTCCCCCATCCCTGGGATTCTCCAGGCAAGGACACTGGAGTGGGTTGCCATTTCCTTCTCTGGTGCATGAAAAGTGAAAGTGAAGTCGCTCAGTCGTGTCCGACTCTTAGCGACCCCAGGGACTGCAGCCTACCAGGCTTCTCCGCCCATGGAATTTTCCAGGCAAGAGTACTGGAGTGGGTTGCTATTGCCTTCTCCTTTAGCATATATAATTTAGTGCTTTTTACTATATTCACCTGGGGCTTCCCAGGTGGTGCTAGTGGTAAAGAACCCGCCTGCCAATGCAGATTAGATGTAAGATACACTGATTTGATCCCTGGGTTGGGAAGATCCCCTGGAGAAAGGAATGGCAATCCACTCCATTATTCTTGCCTGGAGAATCCCGGGGACAGAGGAGCCTGTTGGGTCTACAGTTCATAGCGTTGCACAGAGTCAGACACGATTGAAGCAACTTAGCACACACACACACAGTACATTCACAGAGTTGTACAACCATTAGTATTATCTAATTTTAGAACATTATTACTGTCCCCCTATGGAATCATGTTCCCATTAGCAGTTATTCCCTTCTTCTGCCCCTTGCTCTCAGCTTCTGGTAACAACTAATCTACTTTCTTCCTCTATGGAGTGTCTATTTTTGAGGTTTCATATGAATGAGACTCCAACCTATGTGGCCTCTTGTGATTGACCTCTTTAACATGATGTCTTGGGTTCATTCATGTAGTAGCAGGTAACAGTACTTCCTTTCTTTTTGTGCGAGGATAATATTCTATTGTGTAGATGTACCACACTTTATTCATTAAACAAAATGGATAATGGACATTTAGGTTGTTACTACTCTTCAGTTATCAAGAGTGGTGCTGCTGTGAACATTTGTGTACAAGTTTTTGTATAGACATATGTTTTCAATCTTGGATCATTCAATCTTAGAATTATTAATACATGTGGACCATAAACAGTCTTGTCCCTTTTAAAAATCTTTATCCTAGTTTGAGATGGTGAAGCTACACATCAGTAGTAATTCCCTGTAACTGGTATAATAAATTGCCACACTTTGGTTTAAAGCAATACAAATTTATAAAAAGTTCTAGAGTTCAGAAGTATAAGTTGGATCCTGAGGCCGAACTTAAGGTGTTGGCAGGTTCCTTTTCTGACTTCTACAAGTTGTTTGCGGGGCTTCCCTGGTGGCTCAGATGGTCAAGAATCTGCCTGCAATGTGGGAGACCTGAGTTCAGTCCCTGGGTCAGGAAGATCCCCTGGAGGACGGCATGGCAACCCACTCCAGTACTCTTGCCTGGAGAATCCCACGGACAGAGGAGCCTGGCGAGCTACAGTCCATGGGGTCACAAAGAGTTGGACATGACTGAGCGACTAACACAGCACAGCACCTTGTCTCCTCAAGTTACACCTCAATGATTCTTTTGCCTATTTCCTCATTTAAAGGCCTCCTGTGGTTATGCTGGGCCCACCTGGAGAGTTTAGAATGGTCTTCTTATTTTAAGGTCAGCTGATTAGCAACTTTAATTCCTCACCATGTAACACAGCATATTCATAGATATTGGCACAGAGATCATTGTGGATGGAGGGTGTTATTCTAGTTGTCACAATACCTCTTCAGCTGGCTTAGTCTCTGCTCCTAATCCTTTGAAACAACTGTTTGAAAACATACACACAAATGAAAAGCAATAAAGTATAGATATAGGATGATCTAAATTGATAGCTAAAAAAAATCTATCTTGTGAGAATGCAAAATATACAGCCACCTTGGAAGATAGTGTAGCAATTTCTTACAAAGCTAAGCATACACTTACCATATGCCTCAGAAATGATGCTCTTTGATATTTAATCAAATGAATTGAAAATTTGTGACCACACACAAACTTGCAACTTTATTCAGAACTGCCAAAACTTGGAAGCAACTGAGATATCTTTCAGTAGGTGAATACACCAACTGTGGAACATGCAGAAGATGGAATATGATTCAATGATAAAAAATGAGCTATGCAGAAAATGAAAGATATGAGGAAATTTAAGTGGATATTGCCGAGTAAAAGAAGCCACTCTGAAAAAGCTACATAGTGTATAATACCAACTATAAGACATTCTGGAAAAGGCAAAAATATGGAGATGGTAAAAAGATCAGTGGTTCCTGAAAGGTTGAAGGAAAAGACTAAGGGATGAAGAGGTCTCAGGGGATATTTAGGGAAGTGAAACTTCTATCTTTGACACTATGACCATAGAAACATGTCATCATACATTTGTCAAAACCCTTACCATGTAAAACAGGAAGAATGAGCCTAATGTAAATTGTGGACTTCAGTTAATAATCTACCAATGTTTGCTCATCATTTGTAACAAATGTGCATACTAAAGTGAGATGTTGATAATAGGGGAAACTGTATTGGGGGAATGAGTGGGTAAGGGAACTTTGTACATCCTCTCAATTTTCTACGAACTTGAAACTGCTCTAAAAATAAATTTCATTAATTATTAAAAAATTTAAACTATAGAGATGTACTCTTACCATTATAAAAGTCAGGTTTCACATTATTTCTCAGAACAGTGTAGATCCTTGGATCTACCCTTCTCAAATGTCTAGGTTTCAGAAATCTTTTTCTCACGTGTACAGTTAAAAGCCCATTGGTATGGATTATCCCAAACAAGAGGTCTGCTGGCTTCAAAAATAAATTGGAACCCTTAGCTCATAAAACACAAAACTTCTAAATGTCTGGTTTGTTGCAGTCCATGCAACTGCTTGTTGCAGTCCAACTGAGCATCTAAATCATATTTTTTTAAAAAAACAAAATCAGCTCATTAATGTTTCAGACACTCACAGGGCCCACTCAGTCACCATCACCTTGTTATACCTATAACATGATTCAGAAACCCAAGAATGGGTTCAGTGCTCAGGAGCTATTTATATTAGCTGAAATGCAGAAGAATTTCATCTCAGACAACAGCCGCTGTACATTTAATCTCAAAGTAAGCTATTTTTGCACCTTTTAAGTCATTGTCAGACCCTCTGGGATTTGCTTCTTTACAAAAGGAAAAAGTCTCTCCCAGTGAGTCCTAATATAGACATCTGAGCACTGCACCGTCTCCTGTTTTCTGTGAGGATTTCTAGCAGGTCAAATTCACTCATCATTAACACTTCTCTTCAAAAATTATGAAAATGCAAGTCAGTCACCAAGAGAGTGAGTTCATTTAAATCTTAGGCATGATTCTGGGCTAAGAATGGGGCTACAATCTTCAAAGAGATTAAAACAAATGCAATTAGTTTAATTCAAAACTGCTCAGTTTAGTTCTTCTTTTGTATTAAGCACATCACAGTTAGAAATCTCTGTAACTTTTTATCAAGCACTGTGAAGTGGAACTTCCCTGGAGGTACAGTGGTTAGGACTTTGCTTTTCAATGCAGGGGTGAGGGTTTGATTCCTGGTCAGGGAGCTAAGATTCCACATGTCTTTGGGGCCAAAAAATCAAAACATAAAAAAAACAGAGACAATATTGTAACAAATTCAGTAAGGACTTAAAAATTGTCCATATCAAAAAAATATCTTTTAGAATGGATAAAGGAGCTGTGGTACATATATACAATGGAATACTACTCAGCCATAAAAAGGAATGCATTTGAGTCAGTTTGGCCACCTGATGGGAAGAACTGACTCATTTGAAAAGACCCTGGTGCTGGGAAAGATTGAAGGCAGGAGGAGAAAGGGACGACAGAAGATGAGGTGGTTGGATGGCATCACCGACTAGATGGACATGAGTTTGAGTAAGATCCAGGAGTTGGTGATGGACAGGGAGGCCTGGTGTGCTGCAGTCCATGGGGTCACAGAGAGTCGGACATGACTGAGCAACTGAACTGAACTGAAGGAGGTGGATGAACCTAGAGCTTATTATACAGAGTGAAGTAAGTCAGAAAAAGAAAGATAAATATCATGTATTAATGCATATAAATGGAATCTAGAAAGATGGTACTGATGAATTTATTTTCAGGGCAGCACGGAGAAACAGACATAGAGAACAGACTTATGGACCCAGGGGGAGGGGAGGAGAGAGAGGGTGAGATGTATGGAGAGAGTAACAAGGAAACTTACACTGCCATGTGTGAAATAGATTGCCAATGGAAATTTGCTGTATGACGCAGGGAACTCAAACAGGGGCTCTGTATCAACAAAGAGGAATGGGATGGGATGGAAGATGGGAGGGAGTTTCAAGAGGATGGGGGCATATGTATCCCTATGGGTGATTCTTGCTGATGTTTGCCAGAAAACAACAAAATTCTGTAAAGCAATTATCCTTCAATTAGAAAATAAATAAAATTTAAAAATGTCTTTAAATAGAAACTGTGAAGTGTCTGGGATTTTATTCCGCTTATATACTAAAGAAACTGTCACAAGTTCATAGGTACAGGTGGAGAGCTGAAGATTCCAGGATCAGAGGAAGAGGCTTTGTTACTCAGCACAGCAGGCACAAGGCATGAATATGTACATGTCAGTCTCCTTGTCCCTGAGCCGAACAGGAAAACACAATGGAGGAGACTCCTTACAGGAGATAAACCTTAATTCAGCTTAGGGAACAGATCAGCACTTTCCTCTGAGGAAGACTAGCTTCAAGGCTGCAAGCACATCTCTTTCTCTGGAGGGAGGCATTGTCTCTGTCTTTCAAGGATTTTCACTGTAGAAACTTATTTGAAAGAATATTCTGGGCAAAGGGCTTGTAAGACATGTAACAACGTATGACCCAAAGAGAACCATCTCCTCATCTTTCCTTGAAGTTCCTGATCTATGTGTGCTCCTCCAAGAAGATAATCTTATTGACCTGACAAATCCACACCCACTTGTTTAATTTTATTTTTTTACTGTATATTGGAGTATAGTAGATTTACAGTGTTGTGTTAATTCCAGGTGCATATACACTTTTAAGTATGTGTTTTGAGTGTTCCTTCCTGTCAGAAGTAGTTATTTGCCCAGAAAGGTCTAAATTTTGACCTAGTGCCCCTTATAATTGAAGTCTGATTCATGATGGTGTTGGTGGTCAGACATGAATCCAAGCTAATGGATGGGTGGGCACTAAAACAACAATTTGAATCTGAGCTAGAAACCAGGAGCAACTGTGACTGCCACCTAACCCTAACCCTGCCATCTAACCTGAATTCTGCCACCTAACTCTAACCTAATCCTACCACCTAACTCAAACCCAAGCTCTAACCTATCCAATCAATCACCAATCCCGCTGACACACTTGGATGTGTGTCCAGCCCCCTTCTGCAGTGGTTCATGTCCTCACCCTGCCTTGTTAGACCTATCATATTTTCTCCTCACTGGCTCCTTTCTCTGCCAGTTGCCTCCTCTCTTCCCAGTCTTATCCAGTTCTACTTCACCACTCACACAGCTGCCAGAGTAAACTTCTAAAATGCAAGTCTCAACATGACACTTCTGAAAAATCTATAATACTTCACAGACTGCAGGGTAAATTTCAACTTCTTAGCATGAAACATGGATCTTCCTTTAGTTTGGCTTCTGATTAAAACTTTAGATACAACAATCTTTTTTTCCTGCCTTCTGCCTCTAGCACTTTTACTGCAAAATAGATAAAATAGTATCTGCTACCTAGGTTGCTATGAGAATTATAGGTGTTAATACATGTTAATTGATTAGGACAATGCCTCATAATAATTGTTTGAGAAAAGTCAGGAGAAGAGTAATTCACTAACCACATCAAACTGCTATGAATGTATCCAGTAGGCTAGATGATCCATTACTAACTTGCTGTGGACTTTTGGGATACAATATCATTTTGGACACTACTTTTTCTCCTTACAGAACCTCTAATAAAATATTGCCTTAAAATTGCCCTTAGTCTACTCTCTGCATTGTAGAATAAAATCCAGGAGACAAGTTTATATTTTACTGGTATTGGATTCCTAAGGCCATTCCTGGAGAAGGAAATGGCAACCAACTCCAGTATTCTAGCCTAGAGGGTCCTGTGGATGGAGGAGCCTGGTGGGCTGCTGTCCATAGGGTTGCACAGAGTTACACATGACTGAGGTAACTTAGCAAGCATGCATACATTGGAGAAGGAAATGGCAACCCACTCCAGTATTCTTGCCTGGAGAATCCCAGGAATGGGGGAGCCTGGTGGGCTGCCGTTCTGTGGGGTCGCACAGAGGCGGACGCAACTGAGCGGCTTCACTCTCACTTTTCACTTTCATGCATTGGAGAAGGAAATGGCAACCCACTCCAGTGTTCTTGCCTGGAGAATCCCAGGGACAGAGGAGCCTGGTGGGCTGCCGTCTATGGGGTCACACAGAGTCAGACATGACTGAAGCGACTTAGCAGCAGCAGTTGACTTTCAATGTTGTGTTAATGTGTGTCTGCTGTACAGCAAAGTGATTCAGTTACATATGTGTGTGTATTTTAAATATTCTTTTTATTTTATTCTAAATATTTTAAAAATATTCTTTTACATATTTTAAATATTCTTTATGTTATGGTTTTATGTTATGGATATTAAATATAGTTCTCTGTGCTCTACAGTAGGTCCTTGTTTATCTGTTCCATATATAGAAGCTTGTACCTGCTAACTCCATCCTCCTACCCCATCCTTCTCACATCTCCCTCTCCCCTGGCAACCACAAGTCTCTTCTCTGTCTGCAATTCTGTTTCTGTTTCATTGATACATTCATTTGTGTCATATTTTAGATTCCACATATAAGTGATATCATATGGTATTTGTCTTTCTTTTTCTGACATCATTTAGTGTGATCATCTCTAGTTGTATCCATGTTGCTGCAAAGGCATTTTTTCATGTTTTAATGACTGAGTAGTATTCCATTGTCACTCTGCTTATTTAACGTCTATGCAGAGTACAACATGTGAAATGCCCTGCTGGATGAATCACAAGCTGGATTCAAGATTGCCAGGAGAAATATTAACAACCTCTGATACACAGATGATACCACTCTAATAGTAGAAAGTGAAGAGGAATTAAAGAGCCTCTTGATGAGGGTGAAAGAGGAAGAGTGAAAAAGCTGGCTTAAAACTCAACACTCAAAAAACCAAGATCGTGGCATTCAGTCTCATCACTTCATGGCAAATGAAAGAGGAAAAATTAGAAGCAGTGACAGATTTTATTTTCTTGGGCTCCAAAATCACTGCAGGTGGTGACTGCAGCCATGAAATTAAAAGACGCTTGCTCTTTGGAAGGAAAGCTGTGACAAACCTAGATGTGTATTAAAAAGCAGAGACATCACTTTGCTGACAAAGGTCGGTATAGTCAAACCTATGTTTTTTCCAGTAGTCATGTATGGTTGTGAGAGTTGGACCATAAAGAAGGCTGAGTGCCAAAGAATTGATGCTTTCAAATTGTGGTGCTGGAGAAGACTCTTGACAGTATTCTTGGACAGCAAAGAGAACAAACCAGTCAATCCTAAAGGAAATCAATCCTGACTATTTATTGTAAGGACTGATGCTTAAGCTGAAGCTCCAGTAATTTGACCACCTGATGAAAAGAGCCAACTCATTGGAAAAGACCTTGATGCTGGGAAAGACTGAAGGCAAACAGAGAAGGGGGTGGCAGAGGATGAGATGGTTAGATACCATCACTGACTCAGTGGGTATGAATTTGAGGAAACTCTGGGAGAGTGAAGGAGAGAGGAGCCTCTCATCTTGCAGTCCATGGGCTCACAAAGAGTTGAACATGACTTAGAGACTGAATAGCAAAAGTATTCCATTGAATATACGTACCACACCTCTTTAATCTATTCATCTGTAGAAGTACATTTAGGTTGTTTCCATTACTTGGCTACTGTGAATAGTGCTGCTCTGAACACAGGGGTGCGTGTATAGTTTTGAATTACATTTTTGTCTGAATATATGCCTAGGAGTGGGATTGCTGGATCATAGAATAATTCAATTTTCAGTTCTCTTTAAATCTTTTGCTCAGAAACCTAATAGTTTCTGATTGTCACATCTTATCTGCAAACCGCCCTCCCCATACCTCCAACTGTGGCTAGAATTATTATTATATGTGAATAATCAGGAGTCATAGTCACACTCTTTCTAGTTGATAAATCTATCAGGCAGGATTTTGGGTACTGATTTTTTTAGTTAGTCCAGAAACAATGTAGAAATATCTCACCTTATAAGATCCATTTACTTAGGATTTAAGTGAAAGGAAAATGTTATTTCTTTGCTGCTATATGTTGTCTCACTACACCTTGTTAGTTTTCATTTTTGTATGTAGTTTTCTATGTAGGTGATGGAAAGTAAAACAAGAAAAGTTTCAAGGAATCTCCTATGTACTCAGTTATCTTTAAGAATACAGGATTTTGATCACTTCGTTAAGATGGTATCCACCAGCTTACTCATTGCAAAGCTGCTATCTATCTTTTTGTAATTAATCAGTATTCTTATGGAGAAGCTTGGAGACTATATAAATATTCTGTTCCTCATCAGACTTTTTAAAAAAACTTTTTATTTTGTGCTGGGGTTTACAGCCAATTAACAAAAGGTTGTGGTAGTTTCAGGTGAAAAGCAAAGGGATTCAGCCGTACATATACTTGTATCCATTCTTCTCCTAAGTTCCCTCCCATCCAAGCTGCCACGTAAAACTGAGCAGAGTTCCATGTGCTATACAGTAGGTCCTTGTTGGTTATCCTTTTTAAATAAAGCAGAGGGTACAGGCAATCATAAATTGATCCTCTAAGTCTCTGAGACTCTTTCTGTTTTGTAAATAAGTTCATCTGTATCATTTCCTTTTCGATGCCGTATGGGGGTGTCATAGAATATTTCTCCTTCTCTGTCTGACTTATTTCACTCAGTATGACACTCTAGGTCCATCCATGTTGCTGCAAATGGCATTATTTCTTTTTTTTTTTTGTATTCATAGATAAGCTTTATTCCAACGTTTACATAAAAATGAGTTGATGTCAAACAGGAAAAGGTTTTTACAAAGGGTTAAAATTTATCAAACAACAGAACTTGGTCCTTCCCTTTAGTTTGAATTCAGTTGGCTGTTATTAGTATCTGCCCTCACTAATCATTTTCATCACACACAATATCTAAATGTCTTCTGGTGGCACTTCCTATTTCCCTGGAAGTCTCTTAAACTGCTTTCAGTTACAAGAGAAGGGCAAGGATTTTATTGGCTTATACTCTACCCCACTGGAGGCAAAGATACATCCCTTAATTCTCTTGTTTAAATTGTGGCTGTTGGCAAGTGTCCAAATGAAGAATTTAATGCTAACACACAAAGAACATAGTATAATCTATGTATAACAGTAACTTTGCTTGAAATTTTTGTCATTAAGAATTATTTTTATTATCTCTCCACAAGGAAGTTATAAAAATACCTGTAAAAACATTGAAAAGGCTCTTTAAAATCCTGGAATGAAAAATTCTGAAGTATAAATTATGATACATCTTCTATGGTTTGCAAATAAAGAATAAAGATAAATTCTACAAGTTGGAATTTCTGAATGATTTTGGCAGGAATTTATCAGAAGGAGCCAGAACATCAAACCTTAACAATTTTCTATTTTCATTCCAACTGAGTTTTTGAAAAGCTGTATAATCTGTTGACAGGTACAGTCCACATACAAATTTGCTTCTGCTGTTAATGATGAAGTCAATCTGAAGGACAGAGATTTGTATGCTGGATGCGCCAGGCTCTTCCTTGCAACTGACTGGTCTTCTCTTATTTTTTTCCATCATGTTTTAAATAAAAGTAAATATACATATATGGTAAAAAATTTAAATGGTATAAGAAGATTTGAAATAATCAGTAAATATACTTTTCGCCCATAACCTAGAAAATCTGATGTCTTCCAAATCATCAGTCACATGAATAATTTGCAAAGTGAAGTCAACCTTAGAGTCTCTTCAGCTGAAAATTATTCTTAGGATTTCTGGAATGTGTTGACTCTCTCATATATTACCTCTGTTACAGAGGAAAGCCATGCAGTCTTCTAAAAAAAAAAAAAACTAACTACAAAAGCAACTCGCATGCTCTGCTCCGAGAGAGCAAGTTCAGGCAACACCTCGTACTCCGTGAATCTGGTCCTGGCTACAGGAAGAGGCTCTGGTATCAACTCTGAAATTTAGGAATCAAATTAACTAACAATGCATTTTCAAAAATAAGAACTTTCTTTCAATCAAAACGAGGTCATCATATATACACTATCATGTGTGAATGATAAGCTAACTAGGGAGAAGCTGCTATATAACATACTGGAGCCCAGCCTGGTGCTCTGTGATGACCTAGGGGAGAGGGAGGCTCAAGAGGGAGGGGGTGTATATATACACACATATATAATTATGGCTGATTCGTGTTGTTGTACCACAGAAATCAACACAACATTGTAAAGCCATTACCTTCCGATTTAAAAATCAAACCCCAAAGAACCCCAAGGTCGTCTGATCCTTGAAAAACAGGATGAACAGAGATTCAGTTTATCTGGTTATTATTTAATTGAAAAATAAGTGTGTGTTAGTTGCTCAGTCGTGTCCTACTCTGCGACCCCATGAACTGTAGCCCTCCAGGCTTTTCTGTCTATGGGGTTCTCCAAGCAAGAATTCTGGAGTGGATTGCCATTCTCTTCTCCAGAGGATCTTCCCGATCCAGGGAGCAAACCCTGGTCTCCTGAATTGCTGGCAGATTCTTTGCCATTTGAGCTACAGGGAAGTCCAAATTAAAACCGAAAAATAACTTTGTACAAAAGGACATGAGCTGCAGAATCCCAAACATTCAAGTTAAAACTAGGTCAAAGCTTTCCTAGAGAACAAAGGGGAGGTGGGGCAGCAAAGGAGTCAGGATGGAGAAGGAAGCTTCCTTCTCAGAAACTCCCACCCCGGTGATGGGAAGTTGAGTGCTCTCCCCGCAAGGTCTGCTCACTCTCTGGTGAGCAGGAAATGCTTACAGAGACTCGGGTCGGTGGCCAGAGCTCAGCCAAGCCCTTCTTGAATGCCTCGGATCCTCCGGGCCAGCTGCACATCCTTCGGAAAGAGCGTGACGTGGCCGGCGTGTAAGGAGAGGAGATAGGCATCCTCGAAGAGATGAACTAGAAACGCTTCTGCCGCCTCTTGTAGGGCCAACAGGGCCTGGGCTTGCCAATTGAAGTCCACACCACGAGTGAACTGAGCACATATTTCTCTTGCCAGGCGGCAGAAGGGGGTCTTTCTTAACAGCAGGTGTGTGGTCTTCTGAAGAGTTCGGATCTCCTTCAGGATTCCATATCTCCGGCGAGCAACTGGACGGGAGGACGTGCCTCACAGACAGGCTGCAGGCAGGCCGGCTCCGAGGAAAAGGGATGGCGGCGGTTACCTAAGGACGGGGCCAGCCGGCGGGCGGCGGGAGCCGGGCTCGCGGGGCACCTCCTTGGTATTTCGGGCTTGGGGCTCCGGCAGCGCGGGCCCATGACGGGCGCGCAGGGCTGCGGCCCTGCGGCTCCTTCTAGATCTGGGTCCGGGGGCAGAGGCTGGAAGGCTCATTTTTTTAAATGACTGAAAAATATTCCATTGTATAAATGGAATCTTCTTTGTCCACTCCTCTGTCAATGGGCATTTAGGTTGCTTACATATCTTGGCTATTGTAAACAGTGCTGCAATGAACACTGGGATGCATGTATTCTTTTGAATCATGCTTATTTCCAGATATATGACCAGAAGTGGGACTGCAGGGTCATATGGTAGCTATAGTTTTAGTTTTTCAAGGAACTTCCATACTGTTTTCCATGGTGGCTGTACCAATTTACATTTCCACCAACAGTGTAGGAGGGTTCCTTTCTCTCCATACCCTCTCCAGCATTTATTGTTTGCAGATTTCTTTTGATGATAGCCATTCTGGCTGGTATGAGGTGACACCTCATTGTAATTTTGATTTGCAATTCTCTAATAATTAATGATGTTGTACATCTTGTCATGTGCCTCTTGGCAATCTTCATGTGTTCTTTGGAGAAATGTCTATGTAAGTCTTCTGCCCATCTGTTGCTTGAGTTGTTTGTTTTGATGTTGTTAAACATCATGAGCTATTTGTAAATTTTGGAGACTAATCCCTTTTCAGCCGTATCATTCGCAAATATTTTCTCCCAATCTGTGGGTTGTCTTTTCGTTTTGTTTATTGTTTCCTTTGATTGAAAAAGCTTTTGAGTTTAAGTAGGCCCCATTCATTTATTTTTGTTTTTATTTCCATTATTCTGGGAGATTGGTCAAAAAAGATGTTATGATTTATGTCAGAGAGTGTTCTGCCTATGTTTTACTCTAGGAGTTTTAGAGTGTCCAGGCTCACAGTTTCAATTGTGGTTTTATTTCCACATCTAAATGTGGGTTGCCCATTGGGGTTTAGCTCCTGAGGCTGCCCTGGAGGGCTTGGGTTGGCCCCTGTGAGGGCCAGGCGTGGAGGTGGTGTAGCTCCTTGGGTCACAGGGATTCTGGCAGTACCAGGTACTCAGGGAGGTTGGCAGCTAGGGCAGCAGGAAATGTAGTGCTCTAGAAGGTTATGGCAACCAGTATCAGCCAATACGCTCCAGTGTTTTTGCCTGGAGAACTCCATCTCTGACAGAGAGGCCTGGCAAGCCACAGTCTACAGGGTTGCAAAGAGTAGGACACAACCGAAGTGACCCTGCGCGCATAGATGCAAGACTGTTTTTGCCTGTGGCAGCTCTGCCCCACTGAGAGCTGAGTGTGAAGGTGATGCAGCTGCTTGGCTTGTGGGGACCCTGGTGGCGCCAAGAGTGCAGGGACGCAGCCTATCTCCACTGCAGGAGTTATGGCCCCATCAGAGTCTCTTTTTGAGCCTCTTGTAGCTGGCAATCAGAAGGCCTCTTTGGCCAGTCTTTCTCCGTAGCTCCCCTGGTTCAGGCACTTAGAGGGCTCCCTCTCTGTTGTTCAGTGCGTCAGGCACTTAAAGGGGCTCCCTGAGTGGGTCCTACTCTGTAGTTCGTGGCATCAGTCACTTAAAGGAGCACCTAGGATGTGGTCCTACTCTGTAGTTCAGTGCGTCAGGCATTTAATGGGGCGGCCTCTCTACTGTTCAGTGGCTGGATTCTGGCGTGTGGGGAGAGAGAGACTATGATGATGGCTCCACCCGCTGTGAGTGACTCAGCAGTATCACCTTGCTCCATGGCTGCCCAGCTTTCTTCCACAGGCATTTCCCCCCACAATCTCCTCCCTCCCATCCCCTCGATCCGTCTCTCCACAGTCAACAGCAGCCCTCGCCCTGGGATTGCTCCACAATCCCTAAACTCCAGCTCCCAGCCGCTGCGCCTTCCAGGAGACCAGTGTTCCTGTCCAGGGAATGTATGGCTGTGGCAAGGACTGTCTGATTTTCATTCCATTTAGGCTGCCACAGGTCAACTGTTTTACCCTCAACCTTAAATGTTTCTCCTCTGACTCAGACAGTTGCCCCATTCTGGGGATCGGACCCCTGCTTCAGTTCCCCCACCTGCTGAGGGCAGGTCCAGTCCTACTAACAGTCCTGTTTTCCCCCCTAGTTCCTCATCCTACAGAGTTTTGGGTGGTTCTATATGTTCTTTTCCACTGGTCAGGTACTCCTGTCCACTCTCAGCTGGTGTTCTGCCTGCACTTCTGTGTCTGAAGGTGTATTCCTGATGTATCTGTGGAGAGAGATGTACTCCACGTCCACCTCCTCCTCCACCATCTTGTTCTCTAACCTCTGATTCCTTTTTAAAAAGCATATTACTTTTTTCTTTTTGGAAGTGGTTGGACTCACAAGAATTTGCACAATTAATTTCAAGGTATCCTTTAGGATGCTTCACCCAAAAATAACATCTTATATAAAGATTGTATTTCCTAAATCAGGAAATTGACATTGGAACAAACTATGAACTCAACTACAGAACTCATTTGAGTTCACTGGTTGTTTTCTTTTCTCCTTTCTTTCAGTTCTCTTCTACCCCAGTCCATTTCTTTCTTATTCCTGATGCATTTCGAGAGTACAGATGACACATTTCAAACTTAGAATTGAAGCATCCTGTTTCACTGCTCAGTTTCACAGGATGCTTGTGAGCCCTCCATTGTCGTAGTCATCATGCTCTCAGAAAGGTGAACTGTGACCTCTCTGTAAAACGCTGGTCTTTCTCTTCCTGAGCATGATCTGAAGACTAACCGAATAGCTCTACCAGTGGCTCTTCTTCTTAATAAGAAAGAACCACACAGTGTCTGGTTGGAGGGGAGGAGAAGCTGTCTAGTGAATTCAAGCCCCATATTTGGCACCCCAGTCCTGGAGTGAACATTGTAACCCAAAGTTCATAGCACCATTATGCACAATAGCCAAGTTAAGAAAACAGCATAAATATCCATCAACAGATAAATGGATAAAGAAGATGTGGTACATATATAAAATGGAATACCACTCTGCCATAAAATGGAACAAAATTCTGCTATTTGCAGCAACACGGATAGAGTTGGAGGGTATTATGCTTAGTAAAATAAGTCATACAGATAAAGACACAAACCTATGTTTTCACTTCTATGTGAAATATAAAAGATAAATAAAACAGAAACATATTCACATATATAGAGAGTAAACTAGTGGTTACCTGTAAGGAGAGAGGTTGGGGGAGGGGCAAAACAAGTGAGGGGGATTAAGATGCAAACTACTAGTACTAAACAAATGTAGGACAGGGAATATAGCCAATATGTTATAATAACTTTGTCTGGAGTGTAATCTCTATAAGTATCAAATATCATATACTTGAAAATAATATTACAAGCCAACTACTCAATAAAGCTAAAGGAAGCTCCTACATGTTGGGATTAGGGTAGTCTTTGACTTGTATCTGTTACCTGAATAAATAGAGTCTATCTGGCATAGAAGAATTAAGTATTAAGTTTTCCTAATTTAAGAAAACTTAGGATTGTGATTTTATACCACCTTTACTCAATGATCTAAAGAAGTGGAGAAATGTTTACCTTTGAAGAGTGGATAAGCGAGCGCATGCTTGGTCACTTCACTCATGTTTAACTCCACGACCCTATGGTCGGTAGCCCACCAGGCTTCTCTGTACATGGAGATTCTCCAGGCAAGAATGCTGGAGTGGGTTGCCACATCCTCCTCCAGGGAATCTTCCCAACCTGGGGATCAAACCCACATCTCTTATGTCTAACTGCATGGGCAGGTGGATTCTTTACCACTTTTCTCTAAAGGAAAGAACTGTCTTTGGAAAAACATATTGGGAAGTGCTGGGGCAGAATGTGAATCCTCAAAAATGAGTATAAGTTGATGCCAGAAGTCCTGAAGAAGGGAAAACTCCTCTTCCTAAAACAAGAGCAGGAGTTGGTTGTTTTCATATCAAAGAGGAAGCTCTTGAGAAGGTAGATGCTCGTGGTTCCTCTTAAGATAATTTGTATTGCTGTAGTTTGAGCCCCTCTTTATCTTAGCCCAAAACTCTTCAGTGAAGTCTGTTAAACTCATGTTCGTTCATGTGTTCATTCAACAGACTTTAACTGATCAACTTTTATGTCCTCAGTATATTCCGGACATTGTCTGAGTCCAGGGATCTCCTAGAGCTTATATTCTAGTTGGGTGACAAACAGATGAATAAATATATATCAACAACTCTCGAACATGGTGAAAAATATTAAAGCAGGGTATTGAGGTAGAAACTGAGATGGGTGTGTTATTTTAGGTAGGGCCTGGAGGAAGTGATAGTCCAGCAGTGACTTGCTTGATGCAAGGGTGCAATCTGGATAAACAGCATTCCAGACAGGGGGACCAGCAGGTATAAAGGTCTTTGAGGAAGAAGTCAGATCATTGCGTTTAGTAGAAAGTAGCCTCATGTGCTGTGAGAACTGTAAAAAATGGGATGAGTTTTAGGATATGATGTGCATGATTGCGATGAACAATAAGAAACATCTACGTTCTGTGTAGTGAAATGAGTGGGACAGAAGAAACTTCCAGGACTCAGGGGCCTGAAAGTTGTGCCAGCTTTGAGAGTATAAGCCATCATCTTCTTATACCATTCCAGAAAACCGAGATGCTAGTTGGGACTTCTGAAGAAAAGGAACTATTCAGGGCTGAAGCTACTGTGGTCTCATTATGGAGGGGCAAGGAGACACTAAATAACATGTGTTCCTCTGATGTAGCCCTTTAGAAACACTTGAACCCTATCAAAATTTTAATTTTAGGTCATCACAGCTTTCAAGAAGCTATTGTGTCACTACTATTTAATAAGACACATTACATTCTGGTAATAAAATCATGCAACAGCATCTTACTTCCATGCTCCTCAGCTCCTACAGAAATGCCTGGCACATATCAGGAGCTCAATATATTTGCTAAAGGAGTGAAAGTAGCAAAAAAATCATTCAAGTTTGAAATCTAAGCAATATGCATACTCCTCTTTAAAGCAGTAAATTTGTTTGTTTATTTAAAGCTTTGCTGTTATGGATAATTATGTGTTGGTGATTTTTCTCTAGCCCAGGGGTAAACAGCACACAGCCCATGACTTCATCTTGGCTTCTAAGAAGAATATTTTTATGAAAAAATATAATTTGATCATAGAACATCTGTAATAAAGCTGCCAATATTTTCAAATAATAAATGCTCTTAACTTAGTGTTTTCATCCAGATTTTATGACATATCAGTTTAAATATGCCAGATTTGTTAACACCACCATTAACAGACTTTTTAATTATGTTGCTGATTCTGTCAATAATACTGCTTACTGTTGTTTCTGAAAAGAGTTGTATAAGCATTTTTTAAATAACTCTTGTTCAGTAACTTTCATTTCATACAGGTGTGGAATGGGGTGAAGTTTGAACAAAAGCGCAAGAATCCAAACAAAATTTCATGATGTTTTTTTATTGCTGTAAAAATAAAAGTGTTTTAATTTGCTCCTCCAAACAGAAATCTTGCTTATCAGATATTTAAATGAACTAATGAATTAATTGGAATTTGTTTCTTTAGACTTACACATTGCATTTATGGATTCTGTTTCTTGGATCCATGGTAGATGGAATTGTCAACATTTGTTTATTTTATAGCTTTCAGTGTGCTAGAAGTGAAAAGCACATTTCTCATACATTTTTCATACTTATAAGAATTTCTACCTCTACTATCTCATGCTGTAATAAACGTTCTTTGTCTCTGTGTCAAACATACAGTACAAAGAAGATCAACATTCTCAAAACCAGGATAAGATATAATATTCCAACCTTTTTAGATAATTCATGTGTGTGTGTGCTTAGCCATTCAGTCATGTCTGACTCTCTATGACCTGGGACTGCAGCACACCAGGCTCCTCTGTCCATGGGGATTCTCCAGGCAAAAATACTAGAGTGGGTTGCCATGCCCTCCTCCAGGGAATTTTCCCTACCCAGGGATCAAACCCAGGTCTCCCGCATTACAGGTGGATTCTTTACCATCTGAGCC
The DNA here is from genome assembly GCA_007570785.1 of Antilocapra americana. Taxonomy (NCBI): domain Eukaryota; kingdom Metazoa; phylum Chordata; class Mammalia; order Artiodactyla; family Antilocapridae; genus Antilocapra; species Antilocapra americana. Next base: position 953,326 of record ML660201.1, on the reverse strand, counting down.
ACCAGGAAAGCCCAAGAATATTGGAGTGAGTAGCCTATCTCTTCTCCAGGGGCTCTTCCTGACCCAGGAATTGAACCGAGGTCTTTTGTATAGCAGGCGGATTCTTTACCAGATAAGCTACCAGGGAAGCCCTATATAATTCATATACCCTATCAAAAAAGCAGAAACTTCATTTTCTTCACTGGAAGGAACAGTATTTGAAAGATTCCTACTCTTTGAATGTTGGAGCCATGTAGTCCAAATGAAAATATTTTCCTTAGATATACTGCCGTTAACAGTCGTTAATTTTCCTGTCAATATTTTTGGACTTTCCTGGTGGTCCAGTGACTAAAGCTTTGTGCTCCTAATGCAGGGGGCCCTGATTTGATCCCTAGTCAGGGAACTAGGTCCCACATGTTGCAACTAAAAATCCTGTATGCTGTAACTAACACCCAACACAGCTAAGTAAATAAATAAATAAATACAAAAAATACTCCACCAAACCAAGTGGAGTATTAGAAAAGTTATCTTTCTGTGCGGACTGACTTCGTTCAGATGTTTTAGTGTGAAGTTAGATTAGTTTCAGCTCATGGAACCTTGGCAATTTTTGTTCTATTCCTTTCATCAATTATCATTCCATGTGTCAACTTGGTTTTTTGTATGCAACTCTTATTTGAAGATATGTGTCCAGGTTGAAAAAGAATTTCCACACACAGAGCATTTCAGAAGCAACTGAGTTTATTAAGAACAAAGAGCAGAGATCATGTGGGCACTGCAAGCACAGCAGGCTGACCTCCTAGCAGAGCAGGCAGAGTTGACACATTTCTTGGGTTAGTAGCCAGTTTTTACAGCCTCAAGACAAAGAAAATTCCTGCTGATTGATTAGGGCACTATCAGGTGCTTACTGGGATGGGGATTTCCCCCTAATTGGGGTCAGGAAGCTTCCTGGTGATGATCAGGGGGCTTTTGGAAATGGTTGCAAAGGGACTCAGTCACCTTAAGGGTTAACTTGGTTCTAGGCTCCATCCACTTTTGTGGTCTTGGTGCAGGGCCTTTGACCAGTGGCTGTGGGGCAGGACTTCATAGTATGGAATCCTGTAAAGAGAAAAACACATGTGGCTTTTAAAGGGGATACTGTTCCTTCTAAGAAAGTATAGTTCAGTTCAATTGCTCAGTCGTGTCCAACTCTTTGCGACCCCTTGGACTGCAGCATGCCAGGCCTCCCTATCCATCACCAACTCCTGGAGCTTACATGTCCATTGTGTTGGTGATGCCGTCCAACCATCTCATCCTCTATCCTCCCCTTCTCTTCCTACCTCAACCTTTCCCAGCATCAGGGTCTTTTCCAATCAATCAGTTCTTCACGTCAGGTGGCCAAAGTTTCAGCACCAGTCCTTCCATGAAAATTTAGGACTGATTTCCTTTAGGATGGACTGGTTGGATCTTCTTGCAGCCCAAGGGACTCAAGAGCCTTCTCCAACACCACAGTTCAAAAGCATCAATTTATCCATTTAAATTTTGAATCCATCCCTACCAAGCTTCTGCCAAGGGGTCTGTTTAGCTCTTGTGGTGGATTGATTGTAAAATGTTTCAAATTCTCTACTTCTCCCTCTGTAGCTGCTCCTATCCAAGAGGAGAGGAGGTGATCCCTTTGAGATCATGTGAACCCAAGCAGAACACCAGAACCAGCAGAGATTAGTGAGCAAAACAAACGTTTTCCCTGATATGCCACTGAGGTTTGCTGGCTGCTTGTTTCACAGCATTATTGCAGCAACAGATAACTAACACAGCTCTTAATATTGTTTTTGCCTGATTGGCTGCAAGGAATCTTGCAGGGTAGTGTTACTCAAGCCTCTAGTATTGAGTTCTATGTACCTACCATGATTTCTAACCCATGGTAAGGGCTCACAAATAATTGTTTACCGAATTTACAAATGTCAATTAATATACTGAGCACACTCTAACTGGTGTCACGTGAGAAGCATTTCTCTGGCTTAAGAAGGTTATATTTCCACAAATATTAAAAATTAGGAAAAATTCTCCCTGCAGATGACCCTGGAAGGCATCCTGTCAGAGTTCCCAGGAGGGAGATGGAGGGTGATGCCCCCACTCCCCATTTCCTCAGAGCCTCAAGCAAGGTTGGTGTGGGTGCCACAAGCGAGGTTGGTGTGGGTGCCCCTGGAGCTGTGACTGCTCTGTTTCATCCTATTCTTTGTCCCTGTGGTTCCCAGGAGTATCAGGCCACCTGCACCACCATCCTGGTTTCTGCTCACTGCCTCCTCTGCATCATCACAACTCTCATTAAAGCCTGACTCTGGATCACTGGCAACCGTTCCATCCTTCCTGGGGTTTTGCTAACTCAGGTTTCTTAATGCTCACTCCCCTCCATGCTTTTATCCTCAGTGTCTCAAATTATCCACAAAGCAACTCTTCAAAGGAGATATTTTCTTACCTGAAAACACAGGTTCAGAGAGGTTCTGTCACTTGTGCTAGGTCACACAGGAAGTAAATAATGGAGAGTCACAGCTAGTCTTGGACTTCCCTGATAGCTCAGTTGGTAAAGAATCCTCCTGCAATGCAGGAGACCCTGGTTCAATTCCTGGGTCTGGAAGATCTGCTGGAGAATGGATAAGCTACCCACTCTAGTATTCTTGGGCTTCCCTTGTGGCTCAGCTGGTAAAGAATCTGCCCGCAATGCAGGAGACCTGGGTTTGATCCCTGGGTTGGAAAAGATATCCTGGAGAAGGGAAAGGCTACCCACTTCAGTATTCTGGCCTGGAGAAGTCCATGCTGTATAGTCCAAGGGATCACAAAGAGTCGGACATGACTAAGCAACTTTTACTTCACTTTACAGCTAGTCTGACCCCAGAGCCTGTACCTGAGATCCCTGTGCACTCAGCTACATGCTGCTGCTCCCTTGTTTGTACCAACAGGCAGTGCTCACCAGTGGTGAGCAAGTTTAGCTATCCTGGGTCTCCTTTTCTTCATTTTTTTAAAAAAAAATATTATTTGCATTGAGTTTTGGTTTCTGCATGCAGGATATATATATATATATATATATATATATATTTTAGTTGTGGCATGTGGGTGCTTAGCTGTGGCATGTGAAATCTAGTTCCCTGACCGGGGATTGAACCTGGGGTCCCTGCACTGAGAGCTCAGAGTCTTAGCCACTGGACCACCAGGGAGGTCCCTTTCCACACTTTAATGTGAAGGCGTGGGTTTAAAATGGTCCGTGATGATCCATCTCATTTCCACGATTCTTCTTTGTGTCATGAGTTACTTAGATATGTGTTTTTATTTTGCAAATATTAATGTGTTGCCTTTTTAGACTCAAAAATGAACTTTCAATTTTTACCTCTTTTGCCTTGTGGTTAGAGAACGTGATGTGTATGAGACTTGGTATCCAACAAAGGTTGCTTTTTTGAGCAGCATGTGATAATCTTTTATGAACATTTTAATCCTTGGGTTTAGGAGTCTGTGTATGCTTATTACCTCAGTCAAGCACCAGCTTTAAGTACAGCCATTGTGTTGGATGGGGCATCTTTACTACAGCAGATTTAACAGGATCTGAGAAACATGATTACTAGTCATCGATCTGGGCCATCTTGTCTACCCCAATAAAGACAGGAGACCAGAAACAATTATGGCCAGACAGCACAGTCAAGAAGTGTCTAATGGACAGGTTTGCCTCCAGCTGGCAGCTGCTGGAGGGTGGGCTTCGGCTGCAGAGAGCTGCCCTGACTGAAGTCACACCCTCTGGGGCCACCTGTATCCAGGGATTGAGCCAGGCAAGGTTGTATGGGCCCAGCATCCCACCTGACCCTGGACAGTGCAGTACAGCCCCTGCTTTCTGGGTTTGCCATCTCTCTGCCCAATCCTGCTGCTTCCCCTTCCTTTGACACATGTTGGTCCTGACTCTCATAAATACCTTGTACCCTACAATCTGCCTTAGTATCTGCTGTTCTAGAGAATCCCAACCATGACCCCCCCTGCCCCCTGCAGGCCATGTAGAAACGCAAATTCAAACATGATACAAGCCCAGAAACTTTCAATGGTTCAGCTATGCAGACTCACTCTTTCCTTGTTATTAACATTTCTGTGATTCAACCGTATGTTTGACCCCATTGAATGTTTAGGGCTCTATTTATAGCGTCCTGGTAGATTTTTTTTTGTTTTGTTGTATTGTATTTTATTGTATAGTATTAATCAATACTTAAATCTTCCTCTGAACTGTCATCAAAACAAGAGTTTTCACTGTTCCTTTACCCTCTCCAGGGCAATGACAGACAGGCCAGCTCTCTTTAAGAAGGAAGCAAGGAGATCAAACCAGTCAGTTCTAAAGGAACTCAACCCTGAGTATTCATTGCAAGGACTGATGCTGAAACTGAAGCTCCAATACTTTGGCCACTCAGTGCAAAGAGCCAACTCTTTGGAAAAGACCATGAGCTGGGAAACATTCTGCTTCCTTCTCAACTGGCTCATGGAGCATCAGCCTCTTCCAGGGCCGAGGCCCGAAAGGGCTGTCCCAGGGCACACACTGCCCTTTGCTCCAGTAGTTGGAACAAGTGCAAGCCCCTCCTGGATGCTCACAGGGTGTTGGATATTTACTATATCTGAGCACTCCAGCTGAATCTTTAATTTGAAGTCCTGTGTGCTAGAGCTATTTCCACTTTCTCTGCTTAGTATTTGTGTGGTCTATCTTTTATATTCTTTCTTCAGTTTTTCTGCATGTTTATCCCCTAGAGATATCTCTTGTGAAAAGCATGTAGGTGGATATTTTTGCATTCAGTCTGTCAGTGTAGGTAGCAGAATTGGCCAGCTTTCCAGACAGTTCTGTGGTTGGCATATGTGAGTAGTAGGGGCTCACTGCCTTTCCAGGAGCAGTCACGGGGCTTTCAGAGGTTGCTTGTGGCAGCCTTAGCCTCACCTTTCTCTTTTATCTTCATGGATCTCAGCTTGTCCAGCTAATTAACCCATGGCCTCAGCCTCTTTATTGCCTTTCCCCAAGCATCAAGGGATGATCTGATGATTTATCCACAGTTAGACACCAAACAAATGTTCACTTTCTCACAGGAAAACTGCATTTTAGTGGACAAGAGAACTGTTTGGTTTAAAGCTAGAGGCGAAAACACTTAAATATTGACTGGAGAAAGTTTTGTAGAGGTCTCATAGAAGCCAGAAGAGAGATATTATCCAAATATCTGACTAGGCAAGAAAAGCTAACCTTTGATACATTTCCCTTTGAAGGACTTCTATGAGTAGACAGAGTTTTGATGTACACCAAACACAAGGATGTAACATGATTAAAATGTTAAAGTGGAAGGAATGAAATTGCAATGTTGTATTATCTATGTTGGGAAAACAAGACTAATATATCAATTAGAAAGCTTGTAGCTGCAAGTAAAAGATTCCCCAACTAACAGTGACTTCAGTACTATGACAGTTATTTCACATAGCAAGGAGTCTAGAGGTTACAGTTTTAGGGCAGCAGTTCAAAAAAATATCTTTACAGCTCCAAGTTCTTTTCCATCCTTCTGTTTTTATTATTCTCAGAATATTAATATTATTGGGTCTTGGTTCTTGTGCCTCATGGTCACAAGATACTGCTGTGGCTCCAGTATGATGTAACACCATGATGGTTACATTTAAAGGAAAGAAATAATAAATAAGGTGGCCAGAGAAGCAAAACAAATAAAAAACTCATTGCAGGGTTTATTTATCCTTTTATTAGAAAAGAGAAAATATTTTAAGAACCATTTCCCTCCTTAGCAGACTTGCCCTTAGAGCTCATTATAGAAAACAGAATTAACTTTTTAAAGGAAAAAAAAATTCTGTTTTTATAAATAACTTTTTATAGGGAGTCATTAGTATTCACAGTTATGATGTACATGGCACTTGAGGTTCACCTGCCTCAAGAAACTTGCCTCTGAGCAGAGCATGTCGGCACACCCTGTGTAGGACATGGGTACAAATTACAAGACCAACAGCTGGGTCAGAATCATCAGATAAGGCTTAGAAGGCCACTCAGAGATCTATAATATAAAAATTTTGCCAGCTTTTAAGGACAGTTTGAAACTCAGTAAAGTCCTCTTCAAAGTTCATTCTTTCCTTGTAAATCATCCTGAGGTATTATCAGTTTACTTTGAAACAACCACAGAATTCTGACATAATCTTGATATTACTTCCTGAACATTTGTTGTTGTTGAGCTGCTCAATCGTGTACAACTCTTTGAGACCCCATGGACTGCAGCACACCAGGCTTCTCTGTTCTTCACTATCTCCCAGAGTTTGTTCAAACTCATATCCATTGAGTTGGTGATGCCACTCAACCGTCTCATCCTCTGTCGCCCCCTTTCCTCCTGTCCTCAATTTTTCCCAGCATCATGGTCTTTTCCAATGAGTTGGCTCTTTGCATCGGGTGACTAAAGTATTGGAGCTTCAGTTTCAGCATCAGTTCTTGCAGTGAATATTCAGGGTTGAGTTGCTTTAGGATTGACTGGTTTGATCTCCTTGCTGTCCAAGGGACTCTCAAGAGCCTTCTCCAACACCACAGTTTGAAAGCATCAGTTCTTTCTCAGCCTTCTTTATGGTCCAGCTCTCACATCTATACATGGATACTTAGAACAAGGATATTGTTCAAAGTCTGACTGAGATCACCTCTGTGCTTGATTACCTGGATGCTGCCTTGGAATCTTTCTCAACATGGTGATTTAGGCAGCAATTTCCAAGAAATAAGAGTTGGTGCTCAGGATAAAATGGCACCTGACTTTTCGACCTAATGGTAGTTTTATAGCTTTAAACAGAGATAGCTGTGATAAACAATGCATACTTACTGAAAGCAAACCCATCTCTTACCAAGTTCCAGGTACTTTATTAAGGCCTCGGTACATTATGTAAATTAATCATAGAAGAAAGGGACGAAAATAAAAATCAAATCTTCAGCTCCACATCACTGCCACATTCAGTAGGCATGAAATAACAAGTCCTAGATGTGAGGTTTGATTTGCTAGTCTCTTGATTCAGCTTAGCAAGGTAAAGCTGGGCTGCCATTTTCCAGTGAAGCCCTTTTATAAGGAACCTGAAGACAAACAAGGCATCCTGGAGCATTCAAGCATCTCCTCTGTCCCTTTTAAAACATAGCAAATCAAACACAGTATGACACACCAGGAGTTCAGCCTGCAGAAGAACACAGGGCATCCAGGAGCCTCCCTAAGTGACAAACCCAGGGTCTCGGGGGAGCCCAGCTGTGTCTGACGGTGAAGCGGTTGGGATGTCAGTTTCCCATCAGTGGCTGAGGTGATGGCAGAGGTGTGGGGACAGTGTGCTCCGAAGAAGCTGGTCTGCTTTTTCCACTCTGTGAGGGCTTCTGCCATCGCAGTGCAGTTTGACAGTCCCAGGAAAATGCCCGCAGACCTGACCCCTCGGCAGCGGCTCTGTCACCGTGGGGCTCACGCAGGCAGATTGGCATCTGCAGGCACATCTTTAGCGAGTTGGCAGCCTCCGTGCCCTTCGCAGGTTGCAATCAAACCTGCCTTCTACAGCGGCCTCTTTCTGGTTGATTAACTTTAATGTAATTTTAATTAAAAACCACAGTGTCAAAGGGTTTAGCTACTCGAGAAATGAGCACAGGCTGTGGCCCAGTGGCAGCAGTCACTTGGAAAATGGAAATGTGTCTTGACAACGCTGTGCGGGGGCCAGATAAACAGGGTCGCTGCGGTGCTTTGCAGGCAAGGCAGCATCAAAACTCGAGGCCGTGTGGACATCAAGGGCTCTAACTATGAATTTCAGGGGCCATCGACAGGTTTCAGAGCGCATCCAGTCCTAGCACCGTGGCTGGCTGAGTCCATTCTGTTCTCTAAAACCAACACATAAATCTGAGTTGAATATGAATCAAATTTCAGATGAGAAAAAATAGCCAAGCATCACTGTAGTCTTCAAATGTAGAACCTCTCTGTCTCTCTTTTATTATATATCTTTTCTAGGAGATCGGGGCTTTTAAATATTAAAGATAGGCTTTCCTTTCAAGGAAATGGTTCCTTTGGGTTATGATACCTTGCCTTCTTTACAAACAGTGCCAAGGAACGCAATCAGAATGATGTCTTCCACAAAGGCTTGCCACACTGCTTGAATTGGACAAATGGGAGGGGATAACCTTGCAAATATGTTTTCTCACACCATGTTTAGGAAAACAGATTTTTATCCGCTGGATCTTCTCATGCATTAAAATATAAACCCTGAGCCCTTTCTCGTTAGCCTGAAGATCTTATCTTTTTCTATTCTTGTTTTCCTGGCAACGCTTCTAATGGTGAAAGGCGTGCTGTGTGGCAGAGGTATTTTATCCATGCCAGCACGGTGAGCCCCTCTACTCCATGCTGCCGTGCCCTTTATTCTTCCTCAATGTAGCTACATTTTCAGGACACAACTCTCAGGAGAACACCTAGTGACGTCAATTCTTCAGAGGAGAATTTCCTCCACCAGGTTCACGAGATGCTGGGGCTGCTTTGCTGACAGATGGGGCTGGTACAGGTGGGCCCCGAGCCATCCGAACAGAAGGGGCCCCGGCTCCTGACAGAGCGGATAGACAGAGCGGTGGGGGAGAGTTTAGGGCAGTGGACAGGGGGGGGCGAGAGCAGGCCTGGAGGATTTCTACCGCACGTCCAGCAGAGAGGAAGAAAAGCAAAAAACAAGCAGATGGGTGGACAGAGAGAGGTGATTTGAATTGTATAACTTGCTTAAGAGACTAATAAAAAAAATCATCTCAGGGGATAGAACTTCACTGCAGGCAATCTTGGAAAATTAGAAATTTATCTGAGATTGCCAAAGCAGAGACAAACACCAGGAAAATCAACATGAAATAAAGGTAGCCCGATGAATTGTGTGTCAGCTTGTGGGGTGAGTCCTTCATAGGCCCCAGGCGGTCATTCTATGGCTCTTTGGAGGGTAAAGAGCCACCGTTGCCTCTCATTCAGGTTGCTTTCTCTATTAAAGGACAAAACAGTTTTGGTTGTCAGTTCAGCACATGCTGTAATTGATCAGAATGGACTCAGGAAAATGCTATACCTTTACAAAGTTCCTATGATGACAGTCAACAAAACCAAACAAACAGCTACCCGAGTAGGATCTGAATGAGTTAAACCAGAGCATTCCAAAGATATCTCCCCTGGAATATTATTTTTTCAGTATATTTATACATATTTTGGAGAAATGGTCCTATGGTGAATGAATGTGGGAAGGCCTCGGTTACACGCCAAAAAGATTTTTTATTTTAACTGTAGGACTTCTCAGAACCATTGTGTACTTGCTGATGTATGAAGCTTTTCTTTAGTATTTTTTTTTTCAGGGAGTCTTTCTTTTTTAAATGTATTTCTTGGGGCTACTTGGCAAAGTACGTACATCAGGAAACAGAGTGAGACTCTTAGATCAGGCAGCAGAGTCTGGGGCTTTATCCTTGCCAAGGAGGTCTTCTGTATGGGTGTGTCTACAATGGACCTGGATCTGCGTCTGGGCTACGGCTTGTCATCAGCAATGGCTGACACTGACCAGTCAATTTATGTCTAATAACCAAAATCAAAATACTAAAAAACTCTTTTCAGGTGACCACAGGAGTGGTATTGTTTTGTTTTTTTTTTTTTTATCTCCTTTGCATAGATCTTAGTATTTTGAAGTAAAGAGTCTGAATTTGGGGACTTTCCTGGTGGTCCAGGGATCCTTGCAATGCAGTGGGCTTGGGTTTGATCCCTGATCAGGGAACTGAGATTCCTACATGCTGCGGGGCAACCGCACCTGAGCAGGGCAGCTGCCAAACCCGAGAGCCACAACAAAATCCCTCGTGATGCACCTGAGACCTGATGCAGCCAAATAAATAAATACATAAATATTAAAAAAAGAGAAAGAGTCTGTATTTAGTTAGAAGGGATGATAAAAACTCATTTCTAAAAGTTTTGGCTGAAACACTGACCAGAATGGATTCTGGCCATATACGCAGTTGGTCCTGAGAATGCCAAAACCTCCGTTTGTTTGGTATTCATTTATAATTTGCAATGTCCTCATTTACGATTAACGGCAACCAGCCCTTAAGCACTATGAGAACAGGAACATGGACATCTTTGCTTACTCTTGTGTCTCCAACACTGATGCCATCTCAACTCAAAAATATGATCAGAAGCAATGAATTATCCCTCTGGAAAACGTTGGAAAATAGTTGGAAAAGACCAGAAAGCACAGGAAACTGGTTTCCAATCAACCAATGTTGGAAATAAACAGCTAAAATGAAGTTTTCTCTTTGTTAAGAGTAATATTGAGCATAAGTTCAATGTAAGTCACTTGGTGACGTACCCTGGGAGATGAAAAGGTGAAGGCAACAGAAGGGCTCTTTAGGGAGCAGATAATTTGGTGGGGTGCAACTTTAACAAGGGAAGGATTAAACCAAATTTTGGGGGGAGGCTGGAGGGGCTTGGGATTGGGGAGTGAGGGGTGAATTTGAGACTAGCCACGCTCAAGCTTCCAAATGGGGAAAATGCACTGCGTTTAGACTCCATTCATCTTATAATCAATGTTGGTGTTACCTCGGTTGTGAGAACAACCAGGTCTCTTGGCCTCTTTAATCACTGGAAATTGATCAGAGGCCAGACAAGGAATTCAGGCAAAGCATTACTGGGGCCCCTGCTGCGGCAAGGGGAGCGAGAACAAACAGCAGTTCCCTGGCTTGGCCCCTCACTGAGAGGCTATGAGCTGGATCCTTACATGGGTGAGGTTAGGGGTTTGTCCAGGGTCAGGCTAGAGGGGTGGCTTCGGTGGTCTGCCCACCACTTAGATGGTGCTGAGTGCACGTGGCATGCGCAGTACCCTGCTTTTGCTTCAGAAATGGCAGTAGGAGGTTTCATTTTATTTTTCTGAGGGGATGGTTAGTTTGAATCTTGTGGTCCCTAATCTGCCCCAGCTGCACATGCACGCAGTTACTTTTAGTCCCTTCTAGCTTCTTTGTTATTTTGTTGCTTGGAGGAGGCATTTGTGCAGGTGCAAGCACTGCAGCACAGGTCCTGGGTCCCAGCTTGTCTCAGCTGGGGAGAGCTGGACAAGCCAGAGGGCAGAAGGGAAAGCGCCTTTGACGAGGCGACACCTTTCCTCTCCCTGAGCGGGCAGAATCCGGGTCTTAGGAGATGGCCCAGTGGGCGTGAAATGGTCTCAGCATTTCTCCTCCCAGAAGACAACAATAATCCTCATATTTGCGTAACAGATTTTTCACTGTTTTAAAATCCATTATTGCACTAATCCTGAGGACAGCTCCGAGTGGAAAGTATTTTTATTCTAATTTTATAGAGAAAAGGAAACTGGCTTTGAGGTGCTACAACCAGTAAGCTTACTGTTGACAGGAGCAGCACTTAAATCCGATTGGCCTGTGTCTGAATTCTTCATCCTGAGGCTTGCACTTCCATCAGCACAACCACCTTAAAGACAGGCAGTTTTATCTCTGCCTTGAGGCCCCACTGAGCGCAACTCTTGCTTCTCTTGAGCCTGGGGCCATGTTTGGTGGTATTCCACATGGCCCGAGAGCCCAGCAGGGCTGACACTGCGTTCCTCAACACCTTGCGCTTTGAGCATTATTTGCCTGTCTATCCACTAAAGACAAATCTCCCGGAGAGACAGTGTATGTTACTCACCTGTGAATCTTAAAACCTTTTGAGACCTCGACGAAAGTAAAAGTCATACTCTAACTTTCAAATGCTTATAGCTTACAAAGCATTGTTTAGGACTAGAAAGATAGTACCATGCAAACATAGTCCCATCTCTATCCTTGAGAAAAATTTCAGTTTCATAATTCCAAAATAAACTGATCCCCAGTCACTGTTGTAATATAAGCTTCATAAAGCTAGAGCAGGATTTGTCTTTTCTATTCCTCGTCTCGAGCATCTTTCTTGCCCTGGAATACTGTGCTGTTGTTGTTTAGTTGCTAAATAGTGTCCAACTCTTTGCGGCCCATGGACTGTAGCCTGCCAGGCTCCTCTGTCCATAGGATTTCCCAGGCAAGAGTACTGGAGTGGGTTGCCATTCTCTTCTCCAGGGGATCTTCCCAACCCAGGGATTGAACCTGCAACTCTTAACGTCTCCTGCGTTGGCCGGCAAGTTCTTTACCACTGAGCCCCTGGGAGGCCCTGGAACACAGTATTGATACTCAAAAATTGTTCACTACCCGATTAACATTGTATTTTTTCCTTTCAGGGGATATAACATTTTGATAAGTGCTGGAGGTAGAATATGGTAGTGACTGCCAATGGTAAAGCTCTGTTTTCCCTGGTAAATTTGACTGCCAACCTGATACGTGCAAATGTTGAACAAAATCCATCCTGAAACTTCCTTGGTAGCCAATGAATCTGGAAAGCAGAAATGAGGCATTATATTATAATTGATATCATCAGCCAGTAAAGCAGATTTGGGAAGAAAATGATTATTGCTATAAAGCTTGGGATTCCACATTCTGATATCTTATTACATATTCCTTTAACCTTCTATGTCCTGAGTAAGTTTAGATAAGGAGCACTAAGGATAAACTACTGCTGCTTGAGCCAAGGATTCTATGCTGGATACTTTCAGTTTCCATGATTTTATTTAATTGGTATGACTCATCAGGGAAGATCCCCTGGAGGAGGAAATGGCAACTCATTCCAGTGTTCTTGCCTGGAAAATCCCATGGACAGAGGATCCTGACCTGCTACAGTCATAGGGTCACAAAGAGTGGGACACAACTTAGGACTGAGCACAAATATAACTCATCAGAATGGGTATTATTAGTTCCAACCTAGAAATGGGGAAGTTAAGGCTCAGAGAGAGAACTAACTAAAATGAGTCATAAGTACAACCTAGTCAGTGGGAAAATACACTCAGCAATACCCTCACTGACAGTTAACTTTCTTTTCTCTCTGCAATTCTGTGCCATATATGAATAATAATTCTAACATGCCGTTATGTCCCACCTTATTTTAGTCATTTGTTTACACACTTATCTTCCCTGACAGAACATTACTGTTTCCTGAGGAGTCAAGTCAGGCTCAGGGTGCGTTCCTGAGCTTCTATCATGATTCCTCTTCATGGAGTAAGTCAGTGACTCTCAGACTTGAGCAATCATTAGAAGTGGTGGCAGGTCATATTAAAATTCAGAATCAATAATGAAGATTTTGGCTTCATTAGGTCTGGAATGAAGCCAATAATTCTGAATTTCTAACCATTTCCAGGTACTGTTTCTGCTGTGGTCTAGGGATGGCAATTTGGTTGAAAGCACTTGATAAATATTTATTTGTTTAAATGTATGCTGACTGGGGAAAATGTAAGCCTCAAACATTTACCAGTTCCTTCTAGGTGTTAACAGTCTTTTTGGTTATGATAGGTTATCAACCAGAATTAGTGAAAATGGCATTTATGAAACATTGAAAGACCTCAAAGTAAAAGTGAAAATATTAGTTGCTCAGTCGTGCCTGCCTCTGCGACCATGTGGACTGTAGCCCACTAGGCTCCTCTGTCCATGGAATTCTCCAGGCAAGAATTCTGGAGTGGGTCACCATTCCCTTCTCCAAGGGATCTTCCTGACCCAGCGATTGAACCCTACGTCTCCTGCATTGCGGGTAGATTCTTTACTGTCTGAGCCAAAACATTACATTGCCTTTTGCCTCTTCCCATTCTCAAGGCCATTAAGGAGATGCATCCCAAACAGAGTCTTTATTTTGCTGCCTGGGACCTTGGATGTGTGGCAAAAGGGTCAGGATAAGAAAGCTGCATCCACTTCCATAAGATGAGCACAGTGATTGGAGTGGTGGGTGCGGGAAGCACAGAGATGGCCAGGGCCAAGGAGGCTGCAGGGAGACAGTAAGAGGAGACAGTAAGGGAACCACAGCAGCTGGCGCTGGGGATGGAAGACTGTCAAGAACAGGAAAGATTTTCAAGAGGCTTTTGAGAAAAATGTGTTACGTTATATGCGATACAGCTCCTTCCTCGTTCTTTCCACCAAACTGCCCACTGTCATTCCACTTCTGGAACTGCATTGTGGGGACCTCTGTGGGCTCCCTCCTCAGAGAAACAAATGTGGCAAATATATTTTAAAAAGAAGCAACAGTTTATTGCTGAACTTGTATTGAGGTCACTCAGCAAATGAGGCAACATTTACTCAATAAAATCCACTAAGTCAGGAAAGCAAATGTCCGTGGCACTTGAGCAAAGGGTGGTGAGGAGATTGGTTTTGATACTGAACGTGACAGAGCCTGGCCTTCTGCTTCTGCCCTCGATCTAATCATTTTTATGCATAACTCTTCTCATTGGCAGAATGATTTTTTTTAATTAGACTTGGAAAAGAACAATGAATGGAAGTGCAGTCGTCTCTGTAGTGATGCATTTGTATTCTGTTTTAGATGTGAAAAGGGAAAATAAATGAGATTCTATCTCAGTATCTATATCTGAGATATAGATAGATGATAGATTGATCGATAAGTATAAATAGATAGATGATATATCCATACCTATATAGATATATTTGCTATATATACAGGGCTTCCCTGATGGCTCAGACAGCAAAGAATCTGCCTTCAATGCAAGAGACCTGGGTTCAAGCAGATCCCCTAGAAAAGGGAATGGCTACCCACTCCAGTATTTGCCATGGACACAGGAGCCATATATAGAGAGATGATAGATGATAGAAAAGAGATGGAGATAGAGCTACATATGATAAATATATACATAGGGAAAGAGATGCTATATATTAATATATAGATAGGTGCTTCCTTGGTGACTCAGCAGTAAAGGATCTGCCTGCAATGCAGGAGTCACAGGAGACGCAGGTTCAATCCCTGGGTCAGGAAGATCCCCTGGAGGAGGACAGGGTAACCCACTCCAGTGTTCTTGCCTAGAGAATCTCATGGGCAGAGGAGCCTGGTGGGCTGCAGTCCATAGTGTTACAAAGAGTTGGACACGACTGATGTGACTTAGCATGCATGCACGCATAGATAGATAAATGGATAGATACTTTATATAAGTGATAACAGAAGGAATCTGAGCCCAAGCAAGAGTGGCTAGATGTCCCACAATCCAAACAGGCAAAAGTGATGAACTTAAGCCTCCTACCTGGCCTGATTCCAGGTCTGGTTCTCACTGTGCTAAGACGGGGGCAGACCCCTGGTGCAAGCTCCTCTGCATTGGTTGGAATCTGCTGAACCTAAGGACATCACAGCAGAGGTGGCAGCCAGCCAGCTCCAACCATTCCACAGTTGGAGCCCTTGGGGCCCAAGCCTGGAGGAGAATCCCTCTATGGAATACCAGTAGGCATCTTACTGCTGTATGCTAAGTTGCTTCAGTCATGTCTGAATATTTGTGACCCTGTGGGCTGTGTAGCCCACCAGGCTCCTCTGTCCATGGGATTCTCCAGCAATAACACTGGAGTGGGTTGCCATTTTCTTCTCTAGGAGATCTTCCCGACTCAGGGATCAAACTCACCATCTCTTACATCTCCTGCATAGCAGGCAGGTTCTTTACCACTAATGCTACTTGGGAAGCCCTTCTTGTTGCTAGATAAGAATTCAAAGGTCAATCTTGACCCCTCATCCTCACCTTGAGTCTTTCAACTAGGTTTTGTTAAATATTGTTTCACCTTGGTGAGTTTTTACTTGTCAAGGAATACTCTGCAGTAGTCCTGTAGGCAGAAGTGGTGCAGACAAATAAGTCACTTTAAGGATTTACCGAGCATCAGTGACCAAAACAAAGATAGTGTCCTCTTAACCTTCAAATCACCAGATCTCTTGATCATTCCTTCCTGCTTGTCCTCCTTTTCCTTTTCTTTTAATCAAACTATAGTTGATTTACAATATTATATTAGTTCCAGGTGTATAGCATAGTGATTCAGTATTTTTGAGGATTTTATTCTAAGTTATTACAAGAGAATGGCTATAATTCCTTGTGCTAAAAAGCAAATCCTGGTTGCTTATCTATTTTGTATAATGTTGTTTGTATCTGTTAATACCACATCCCTAATTTGTCTTTCCCTGCTTCCTCTTCCCTTTGGTAACCATAAGTTTGTTTTCTCTATGTCTGTGAGTCTGTTTCTGTTTTGCTTAAACATTGACTTGTATTATTTTTAGATTTCACATATAAGTGACATCATATAGTACTTGACTTTCTCTGACTTATTTCACTAAACATAATATTCTCTAGGTACATCTGTGTTGCTGCATGTGGCAGTATTTCCTTCTTTTTTATGGCTGAGTAATATTTCATTGTGATTATACACCACATCTTCTTTATCCATGCATCTGTTGATGGACACTTAGGTTCCTTCCATGTCTTGGCTCTTGTATATAGGGCTGCGGTGAACCTTCATTGCCTCCTCACCTTTGACACTTAAGCAGATTCTTCATGGCAAGTTTTCTCATTCCCCTTCACCATTATTTAACAATTATAAGGAATTGAATCTGTCCCCAGTAGTGCATTGACTAGCGCAAGTTAGAACTATGGCTGGAGCCCAGGTCTGTATGAAATCAAAGATCAAGAGGCAAACACATCTTGGTGATTTTATTCATGGGGAGGCAGCCCAGATGGCCCAGTGCACAATGCATGCTTCTAAATCAGAGAACATTTCCCCCAAGGACATTGTTAGGACACTGTCCAGCTAGAAGATATTCAGAGAAAATTCACTCCTTTACCTGCCCTAGGGAAATGGGGAAAATTCAATGCCTGAACAATTTACCCTAGAGAATAATCCATGCTGGAAATTTTGCTTAAAGTATTCTTTAAAAAGGCCCTTCTGTCTTTATTATGACTATACGGCTGCTGAGTCTGCCTGAGCATATGAGATTGCAAAGAGTATTTCTTTTGATTCAGACCTTGCATTCTCTATAAAATGAAAAGATCCTTGGCACATAGTTGGCAATTACTATCTAGGTTTTCTGCATAACATTGGTTTTTTTCACTAAGCTTTTAACTCAATAGACATCAGGCTCTAGTGAAAATACATGTGGACTAACACGAGCAGAAATAAACATGATTCTAATCAATTTAGTTGTTGACAAAAGCATGTGGTTTCATTGCTTGGGGCCAACGTCTTACGAGTGGACTCTGATTTCTTGCAGGCACACCCCTTATTTATGTGTGCAAATAGGGTAATTAAGTGTCCAATTACCAGAGTTGCATTGGCAAATGGGTGCTTTGTGTGAGTAAAATTCTCCATGGTTTGGGACCAGCTGAAACTTAGGTCTTTTATTTTTGAATCCATCCCCCACAGTCACGCAGGCACAAGTTCCCATCTTGTCTCCATCTGAAGCCATGATTCAGGACTTTCCTATAGTGTGGTGATTCAGTGAAGCCAACAGCCAACATCGGGAGCTAGAGGTTTTTCTTTTATACTCTCTATGCTGAAAAATAACAAAGCATTTCAAGTGCTTTCAGATTGTCCTTTTTTCCTGCCAGCTCTGTAGAATGGATGACCAAAGGTGAAATACCTGTAAATATTCTTCACAAAGATTTAAGATTGAAAAACCACTGATTAAAAAAAAAAAAAAAAAGCTTGCTTCTTTTCTTCCTTAACCTTTGGGTGAAATCTAATAAATCTTAGGACTTTTTTTCAAACTTCAGGGTAAGACATTTTCAGGACACTTTTAGTCACTAAGCTGGTCTCTTCATGGTGATTAAGACATTCTTTCTTAATCTCTTTCCACTGCAGAGAGAGTCCATATACTCCATCCTGTCTCTGTCAGTGAATGCAGTGGAACGTCCTGGATGTTAAACTCCCTGAGGAGCCTGAACAGTAAGCAGTGGCTGGCAGATAGGGGAGGAAACTGGAATTCAAGCCCCACTGAGCCCGTGCTGAGTGCAGCCCTGTTTCCCACCAGTCAGCTCCTGCTTTAGACCCAACGGTGGCAGGAAACCCAGAACCATGTCCCAGGGGTCACAGAAAGAGCTCCAAGAAAAGCTCTTTAATTTTGGTCTGAAGAAGAGGACCTTGGGGTCTGAGAGAGAAAGCCCTACCTCCGTTTTTATTCTTCTTTTACGTTCCTTCAGCCCCAGCTCCCAGGAAGTCCTGGGGCAGTGGTGGCTTGTCAGGGACCCAAAGCTCCAAAGAAGAGACCTTCTCTTACCTGACAAGGTGAGATAAGAATTCACATGCTTCCCCTTCTCTGTCCTCTCGCTGCTTGACCTTGGAAGCAGAAAGAACTGGCCCTTTACTCTTCGTCTCATAGCCTTTAACTTGCAGACAGCCAGTATGCTTCTAGAATATTCCTTGGCTACATTGATCTCCAAATGTGTGCCTGGATTTCATGTCCCGAATAAAGCTCCCTCAGCTGAAAACGTCTCCTTTTCAGGGGCAGCTTTACCTAGCCCTGTTATAATAGTTGTGTATAGTTCACAGGCTGCCATCTTCCAGTGCTGGGTTTAGTGCTTTCGATAAATGTTTAAATAAATCATCACATTGGTTGCCCTCTAAGTCCCCAGAAATATGAAAAGATATGCATTAGGATATCAGTTAAACATTGAAAGTCCTTAAACAGAAATGAATGTATATGAATATTTTATTTATAGATAAGACTGCCATACAATTTGTCGCCCAAACTGGTAAATCTTTGAGATTGAAAGGGGGAGGAGGCAGAGAAATAAAGAACAGAATTTCATCTACAACACGTGAAAACTGGAACATACTAGAACTCTTGTCATAGATTTGGTGGCAAATGCCCCTCCGTCTCTTGTTAGAACTTTTCTCCATCCACAGTTCTGGACACGTATATACACTTGTTAAAGCCTCCATAGAGAGGACGTCCCTGGTGGTCCACCTGCCAGTGCAGGGACCGTGGGCTCGATCCCTGGTCAGGAAGCTAGAATCCCACATGTCTTGAGGCCAAAAACCCAGACCATAAACAGCAGGAGCAATACTGGAACAAATTCAGTAAAGACGTTAAAAATGGTCCACATCAAGAAAAAATAGCTTTTAAAAAACCATAGAAATGTACATTCTAACCTCATAGATTAGACTAAGCCAGCTAAGGAAGAAACAGATGTGGAAACTTTGATACTGCTTGTAAAGTAACCATGCAGCTTCCACCTTTCTAACTTTTTCTCGTACTTTTTTCTAAACGTGGTTTTTCCCAACCAGAAGAACACAGCTCCCTGACATCTAGCTCTATTGTGATGTTAGTGCTCAAGCATCCTGACTTTTAGAATCATTCTCATGGGTTAATATCTATGTTTTGCTCTGTACCACCTATGTAACCTCAGTTTGCTCATCTGTAAAGTGAATATAATTCTGGTAGAATCTCTGAGGGATGCTCTGCAGATTTAATGAAATAATTTGCATTGAAGTTCTGAGCCGAGTGCTTAGCATATGTCAGTGGTCAATTAGGGTCACCTTTCATTCCTTTCATGCAAAGATGGGCTCGATAAAGGACAGAAATAGTATGGACCTAACAGAAGCAGAAGATATTAAGAACAAGTGGCAAGAATACACAGAAGAACTGTACAAAGAAGATCTTCATGATCCAGATAATCATGATGGTGTGATCACTCACCTAGAGCCAGACATCCTGGAATGTGAAGTCAGGTGGGCCTTAGAAAACATCACTATGAACTAAGCTAGTGGAGGTGATGGAATTCCGGTTGAGCTATGTCAAATCCTGAGAGATGATGTTGTGAAAGTGCTGCACTCACTAGGCCAGCAAATTTGGAAAACTCAGCAGTGGCCACAGGACTGGAAAAGGTCAGTTTACATTCCTATCCCAAAGAAAGGCAATGCCAAAGAATGCTCAAACTACCGCACAATTGCACTCATCTCACACGCTAGTAAAGTAATGCTCAAAATTCTCCAAGCCAGGCTTCAGCAATACGTGAATGGTGAACTTCCAGATGTTCAAGCTGGTTTTAGAAAAGGCAGAGGAACCAGGGATCAAATTGCCAACATCTGCTGGATCATCGAAAAAGCAAGAGAATTCCAGAAAAACATCTATTTCTGTTTTATTCACTATGCCAAAGCCTTTGACTATGTGGATCACAGTAAACTGTGGAAAATTCTGGAAGAGATGGGAATACCAGACCACCTGACCTGTCTCTTGAGAAACCTATATGTAGGTCAGGAGGCAACAGTTAGAACTGGACATGGAACAACAGACTGGTTCCAAATAGGAAAAGGAGTACGTCAAGGCTGTTTATTGTCACCCTGCTTATTTAACTTCTATGCAGAGTACATCATGAGAAATGCTGGGCTGGAGGAAGTACAAGCTGGAATCAAGATTGCCAGGAGAAATATCAATAACCTCAGATATGCAGATGACACCACCCTTATGGCAGAAAGTGAAAAGGAACTAAAGAGCTTCTTGATGAAAGTAAAAGAGGAGAGTGAATAAGTTGGCTTAAAGCTCAACATTCAGAAAACTAAGATCATGGCATCTGGTCCCATCACTTCATGGCAAATAGATGGGGAAATGGTGGAAACAGTGTCAGACTTTATTTTGGGGGGCTCCAAAATCACTTCAGATGGTGATTGCAGCCATGAAATTAAAAGATGCTTACTCCTTGGAAGGAGAGTTATGACCAACCTAGACAGCATATTGAAAAGCAGAGACATTACTTTGCCAACAAAGGTCCATGTAGTCAAGGCTATGGTTTTTCCAGTAGTCATGTATGGATGTGAGATTTGGACAGTGAAAAAGGCTGAGTGCTGAAGAATTGATGCTTTTGAACTGTAGTGTTGGAGAAGACTCTTGAGAGTCCCTTGGACTGCAAGGAGATCCAACCAGTCCATCCTAAAGGATATCAGTCCTGGGTGTTCATTGGAAGGACTGATATTGAAGCTGAAACTCCAATATTTTGGCCACCTCATGTGAAGAGTTGACTCATTGGAAAAGACCCTGATGCTGGGAAGGATTGGGAGTAGGAGGAGAAGGGGGCGACAGAGGATTAGATGGCATCACCGACTCGATGGACATGGGTTTGGATAGACTCCAGGTGTTGGTAATGGGTAGGGAGGGCTGGCATGCTGCGATTCATGGGGTTGAAAAGAGTCGGACATGACTGAGTGACTGAACTGAACTGAACTTTGTTCGAGTGACCATATAATTCATATAATTTGTTTGCAACCTGACATTGCACACATAATTTTGTTGGGGTAGCAGGCGTTTCCTGGGGGCATAGGCTTGAAAGAGATTATTCCAGTTAAATCAGAACATGTGTTCGCCTCACCCTGCCTTGTAAAGGACCCTCTAGGGAAGCACCCTGATCACCAGTTTCATAGAATGCTGTGCAAGGGAAGTTGTTGCATGCTCTATATAAGCCAAGCATCCTAACAGAGGTTTAAACCTAAGAGATTTTCTTAGAGATATTTCATGTCTTCTAAAACAAAATCCAACTCTCAGGCTGAAATGTGCAAATCCAGTTTGCCCAGTATTGAACTGAGAGATGCTCCTTTCTAGTTCATTCAGTTCAGTTCAGTCGCTTAGCCGTGTTTGATTCTTTGTGACCCCATGGGCTGCAGCACTCCAGGCTTCCCTATCCATCACCAATTCCCTGAGCTTGCTCAAACTCATGACCATAGAATCAGTGATGCCACCCAACCATATCCTTTGTCATCCCCTTCTCCTTCTACCTTCAATCTTTCTCAGCATCAGGGTCTTTTCCAGTGAGTCAGTTATTTGCATCAGGTGGCCAAAGTATTGGAGCTTCAGCTTCAGCATCAGTCCTTCCAATGAATATTCAGGACAGATTTACTTTAGGATGGACTGGTTTGATCTCCTTGCAGTCTAAGGGACTCTCAAGAGCATTCTCCAACACTGCAGTTCAAAACCATCAATTCCTCAGTGCTCAGCTTTCTTTATAGTCCAACTCTCACATCCATACATGACTACTGGAAAAACCATAGTTTTGACTAGATGGACTTTTGTTGGTAAAGTAATGTCTCTGCTTTTTAATATGCTCTCTAGGTTAGTCATAGCTTTTTTTTTTCAAGAAGCAAGTGTCTTTTAATTACATGGCTGCAATCACCATCTGCAGTGATTTTGGAGCCCCCGAAAATAAAGTCTGCCACTGTTTCCACTGTTTCCCTATCTATTTGCCATGAAGTGATGGGGCTGGATTCCATGATCTTAATTTTCTGAATGTTGAGTTTTAAGCCAGCTTTTTCAGTCTCCTCTTTCATGTGCATCAGGAGGCTCTTTAGTTCTTCTTTGCTTTCTGCCATAAGGGTGGTGTCATCTGCATGTCTGAGGTTATTGATATTTCTCCTGCCAGTCTTGATTCCAGCTTGTGCTTCATCCAGCCTGGCATTTTGCATGATATATTCTGCATATAAGTTAAATAATCAGGGTGACAGTATACAGCCTCGAAGTACTCCTTTCTCAGTTTGGAACCAGTCTGTTGTCCCATGTCGAGTTCTAAATGTTGCTCCTTGACCTGCATATAGATTTTTCAGGTGGCAGGTAAGGTAGTCTGATATTCCCATCTCGTCCAGAATTTTACACAGTTTGTTATGATCCACACAGTCAATGGCTTTGGAGTAGTCAATAAAGCAGATATAGATGTTTTTCTGGAACTCTCTTGCTTTTTTGATAATCCAGCGAATGTTGGCAATTTGATCTCTGGTTCCTCTGCCGTTTCTAAAACCAGCTTGAACATCTGGAAGGTCACAGTTCACATACTGTTGAAGCCTGGCTTGGAGGATTTTGAGCATTCCTTTACTAGCGTGTGAGACGAGGGCACTTGTGCGGTAGTTTGAGCATTCTTTGGCACTGCCTTTCTTTGGGATTAGCAAGTATCATTCAAACAGCTGTTACATTGGAGGAAGGGTCCTGTTCGGATGGAGGAGGAGGAAGGAGCTGGCAAAGAACTTAATAACCAAATCTTTAGTCAAACCCCAAAGAAAGCCAGCACCACTGCCACCACCAGAGCAAGAAAACATCACAGCAGGTTGCTGAGCTCCTGAACGAAACCAAATTTCTTTTTCAAGTCCAGAATATTTTCCCAGAGCACACTCGAATAGTCAATTCTCACCAAGCCTAAACCTATGTGTTCTAAAATTACCAAACCAGATGAAAGTTAGAGGACGATCTGCCTTAGATAGACCAAGCTAATATTTAAATGTACTTGATTTGCTATAGAAATACTTTTTTACGTTAAAAATTTTTTAATTGGATGATGATTGCTTTACCAAGGTGTGTTGCTTTCTGCCATAGAATAACATGAAGCAGCCATATATGTATGCACATCTCCTCCCTCTTGAGCCTCCCTCCGTATCCCATCCCACAGCTAGGTTGTCAGAGAGCACCAGGCTGGTCTCCCTGGGAGCAGCTTCCCACTATCGATCTATTTTACCGACTGTACAAATGTCAATGCGGCTCTCTCAATTCATCCCATTCTCTCCTTCTCCCACTGTGTCCACAGACCACCCTCTACATCTGTGTCTGTATTCCTGCCCTGCAGAAAGGTTCATCAGCATCATTTTTCTTGATTCTATGTATATGCGTTCATGTATGTACTTGTTTTTCTCTGACTTGCTTCATTCTGTGTAACAGGCTCTAGAGTCATCCGCCTCATTTCAGCTGATTCACATTTATTCCTTTTTATTGTGTATATGTACCACAACTTCTTTATCTAGTCATCTGTTGATGAACATGTAGGTTCCTTCCATGTCCCGGCTGTGTACTGCAATGAACATTGGGGTACATGTTTTTTTTTGAATTATGGTTTTCTCAGGGCATATGCCAATAGTGGAATTGCTGGGTCATATAGTAGTTTTATTCCTAGTTTTTTGAGAAATTTCAAGAAACATATTTTTATGTCAGTACATTTTTATTTGAAAACATATGTGAAGGCAGGTGATTTAGAACTCGTCAAGGGACCTACCACAGCATCCTAGGCTGGGCTGAGTTTCCTCTGGGTCTAATTGCTATAGCTTCTATTCATCTGAGGGAAAGATGCCTGATATGACCAGGGAAGCTGATGCTCTTTGCCTATTCGCTGAGGGCTCAGCAACCACAATCCTGAAATGCTCTTACATTACTTCATAGATCAAAAGGCTAAGAGCCATTTTAGTAAAATATTACAGAGATTATTTTGGTTATCTATGTTTCCATTGTCTCCTGACTGGCTTTCCCATTTTCTGAATTCCTTTGGAAAACTAGAGAAGGTTCTTGTTCCAGTTCAGCTGCTCAAGACATCACATATTCTTTCTGTAAAGAAAAAAAAAATCATCTTAACTGTAACAAGTATTAAAAAGTAATTGTGAGTAACCTGGTTTATTTGAGGAATATCACACTCTGGTTGATTACATATTCTATTAACTTACAGGTTAACAGAGCATCTTTCTGCCATCTCCCTTTAGTAACACTCCTCTAAAATTTCTGTCCAGGACTTCACTTTTCTATCTGAAAATATTACCTAAGTATGTGTATATCACTTTTGTGCAGTTGTTTCATTCTGTTTTTTTCCCCAAAACTCATTTATTTTGCCTTTGTAAGTAAGCTTATCCCATTTTACTCTTAAGTAGTAAATTACTTACAGTCTTGTAATGTAGGGGTTGGAAAAAAAAGCCCCTGGGCCAAATCCACCTATTTTTACAAATAAAGTTTTAATAGAACACAAATAAAACCATTCACTTACTCATGGTCAATGACTATTTCTTACACTGTAATGTAAGAGTTAAACAGTTCCTGCAGAGACTTCATAGCATGTGAAGCCAAAAGTATTTATTATCTGGTCCTTCACAGAAAACATCTGCTGACCGAATCTCTAGTATGATCATTCTGAACACTGATGGTCATTGGACAGATTTATAGGAAGTCAAGTGTGGTGTATTCTGCTGAGTATATTCTAAACCTAGAACATACCTTAGGATCAAGAGAATTTATTCCTAGCATCAATTTTTATTTTTCCTTGCTTGCTGAGTTCCCATTAATCAAGATTTCTTCCTTCCTTCTTTTCTTTCTTTAACTGACATATAGTTGATTACAATGTTGTATTATTTTTAGGTTTACAACATAGTGATTCAATATTGTTATAGATTATACTCCATTTAAAGTTATTATAAAATACTGGCTATATTCCATATGTTATACAATATATTTTTGTTTCTTATTTATTTTGTAAACAGTTGTGTGTACCTTTTAACCGTCTGTCTTTGTCTTTTCTCTCTCTCTACTAGTAACTACTTGTTTTTCTATCTGTGAGCTTTTTTCTGTTTTTTTTTATATACATTTGCTTGTTTTATTTGTTAGATTCCACATATAATACAGAATATTTGTCTTAGTCTGATTTATGTCACTAAGCAAATTACCCTCTAGATACATCCATATTGTTGCAAATGACAGAATTTCATCCTTATCATGGTTGTATAATATTCCATTATATCTATATCTATATAGAGCTCACCTTCTTTCTCGATTCACTTATGTATGGACACTTAATGTTGCTTCCATATCTTAACTATTTTAAGTACTGCTGCTATGAACATTGGAGTGCATGTATCTTTTAAAATTAGTGTTTTTGTTTTCGTTGAATATATATACAGGTGTAGAGTTTCTGGATCATGTGGTAGTTCTAGTTTTAGAGTTTTGAAGAACCTCCATCCTATTTTCCATAGTACCCGGAACAGTTTACTTTCCCACCAGTGGTGTGCAGGACTCCCTTTCCTCTACATTCTCTCCAGCGTTCACTATCTGTGGACTGTTTGTTGGTGGCCGTTCTGACTGGTGTGCGGTGAACGCTGACTATGGTTCTGACCTGTGTTTCCCTGATCATTAGCAATGTTGAGCCTCTGTTCATGTGCCTGCTAGTCATTAAGATGTCTTTTTTTGAAAAATATCTATTCAGATCTTCTGCTGATTTTTTAATTGGATTGTTTTTTGTTGTTGTTGATATTGAGTTGGATGAGCTGCTTATATATTTTGGATATTAACCCTTTATAGTCACTTCACTTGCAAATATTTTCTCCCATTCAATAGGTTGTCTTCTCATTTTGTTGATGATTTTCTTTGCTGTACAAAAGCTTTTGAGTCTAGTTAGATTCCATTTATTTATTCTTGCTGTTGTTTTCTTTGCCTTAGGAGACAGATGCTAAAAAATATTGTTATGATTTATGTGAAAGGCTTCTGTATATGTTCTCTTCTAGGAGTTTTATGGTTTTGGGTCTTACATTTAGATCTTTAATCTGTTTTGAATTTATTTTTGTATATGATGTTAGAAAACAATTTCATTGTTTTACATGTAGCTGTCCAGGTTTCCCAGCACTGTTTATTGAAGAGACTATCTTTTCTCCATTGTATATTCTTGCCTCCTTTATCAAAGATTAACTGACCATAGGAGTGAGGATGAATGTATTACTGGGCTTTCTATCTGGTTCCATCGATCTATGTTTCTGTTTTTGTGCCAGAATCATACTGTTTTGACTACTGTAGTTTTGTAGTCAAAATTTGATACCCCAGCCTTGTTCTTTTTTTCCTCAAGATTGTTTTGTCCCATTAATCAAGATTTCTCATGCAAGATACATCAAATTCCCAGCAAAGCATAGTTCGTGATTACACAGAATCAATTGTTCCTCATGGAAAATCTTGTCTCTAAGTTACATAAAAACTTGAGGCTATTCAATGAAATTTACGTGTACTCAATATATCCTTTGTGTTCATGAATATGCTACATATTTGGATGGAAAGGAGAGTAGAAAGCTTTAAATATGTTCTGTTTATAGTCTTAATGTGGAAACATAATCCTAATAATGCCTTCAACAATTGAAATGTACAAAGGAAAAAATGTACACAGAGAAGCCAGAATTTGACATCTCTTTTATTATCAATAATTTACACACATTTGTGCCACACCTACTCCAGCTTAAGCCCTTTGGTTGGTCTAATGTAAAATAGAATAAATGTGGCTCCTGATCTCAGGAAGCACATAGCTAGAGAGAGAATTCATTACCAGAACAGAATAAAGTTAGTCTTTAAGAGAGTTACAAGCCAGATCTTCCAATGGCTGCCTTAAAGTGTTTGTCTTTTGCATCAATGTCTTGTTTTCCAACTAGTCAAAAGACTTAATCTGAGGGGAAAAGAGAGGTCGTATTTTATATTTCATTTTAGATCTATGGTTCCTAAAAGTGGCTGCTAACTGAAATCTTCAAGTGACACCAGTGATTGTGATTCTTTGGTTTAGAGCAGTTCTTCTCAAACTTTAATGTACATATAAATGACCTGGAGTTCTTGTTAAAATATAGCACAAGGAACTGTATTCAATATCCTATAGGAAACCATAATGGAAAAGAATTAAAAAAACGGATGTATATAGATATATAAATGAATCACTTTGTAATTTCTGTACAGCAGAAATTAATAGGAAATTGTAAATCAACTAAGGGAATGAAATTGGACCATTTGCAGAGACATGAATAGAGCTAGAAACTGTCATACAGAGTGAAATAGGTCAGAGAGAGAAAAAGAAATATCATATATTAATGCATATATGTGGAACCTGAAAAAATTGATATGGATGGTCTTATTTACAAAGCAGAAATAGAGACACAGATGTAGGGAACAAACATATGGCTATCAAAGAGGAAAGGGAGGGGCATGGGTGAATTGGAAGGTTGGGATTGATATATATACACTATTGATACTATGCATAAAATATATAACTAATGAGAACTTACTCTATAGCACAGGGAACTGCTCAATGCTCTGTGGTTACCTAAATGGGAAGGAAATTAAAATACACACACACACACACACACACACATATGGCTGATCTACTTTACTATATAATAGAAACTAAACACAACAGTATAAGGCAACTATGCCCCAATAAAATTTTTTTTAAAAGCTAAATTCGATTTAAAACAAAAGGGGCAGGTGCAGACTCTTCAACAGTAGGTATGGAACTGGGGCCGGACGATGCTGCTGTTTCTGGTCCATGGAACTCACTCTGAGTAGGAAGAGGTGTGGTTTGGAGTGGGTGTGTTTATGTGTGTTAGCGGCTCAGTCGTGTCCAACTCTCTGTGACCCCGTGGACTGTAGCCCGCCAGGCTCCTCTGTCCGTGGAGTTCTCCAGGCAGGAATACTGGAGTGGGTTGCCATTCCCTTCTCCAGGGGGTCTTCCTGACCCCGGGATCAGACTTGGCTGGTTCTTTACCATCTGAGCCATCGAGGAAGCCCTGTAGGTGTACCTGAGTGCGTTTGTGTCCATGTGTGTCCCTAACAGAGATGTTACCATTCCCTCTGAAAACCAGACTTGGCTTCTTTTGGGGTTTCGACATGGCATGGCCAGGGGAGATTTTCCTCTTGTTTGTGGAGGATTCCTGATGACCCCACCTACGCAAGGACCCTGCCCGGTGATTCCTGCACATAGAACCCTCCTCAGGCCATCAGGACATTACTTTTGCAGCTAGCTCAGGTTTCTGCTCAGACATGCTTGTGCTGCTTGCTCTGGAGGGGCTCTGCTGATAATGGATGAGGGCATTCAATTAGCACGTCCAAGTCTCTCTGCTTGTAGATACCTCCTAATTTCTTCACTAATGCAGTTGGATCTTTTCTTTTTCCAAATCATTAGGCATCTCTTCCATTTTACTTTTCACTTTTCAGCCTGTAGTGGATAAAGATTCTATTTTAATACCATTTCAACACATTTGCGTGTTAGGGTAATTTGGGAAGAAGCCAGGTGCTAACTTTTTTTTTTAAAGGAAAGTTTTCTGTTTCAGAATCCCACTGGGACATTGATCCTGCTTCCTGTCTTCATTGAAAGCCAAGTAGGAAGCCTTGGCCTTGATTGTCAGAGCAGGAAGTTTGCATCTGTAGATGAGACTGAATCTGGGGAGACAGGTGGGCAGAGATCACAGACTCCTCAGGGTTGTGCCTACAGAGTGGGAGGTAAGGACTGCCCCCCTCTTTGGGGAAAGGACGGAGGAGGTGGTACATTTCTCATTTTGTCCTGAATCTTAGCATCTTAGGAAGGAAAATCTCAAGTGGGGCCAAGGTGAGACCTGGGGGTGCTCCCTCCAAAGTGAATCAGGTGGGAGGCACCATGTTTTAGGGTTTCTCATGCTTTAATATGCACGGGGATCTCTGCAGATGGTATTACAGACATAGGTGCTTCTTGGTTGGGGCAGGGCGAGGCCTGAATGCAAGTTTCTGAAAAGCAACTGATGCTGATGCTGAGGACCACACTTCCAGAGGCAAAGGCTCCAGGGGCAAAGTCTTCAGCCTTGGCTTCTCCTCGGAATCATCTGGATAGCTTTAAAATAAACCAATAGCCAGGCCTCAACATAGCCAGGCCTCAACTCTTGTTGTTGTTCAGTCGCTCAGTTGTGTCTGACTCTCTGTGACCCCATGGACTGTAGCACACCAGGCTTACCTGTCCTTCCCTATCTCTTGGAGTTTGCTCAAATTCATGTCCATTAAGTCAATGATGTCATCCAACTACCTCATCCTCTGTCGCCTCCTTCTCCTCCTGTCCTCAATCTCTCCCAGCATCAGGGTCTTTTCCAATGAGTCAGCTCTTTGCATCAGGTGGCCAGTGTATTGGAGATTCAGCACCAGTCCTTCCAAGGAATATTCAGGGTTGATTTCCTTGAAGATTGCCCGATTTGATCTCTTTCCCGTCCAAGGGACTCTCAAAAATCTTCAGCTCCACATTTCTAGACATATTTGTAAATCAGAGGTCCATGGTGGTGAGCCCAGAAATCAGGAGTTTGGGAAACTGCTTGTATGATCCCAGTGTACAATGACCTGGGCTGGGGAGGAATGAAAGGGAAGAGGGAGTCAGTTCTCAAAGTCTGGTCCCTGGACTAGCAGCATCAGCCTCACCCAGGAAGTTGTTAGAGATGCACGTTCTTGGACTCTACCCTAGAACAACTGAGTGGGAAAGTAGTTCTGGCGCAGCAATCCGTGTGGCAGAGAGCCACCCACATGACCACCTTGTACACCAATGCATGGGCACCTCTGCTTTCTATACTTAGCATTTCAGAGCAGCACAATGGTGGGAGTAAATACCCTGTAGATATTAACACATTTCCTAGCAGAACCCACCTGCCACTTATTGAGTGCTTACTATTTCCTAGGTAAAAATGTCAAACAATCAACTCATAAAATTTCACTTATTGGCATAACATCCTTGACAGGTAAATATTCATGTTCCCATAATGCAGCTGAGGAAACAGAAGATTTCAGAGATCAGGCAATTTTCAAAAAGTCACAGAGCTGGTAAATCAGGAGTCCATCTGTCTGATCCATGTGTTATCTGTCCTAATCTAGGCTAGGCTTCAGAGGGAATAGTCAGACGTGCCAGCCACTCATTCCACAACCATTGTGAGCATGTAATGTAGGCTAGGTGTCTGCATTACATCCAGAAGTGTTCTTTGTTGGGAGAGTAGCAGTGACCTATACACACTACACTGTATGAAGCAGATAGCTAAGGGGGAAGCTGAGGTATAGCACAGGGAGCTCAGCGCAGTGCTCTGTGATGGCCTAGAGGGGAGGGACCAGGGACGGAGGCTCAAGAGGGAGGGCACATGTGTATACATATAGCTGATTCATGTTGTTGTACAGCAGAAAATAACACAGCATTGTAAAGCAACTTTACTCCAGTTCAATAAAAAAAGAAGTCAAGAAGTCCTTGTCTTCATGAGCTAGTGGGATTGAGAGAAGAAGCTGGCATCTGTTACCCAGATGGGTGCCTTCTGTGGTAGAATGCCTCCTTTGAGCTGTGAGCTTGAATACCTTCTTGGAAATTGGCATGTGGGGTACCAGAATGGGGAAAACAATCCCTGGAAGAAATTACACATAAACTGACACCTGAAGGATGACTGTGAAGAATAGGACACTGAAGTGGGGGGTGGGCTGGCAGAATGTTCTGGGGGAGTGGGGGGGCTTGTGTATTCAAAAGCCCAGAGACAAAATAGAGTGTGACCCCGAGGTGGCTAGAATATTACTTTGATTTATAACCAATAGCTGCTGCTGCTGCTAAGTCACTTCAGTCGTGTCCGACTCTGTGTGACCCCATAGACAGCAGCCCACCGGCTCTACCATCCCTGGGATTCTCCAGGCAAGAACACTGGAGTGGTTTGCCATTTCCTTCTCCAATTTATGAAAGTGAAGTTGCTCAGTCGTGTCTAAGTCTTCACGACCCCATGGAATGCAGCCCACCAGACTCCTCCATCCATGGGATTTTTTTTTTAATTTTCTTTACTTTATTGTGTTGGTTTTGCCATACATTGACATGAATCCACCATGGGTATACATATGCTCCCCCTCCAGAACCCCCCTCCTTCCTCCCTCCAGATTCCCTCCCCCTGGGTCATCCTGGTGCACCAGCCCCAAGCATCAAACCTGGGCTGGCGATTGATTTCATATATGATAATTAACATATTTCAATGCCATTCTCCCATATCATCCCACCCTTGCCTTCTTCCACAGAGTCCACGAGACTGTTCTATACATCTGCGTTCCTTTTGCTGTCTCGTATGTTGGGTTCTCGTTACCATCTTTCTAAATTCCATATATATGCGTTAATATACTGTATTGTTGTTTTTGCTTCTGGCTTACTTCACTCTGGATAATGGGCTCCAGTTTCGTCCATCTGAGTAGAATTGCTTCAAATGAATTTTTTTTTAATGCTGAGTAATATTCCATTGTGTATATGTACCACAGCTTTCTTATCCATTCGTCAGTTGATGGGCATCTATGTTGCTTCCATGTCCTGGCTATTGTAAACAATGCAGCGATGAACATTGGGGTACACGTGGCTCTTTCAATTCTGGTTTCCTCCGTGTGTATGCCCAGCAGTGGGATTGCTGGGTCATATGGCAGTTCTATTTTCAGTTTTTTAAGGAATCTCCACACTGTTTTCCATAGTGGCTGTACTAGTTTGCATTCCCACCAACAGTGTAAGAGGGTTCCTTTTTCTCCACATCCTCTCCAGCATTTATTGCTTGTAGACTTTTGGATGGCAGCCATTCTGACTGGTGTAAAGTGGTACAGGCAAGAGTACTGGAGTGGGTCGCCATTGCCTTGTCCAATAACCAGTAGAATCACTTAAATTCATTTTGCAACTGCTTCAGTTTAATAAAACATATTAATTGGATTTTTGTTTAAAAGCTATTCCTGTTCTTCCAAAATAATGAATTCCCTGTGATATTAACACCCAACCAGATGACTCTCTGCATGCGTGGCTTTCACTGAACAAGCAGGATCACTGAAATGGCATCTGCATGTCTGTTTGTTTTTCAGATCAAGGGGCAGAAGGTAGAAGGTCACAAAGTCTATGGAATAATTTTCTGGAAACTTACAAGTCTCCAAAATGTCAGGATTTAACTATTAATGTCATTTAGAATTTGATCAGCCCCTGCTAGGATCCAGTGGCTTTGCCTGAAGCAACAGCAAGTAAGTGATGCTCTGTCATACTTCAATTGGAAAAACAAATGCTTTTCTTTGGAATGAGTGCAGAACAAATGCCCTAATTATTCAGCATCTGGGCAGGATCAGTGGAAGAAGAAATTTCATATCTGTGCTTTCATCAGTCTTTGAAATAAACTTAACCACTCCTTCCCTAGAAGTTGAAGAAAACAGCTTACAAACTTCCTGGTTCACTCTTGCTATGTGCGACACATACAGTGAAGCTAGTAACTTGATGGCTGTCCCTGGGCCCTATCTCCTTCTCCTTCCTCCTTCATATGCCGCCAGCCCCCGCCCCCCATTCACCTTGGAGGATGCTTTCCAGATACAGTAGTACTCAGTTATCAGTAGCTGTTCTTGAACATTTGTGGTCATGTTTTGTGACCAGAACCTAAACTTTGGATCAAATAGAAAGTGAAAATGTGAGTTACTCCATTGTGTCTGACTCTTTCCAAGCCCATGGACTGTAGACCACCAGGAGCACAGAGACCTGGATTCAACTCACAGATTCAGCAGCTACCAACAGGCTGGGTCATTCAACCATTGTTCCAGGGCCTCCTTGTCTGTAAAATGAGGGCAGCAAGTGTCAACCTGGCAGGATTTGTGAATGTAGCAGAGGTAGTGATTGTCTCCTCTTTGAATCATGCTATTTTGTGATCTTTTGATTTTCAAGGTTGTATTGGGAGACTGATCTCATCAGAGGAGAGGGTAAGTCCTGCCTGGATCTAACACCTTGTTGTTCACCTTCTAATCTCAAAGCTAACTTCCTTCCCCCCTTCTTTCTTTCCTTCCTCCCTCCCTCCTTCCCTTCTTACTTCTTTCCCATTTATACATAAAACTTCTGTATAGTAATTTTTTAAACGTGTGTACAATTCTATAAAAAAATTTAAGTAGATTTTATTTTTTTAAAGCAGTTTTAAGTTCACAGGAAAATTAAAGGGAAAATATAGACATTTGCCATATACCCCTGTCCTCACACAAGCACAGCCTCCCCTACTATTAACATCCTCTACCAGAGTAATACTTTTGCTATAGTTGAGGAACATATATTGACACATCATTATTATTCAAAGTTCATAGCTTACATGAGAGGTCACTCTTAGCATTAAATCCTATGGGATTTGACATTATATGTTATCTAATGACATGTATGCACCCCCCTGATTGGACTGGCCATTGTTGTCATAAGAACCTGTAGTAGCTGGTCTAGGGGGAGCAGAAAAAAATCACAAGTTTTAGTTCTGTTGTCGTTCTTTCAAAAATGCTCAGCTTTTTAGTTAATTGGAGACAAGATTGGGTCCAGAGCAGTGACTGATTGAAGGCATGAGGCAAGTTGATTCCGAGTCCTAGACCTGGATTTGATTCACTTGTATTGAAGAGTTTGTGTTAGAACTCACTTATATTGGAAAGTTGATATTCAAATTAACTCAGAGAACATTTGCCTCTTAATTCTCCCACTAGTTTTAAATTCAGCATCATGAGAGGGATCAGAAAACAACAAAGACCACAATATGCAGCTGAAAGATTTCTGTCCAGTTTCTTGCTTTCTGCTTGCCACTAAAGGCAGATTAAAAAGGCATCATTTTCTTTGACACGTGCAGCACGCAGTCATTTTGCCTGTTAGACTGAGGAAGGGGTGGGCTTCAGGGGGAATTTGCATATGCATTACCATCAGGATTCAAGACCCTGAAATCCACATCACCCTGGACCACAGAATGGTGAATGCACCACTACAGAACCAGGCTTAGCCTGTGTCGCTGCTGCCTTTGGCAGGTTCAAGTCTTGCTCTGGGTGTAATATTTTGTGACTCATTTTTCCTCAAGCATAGTGTAATAGGCTTTAACTTCGCTAAGCTTTTTTGCCAGCCCTTCGCCCCCTGCTGTTCCATTATATTGAACTTGTAAGCGGGATGCTCCGTCGGCCTCACCCAGATTACTGCAGCAAGGCACCCCCCGCCGAGGGGCTGGTGTCAGGATAAGTGATGGGGAGGGAGGTCTCCATCTTGGCATGCTGTTCTCAGCTTATTAAATTCAGCTTTGTGGAAGCAGGGAGTCTGCCTCTCAGTCACACTGGCTCCAGCCTGATCCAACTGCTACTGTCAGACAATATGAAAGGAGGAGCCACCACAGCTCATGGCAGGTGCTACTTCACAGCTGAAAAAAAAAAAAAAAAAGGAAGACGAAGGAGTCCAGGGTTAGGGTTAGGGTGATTACCGTTAGGATTTCATGAGCCTGTGGGAGCACGCTTCACTGGATTGAAGGCCTGATTCAGAGAGCCTCATGTTTTTGAGAAATGCACAGATTTCTGTGCTTTGGGGCATGGAGACAGATATGTGGGCTTGGAAGGCTGCTCTCCATTCTTTGCTATAGGTTCCAGGGAAGCTCCTGTTTAGATGAAAAACGACAGCAACAGACAAACACTCTTTATTTAAACACCCAGGCATCACGAAGGACTAAAATCCTTCTCCGTGAAATCCTTTAAATATCTTAGTGTAACAAGATGACGGAGGTTCTGCTCAGAGGCATCCACTGAACAAAACAGAGAACCCAGCCCTGGAAAGAAGTCACCGGGTGAGTCCTCATCTTCACCCTCCATTTCCGCCTCACCCTGCGTTCTGGTTACATGTTTTGTGGCTTGCACTGACAGGCGTCTCCTTACTCTTTGTGTTCTGGGAGCTGGCGCCCCGAAGACGGGATCCTTAAATGACCGGAGCCGTCTGCGGCCTGTCCAGCCCTGACCTGCCACGTGGGGCTGTTTCTGCTGTTACACAGGCCTCGTCAGATGCCCTTCTGCTGGCCTCACGGGGCTCTGCTTAAAGCCGTGCCTGGTTAGGATGGGGCTGGGCGTCCAGGGTCCTTCACTGCAGGTCTGACTGGCACCTTGGCAAGGATGCCCAAGCTGGGCTCGGAGGTCAGGGGCTGAGAGGAGGGTTCACTTTCCCTTCTCTGCTTGCATCGGAACTTTGCATGAGATGTGGGCAAAGTAGCTGGATCTCTTATATGGTGACTCAGGCTGCCATGCCTTGGCACCATCCTGCTGCATTCCCTCCCGCATCCCATCAGCTGAAGGGAGTCACAGGCCCAGGCCAGTCCAGCCTCTAAGCAGACTACACTTGAGCAGGGAGACTAATGCGTGGGGCTCACTGGGAACTGGCTTTGACAGGAGAGCAAGTGTATTCTGGACTTTGGTCTTCAGCTTCCAGCAGGAATCTAGTGACGTCATTTTAATTCTTATTTTCTACTGCAGTGTATGGGTTGGGAAGATCCCCTGGAGAAGGGAATGGCTACCCACTGCAGGATTCTTAGAGCTTCCCTGTAGCTCAGAAAGACAAGAATCTGCCTGCAGTGCAGGAGACCCAGGTTCACAGGAAGATCCTCTGGAGGAGGGAATGGCAACCCACTCCAGTATTTTTGTCTAGAGAGTTCCACAGACCATTTGGACACGTCTGAGCGACTAACACTTTTCATTTTCATGGTTGATTTACCATGTTGTGTTAGTTTCAGGTGTATAGAAAAGTGATTCACTTATATGTATATGAATATATATATCCATTCTTTTTCAGATTCCTTTCCCATATTGGTTATTACAGAATATTGAGTAAGTCCTTGTTGATTATCTATTTTATATACAGTAGTATGTATATGTTAATCCCAAACTCCTAATTTACTCCTCCCCATTACCTTTCCCCTTTGGTAACCGTAAGTTTCTCTTTGAAGTCTGTGAGTCTGTTTCTGTTTTATGAATAAGTTCATTTGTATCATCTTTTTAGATTTCCTGTATAAGTTATATGCTATTTGTCTTTTTCTGTCTGACTTACTTCACTCAGTATGATGATCTCTAGGTCTGTCATGTTGCTGCAAATGGCATTATTTCATTCTTTTTTATGGTTGAGTGGTATTTCGTTCTATATATGTACCACATTTTCTTTATCTAATCATCTGTTGATGGACACTTTGGTTGCTTTCATGTCATGGCTATTGTAAATAGTTCTTTTGTGAACATTGGGGAGCATATATCTTTTCAAATTCTGATTTTCTCCAGATATATGCCCAAGAATAGGATTGCTGGATCATATGGTAACTATATTTTTAGTTTTTTTAAAGATTTTCTTTCTTTGGCTCCATCAGGTCTTAGTTTTGTCATGCAGGATCTTTCATTTAGGCATAAGGACTCTTTAATTGTGGTCAGGGATTGTGGAACCCTAGTTCCCTGACCAGAGATTGAACTTTTTCCCCTGCATTGCATGGCAGTTTATAACCACTGGACCACTAGGGAAATCCTTATTTTTAGTTTTTTAAGGAACCTCCATGCTGTTTTCCATAGTGGCTGTACCAATTTACATTTACACCAACAGTATAATAGGGTTCCCTTTTCTTCACACCCTCTCCAGCATTTATTGTTTGTTGAATTTTGATGAAGGCCATTCTGACTGATGTGAGCTGATAACCTTATTGTAGTTTGGATTTGCATTTCCCTAATAATTAGCAATGTTGAGCATCTTTTCATGCTACATGGATAATTCAGTCAATTATTCTGGAACTATTTTAACTGAATGCAAGTTTAAGCCTCTGCTTAGCTGTCTATAAAATGGAACACTCATTGCAATATGAAGTCTTTTTGAGGTAATTGAGACTCCATATAATCAAGGAGTGTGGATAGACAGACAGTGAGACTCGGGGGAGGTAGAAGGCAGATTTCTAAGTTCTTGAGTCAGGATAAAGCCCTCAGCATCCAGGGCTGAGGTTGGTTGATTCCAGGACCCCTGTGGACACCACAGTTCATGGATGCTCAAGTCCCTTATGTAAAATGTGACATATTTTCATGTAACTTATATACATCCTTCTGTATGCGTATGCTTTAAATCATCTCTAGATTACTTATAATAACTAATATAGTGTAAGTGCCATGTAAATAGCTGTAAATACAGTGTAAATGCTATTGAAATAGTTGCTGGTCTGTGGCAAACTCAAATTTTGCTTTTTAGAACTTTCTGGAATTATTTTTTCAAAGTTTTTAAATCACAATTGCTTGAATTTGCAGTCACGTTTTTAAAATTGTCTTTTTAATTTTAGTCATTCCAGTGGCTCTAAAATGAAAACTCACGGTGGTGTAATTTGAAGGATGTCATTTTAGAAAGCCTTATCTCTGGGTTAAACCCAGTATGTTTTTTAAAAGGCAAATGCCAGAGAGAAAGTGTCATAGAACCACTAATCCTGTTTTTTTTTTTTTTGTCTTTGCTCAGAATTACTTACCAGGTTATCATCATTAAGACAAATAATGAGGATAAAGGAAATTAAGTGATTGCCAAGGTGTGACATGTTGACCACTGATAATAAATATACTAGAAAATATGGTATCTGCATCTTGTTATTGTTTAGTTGCTAAGTTATGTCTGACTCTTTGCGACCTCATGGACTATAGCACACCAGATTCCTCTGTCCTTCACTATTTCCCTGAGTTTGCTCAAATTCATGTCGATTGAGTCAGTAATGTTATCTAACCATCCATTGCCATCCCCTTCTCCTTTTTCCCTGAGTTTTTCCTAGCATCAGGGTCTTTTCCAATGAATTGACTCTGCATCAGGTGCCTGAAGTATTGGCGCTTCAGCAACAGTCTTTCCAGTGAAAATTCAGGGTTGATTTCCTTTAGGATCGACTGGCTTGATCTCCTTGCAGTCCAAGGGACTCTCAAGAGTCTTCTCTAACATCGCAACTCAAAAGTGTCAATTCTTTGGTGTTCAGCCTTCTTTATGGTCCAACACTCACACCCATACATGACTACTGGAAAAACTGTAGCTTTGACTATATGGGCCTTTGTTGGTAAAGTGATGTCTCATTTTGTTA
The DNA here is from genome assembly GCA_007570785.1 of Antilocapra americana. NCBI lineage: Eukaryota > Metazoa > Chordata > Mammalia > Artiodactyla > Antilocapridae > Antilocapra > Antilocapra americana. Next base: position 915,126 of record ML660201.1, on the reverse strand, counting down.
ATGCACTGTCTAGGTTTGTCATAGCTTTCCTTCCAAGGAGTAAGCATCTTTTAATTTTGTGGCTGCAATCACCATCTGCAGTGCTTTTGGAGCCCAAGAAAATAAAATCTGTCACTGTTTCCACTTTCCCCCCTTCTATGGATGTGAGAGTTGGACTATAAAGAAAGCTGAGCACTGAAGAATTGATGCTTTTGAACTGTGGTGTTGGAGAAGATTCTTGAGAGTCCCTTGGACTGCAAGGAGATGCAACCAGTGCATCCTAGAGGAAATCGGTCCTAAATATTCTTTGGAAGGACTAATGCTGAAGCTGACACTCCAATACTTTGGCCACCTGATGTGAAGATCTGACTCATTTGAAAAGACCCTGATGCTGGGAAAGATTGAAGGTGGGAAAAGGGGACAACAGAAGGTGAGATGGTTGGATGGCATCATGGACTCAATGGACATGAGTTTGGATAAGCTGCGGGAGTTAGTGATGGACAGGGAAGCCTGGTGTACTGCAGTTCATGGAGTTACAAAGAATCAGACATCTCTGAGCTGAACTGAACTGAATTTGCCATGAAGTGATGGAGGCAATGAACTGGATGCCATGATCTTAATTTTTTGTATGTTGAGCTTCAAGCCAGCTTTTTCACTCTCCTCTATCATCCTCGTCAAGAGGCACTTCAGTTCCTCTTCACTTTCAGCCATTAGAGTGATATCATCTGCATATCTGAGATTGTTGATATTTCTGCCAGAAATCTTGATTCCAGCTTGTGATTCATCCACCTTGGCATTTCTCATGATGTACTCTGCATACAAATTAAATAAGCTCGGTGACTATATACAACCTTGACATACTCCTTTCCCAATTTTGAACAAGTCAATTGTTTCATATCCAGTTCTAACTATTGCTTTTTGACCTGCATACAAGTTTCTCAGGAGGCAAGAAAGATGGCCTGGTACCCCCAACTCTTTAAGAATTTTCCAGTGTGTTGTGATCCACACAGTCAAAGGCTTTAATATAGTCAGTGAAACATAACTTTTTCTGTAACTCCCTTGCTTTCTCCATGATCCAACAAATGTCGGCAATTTGATCTCTGGTTCCTCTGTCTCTTCCATACCCAGTTTGTACATCTGAAAGTTCTCAGTTCAGGTACTGCTGAAGCCTAGCTTGAAAGATTTTGAGCATAACCTTGCTAGCTGAAATGAGCACAATTTTGCAGAGTTTAGACATTTTGTGGCATTGCCTTCCTTTGGGATTGGAGTGAAAACTGACCTTTTCCATTAGGTTCATGAATCCATGTAATTTGGACATGATCAAGCAAGAGATGGCAAGATTGAACACCTCATCGTAAACAAGAGTCCAAAACACAGTACTTGGTTGCAATCTCAAAAACAACAGAATGATTTGGATTTGCTTCCAAGGCAAGCCATTCAACATTATGGTTGTCCAAGTCTATGCCGCATCCCGCATCTTAGCTCACAGAGAATATTGTTTTGGCTGAGACTGAGATTTTTTTGTTGTTGTTTTAAAGTAAAGTTGATTTCCAATGTTGCATTAATTATTGCTGTATAGCAAAGTGATCCAGTTACACATTTATATATATATAGAGAGAGAGAGAGAGGGAGAGAGAAAGAGAGAGACATTCTTTTATAAAAATATTCCTTTCCATTATGGTTTATCCAATACCATCATAGGATATTGGAGCCTAAGTTTTAATGAGTGAGTGTTTTAAACAATAACTAGCATGCTAGTATGGCAAGAGACATGAGAGTGGGGCCCATAAGACTCAAGTTTGGGGACCAGTGGTACAGTGAAACAGCACTAGCTTGGGGGTTCAGGGTTGTGAGATGGAATCCCAGTCACTCTAGAAGGATTTTAACTTCTGTTTGTCATCATAAATGTGTTGATAAGACCTCATTTCCAAGTGGTTGAGAAGATTCCACAAGATTAAAATGTTTTACTTATTTTAATAAGAATAAAATGATGGCAGATGGTAATTTCTTAATTAGTCTCATATCTAAATAAAGTTAACATTTCCTTTCCCTGCCCACAGGAGGTTGAACGATTTTAGGCCCTGGGGTGTCAGTCCTTGAGGGCAATGGTGGTTTTGGCTACTGTGTGGGGAGAGTAAGCTTTCTGAAGGCAGAGCATGCAAGCCTTGCTAGCTCTTGCCCAAAGCCCTTCATCCATCCCTTAGGAAGAGATTTAGACCAGATGTCTTGCATTTTTCATTACTGTTACCCATGACCGAGGGACTGGGCTCTGACTGTAGAACAGAGCCCAGTGACATGGGTTCCTTAAATGCTTGGCTCCTGGAACCCTGCTTGCATGGTCCTTGGCGCCTTTTCCTCCAACTATTGGTCTGATGAAGTGTCCAACGGAGGCCCTGAAACCCTGAGTAAGATGGAGCTATAAGGAAGAAGAGCCTGTGAGCCAGTTTCTACACCGAACATGTACACAAGTGAGAAACGGATCTTGATTGCGTTCGTTCAGTGATATCCTGGCCTTGTTTGTTACAGCATCTCTCCCACCCTGACTACTACAGAAAACGCTATTTGAAGCTTTCCTGTAGAACTGCCAGAAGTGTAAAACATGTGCTTCTCAGGTGCCCAGTAAGTACTTACCGAATTAAGGACCAAGGGGTAAACCAACAATGGGTCTGGAAAAATAAAAGGTAGGAGCTGAGGAGTGGAGGTAGGACATTTCGGTTTCTCTATGAGATTGCTCAGGTTTGGCCCATGGTAGAGGAAATGATTTTAATTTCCTTGCTCCCTGGGTTTAAAATTTTTCTATTCTCTTGGGGGCCTATTAAGAGTTGGGAAGGCTAGAGAAGGTGACAGCCAAGGCTGTGTATTAGCAGCCATTTTGTTTTTTTCTCTACTAGCGTCCAGTGCCTCTCTTTTAAAATATATTACTGCTGTAGGAGTGGTACCTGGAACAGAAAAATCAAAACCATAGCAAACCAGATAATAATCATATTTTAAAAGATGATTTTCTGGGCTTATTTGAATCAGGAAGGAATGTCTCCAGCAGTCAAAGCATCAGCAACGGAATGAGCAAAGTGCTGTGCCGGCTAACCCTGCTTGTTTACTGCCTCTCACCTCCTTAATAATCCGCAAACTCAATACTTCTCACAGAAAACCCAGCAGTCTCACCTGCTTTTCCACCAAGACTTCATAGCCAAGAGCTGTCATGAGGTCTCCGACTAGCATAACTCCCATCATGTTTACCAAACATGTTATGGTATCTTTACTGAAAGAGTCTTGTCAACACTGTGTCTCTCTCTGGGCACAGTTTACAGGGTGATTCCGTAAACTTGCATCATTTTTTTTTTTCAATTAATTCTCCCGCCCAAGAAATGTGCTAATCTATACTGGACCTCCTTGTCATTGGTGTGAATTATCTAACTTTTTACTGTTTATGAAGGCATTTTGCATATTCAAAAAATGTTATCATTCAAACGTACCATATGAACCCAGAGTACATTTTAAGCCAAAGATAATTAATTCTGTTTTGGATAAATCAGTTAGAATGTGAGTAGAGACTACTATTCTGGTTTTGTTTTATTGCTTCTGGAGAAGTATGCCCAATACAGTGAACTGAGAACACTGGTACAGCCTTTGTGAAATCAAACATTTTCTGAATCTACTAGCAGTTAAGTTAATCATGGTACATAGAGTCAGGATATGTCTAATTGTAAGAAAATTCAATATAAAAAGTCAAACATGATGGATTTAAATTATGGGGCAATTGTTTGCATTACAAGTTAATTATTTGCCTCATTTATTAGTAATTTGACCAAAGAGGCTAAGAGGTTAACCGAAGGCATGAGTTTTCTTTAAAAATATTTTAATTTTTAATATTTATTTAAATATCATTTTATTTAAATTATTTAAAATTTAAAATATTAATTAAAAAGAAATATTTTTAAAAATGGAAATATTTTAGGTTTTTGTGTTCCTTATGTTCTCTACCACAACTATTCAGCTGTGCCTTGGTGAAGTATGTGTAAAATAAAATCAACAGTGAATAATAAAGAAACACAAATGTGTTTCAATAAAACTTCATTTGTGGATGCTAAATTTGAATTTCATATGATTTTATTATGTTACACAATAGTCTTATGATATTTTAGGTTTGGGGCTATATGAAACCCAAGGGATGGCTAGATTTGGCACAGGAATTCTAATTTGCCAACCTTTGATTTAAAGTATGATGAGCAATCAGAGAGAGATGAAGGTAAGATGCCTGCTAGCACAGGGAGCCTGGAGAGGGGGCTTCCACACAGAAGTGCAGCTTGGAATTGAACATTCATCACTGGAAGGGCTCTGGGCTCTGATCCTTCCTCAGTGATCAGTGCAAAGAAATAGAGGGAAACAATAGAATGGGAAAGACTAGAGATCTCTTCAAGAAAATCAGAGATACCAAGGGAACATTTCATGCAAAGATGGGTACAATAAAGGACAGAAATGGTATGGGCCTAACAGAAGCAGAAGATATTAAGAAAAGGTGGCAAGAATACACAGAAGAACTATACAAAAAAGATCTTCATGACCCAGATAATCACGATGGTGTGATCACTCACCTAGAGCCAGACATCCTGGAATGTAAAGTCAAGTGGGCCTTAGGAAGCATCACTATGAACAAAGCTAGTGGAGGTGATAGAATTCCAGTTGAGCTATTTCAGGTCCTAAAAGATGATGCTGTGAAAGTGCTGCACTCGATATGCCAGAAAATTTGGAAAACTCAGCAGTGGCCACAGGACTGGAAAAGATCAGTTTTCATTCCAATCTCAAAGAAAGGCAATGCCAAAGAAAGCTCAAACTACCACACAATTGCACTCATCTCACACGCTAGCAAAGTAATGCTCAAAATTCTCAAAGCCAGGCTTCAACAGTACATGAACCATGAAATTCCAGATGTTCAAGCTGGATTTAGAAAAGATGTTCAAGCTGGATTTAGAAAAGGCAGAGGAACCAGAGATCAAATTGCCAACATCCATTAGATCATGGAAAAAGCAAGAGAGTTCCAGAAAAACATCTACTTCTGCTTTATTGACGACTCCAAAGCCTTTGACTGTGTGGATCACAACAAACTGTGGAAAATTCTTCAAAATATGGAACTACCAGACCATCTTACCTGCCTCCTGAGATATCTGCAGGTCAAGAAGCAACAAGTAGAACTGGGCATGGAACAACAGACTGGTTCCAAATTGATAAAGGAGAACGTTGAGGCTGTATATTGTCAACCTGCTTATTTAACTTACATGCAGACTACATCTGAGAAATGCTGGGCTGGAGGAAGCAAAAGCCGAAATCAAGTTTGCTGGGAGAAATATCAATAACCCTCAGATATGCAGATGACACCACCCTTATGGCAGAAAGTGAAGACTGAAGTCAGAAATAGATTTAAAGAACTAGATCCGATACACAGAATGCCTGATGAACTATAGTGGAGGTTCGTGACATTGTACAGGAGACAGGGATTAAGACCATCCCCATGGAAAAGAAATGCATAAAAGCAAAATGGCTGTCAGAGGAGCCTTTACAAATAGCCGTGAAAAGAAGAGAAGTGAAAAGCAAAGGAGAAAAGGAAAGATATTCCCATCTGAATGCAGAATTCCAAAAAATAGCAAGGAGAGATAAGAAAGCCATCCTCAGCGACCAGTGCAAAGAAATAGAGGAAAACAATAGGATGGGAAAGACGAGCTCTTTTCAAGAAAATTAGAGATACCAAGGGAAAATTTCATGCAAAGATGGGCTCAATAAAGGACAGAAATGGTATGGACCTAACAGAAGCAGAAGATATTAGGAAGAGATGGCAAGAATACACAGAAGAACTGTACAAAAAGGATCTTCACAACCCAGGTAATCATGATGATATGATTACCATATAGATGGCACTCACCTAGAGCCAGACATCCTGAAATGTAAAGTCAAGTGGGCCTTAGGAAGCATCACTATGAACTAAAGCTAGTGGAGGTGATGGAATTCCAGTTGAGCTATTTCAAATCCTGAAAGATGATGCTGTGAAAGTGCTGCACTCAATATGCCAGCAAATTTGGAAAACTAAGAAATGGCCACAGGACTGGAAAAGGTCAGTTTTCATTCCAATCCTAAAGAAAGGCAATGCCAAAGAATGCTTGAACTACCACACAATTGCACTCGTCTCTCACATGCTAGTAAAGTGATGCTCAAAATTCTCCAAGCCAGCTTTCAGCAGTATGTGAACGGTGAACTTCCAGATGTTCAAGCTGATTTTAGAAAAGGCAGAGGAACTAGAGATCAAACTGCCAACATCTGTGGGATCATCAAAAAAGCAAGAGAGTTCCAGAAAAACATCTATATCTGCTTTATTGATGATGCAAAATCTTTTGACTGTGTGGATCACAATAAACTGTGAAAAATTCTAGAAGAGATGGGAATACCAGACCATCTGACCTGCCTCTTGAGAAACCTGTATGCAGGTCAGGAAGCAGAAGTTAGAACTGGACATGGAACAACAGACTGGTTCCAAATAGGAAAAAGAGTACGTCAAGGCTGTATATTGTCAACCTGCTTATTTAACTTATATGCAGAGTACGTCACGAGAAACGCTGGGCTGGAAGAAGCACAAGCTGGAATCAAGATTGCTGAGAGAAATATCAATAACCTTAGATATGCAGATGAAACCACCCTTATGGCAGAAAGTGAAGAGGAACTAAAAAGCCTCTTGCTGAAAGTGAAAGAGGAGAGTGAAAAAATTGGCTTAACGCTCAACATTCAGAAGTCTAAGATTATGGCATCTGGTCCTATCACTTCACAAAAATAGATGGGGAAACAGTGTCAGACTTTATTTTTGGGGGCTCCAAAATCACTGCAGATGGTGATTGCAGCCATAAAATTAAGATACGCTTACTACTCCTTGGAAGGAAAGTTGTGACCAACATAGATAGCATATTTAAAGGCAGAGACATTACTTTGCCAACAAAGGTCCATCTAGTCAAGGCTATGGTTTTTCCAGTGGTCATGTATGGATGTGAGAGTTGGACTATAAAGAAAGCTGAGTGCTGAAGAATTGATGCTTTTGAACTGTGGTGTTGGAGAAGACTCTTGAGAGTCCCTTGGACTGCAAGGAGATCCAACCAGTCCATCCTAATGGAAATCAGTCCTGAACATTCATTGGAAGGACTGATGCTGATGCTAAAGTTTCAATACTTTAGTCACCTCATGTGAAGAACTGACTCATTGGAAAAGCCTCTGATTCTGGGAAAGATTGAAGACAGGAGGAGAAGGGGACAACAGAGGATGAGATGGCTGGATGGCATCACCGAGTTGATAGACATGAGTTTCTGTGAGCTCTGGGAGATGGTGATGGACAGGGAGGCCTGGCATGCTGCAGTCCATGGGGTTGCAAAGAGCCAGACACGACTGAGTGACTAAACTGAACTGAGGGCTCTGGCAGCCGGGCACAGAATAACTTCGGGCATAGGGACACACCCTGGCTTGGCCTGAATAGTTTCAGCCTCATTTTAACTTACTTCTCTCCCTCATTCTATATAACTTTCTGTCTTGGTTGACTCAGAAGAGCAAGGCAGATTCCTCAGATGCTGACTCAGAAGTTGTAGAAAATGGTCTTGAAATCTACATGTTCAACAAGGCAGCCAGAATGGACTGACTGGGTTTCTGAAGTTGGTGGACAGAACACTGATTGGCTTTTGTCTTCTTTTTTTTTTTTTTTTCTTTCTTTTTTTTTTTTATTATTGTTTTTGCCATACATTGTCATGATATCACCATGGGTTTACATATGCTTCCCCTCCGGGTCCCCCCTCCCTCCTCCCTCCCCCCCGGGAAATCTCGCTGCACCAGTCCCGAGCATCAATCCTGGGCTGGCGATTGATTAGACACATGACAATTAACATGCTTCAATGCCCTTCTCCCATCTCATCCCACCCTTACCCTCATCCACAAAGTCCACAAGTCTATTCTATACATCTGCGTTCCTTTTGTTGTCTCCCATGTTGGGTTCTCATTACTGTCTTTCTAAATTCCATATATATGTGTTAATATACTGTATTGTTGTTTTTGCTTCTGGCTTACTTCACTCTGGATATTGGGCTCCAGTTTCGTCCATCTGAGTAGAATTGCTTCAAATGAATTTTTTTTTAATGCTGAGTAATATTCCATTGTGTATATATACCACAGCTTGACCATCTTCCATCTGCTGCTCATTCTCATGCCTTGTCTAAAGACTCATCTGTGGCTTGGGGGTGGCTTATTTTGGGGTACAGCTTCTGGAACAGAAGGTCAGTGCACATTAACCTCCACTGCAGCCAAAGCGATCTTTTCAAAATGTCACACTGCAATCTAAAGTACAATACAAATCAATAAGTCCATGAAATAAAAACAGGCTCATAGGCATAGAGAACAGACTCGTGGTAGCCAAGTGGAGGTGAGTGGGAAGGACTGGGAGTTTGGGGTTAGCAGATGTTATTATATATAGGGTGAATAGACAACAAGCTCCTACTGTAGAGCACAGGGAACTATGTTCAATAGCCTGTGACAAACCATAATGAATAAGAATATGAAAAGTAATATATACCTGTGTAATTGGATCACTTTGCTGTGCACAAGAAATTCACACAATATTGTAAATCAACTGTACTTCAGTTAAAAAAAACACAGCAAAACAGCAAATGCCACCCTGTCCATGTCAATATTTGCTAAGTCCTTTGTTGATTTCCTCTGCATCTGGCATAGAGGTGAACTCACCAAAGCCGGCTTCAGTGTGGTCCCTCATCCCACCCATATTTTCAGCTTGACTTCACCCTGGCTGCCCTCCCTCCCATGTCCTCTCTATGCCTCTCCCTGCCACGGGGCTTTTGCACTTGCAGGCCCCTCTGTCTGTTCCACTTTGCCTCCTCTTCCTCCTGGCAGTTGATGTTTCTATAGGTTTCACATTTCACTCAAGTGACCTTTCCTTGCAAAAGCTCTTTCTGACCTCAGCTTTGTAAAGTATCCACGTACCAGGTGGTGTATGTCGCAGGGGCAATCTTTACACTTGTTTCTGTTTAAGACCTGTCTCTCACACTAGACTCTGGGCTCCACAAGGATGGGGGTTAAGCGGATATTCAGCTCACAATTGTATTTTGCATACCCAGCATAGTGCCTGGACCACAGTCATCTGTAGAGTGAATGAACAAGGGAAAGACTGAAGGAGTGAGAAAAGACTGTGTTATGTGTTGTTGCAGGCAGTTAGCAAGACTGAGAGTGTGTCCTGTGACCACAAGCAACACCACACTAACCATAGGAACTGAACAGGCACAGGGCCTCTCACTGCTGGAAGGGGCAGCTGTGCTGAGGGCAGAGAAGAGGTGGCAGTGGCCCCGCCAGAGCTGACACGTACAGGGAGGATGAGCACAGAGGAGGAAGAACTACTGGAGCATGAGGATTCTAATAAAATTACCAATATGGTTACCAAATGCCAAAGGGAAGAAAGAGAAGGAGGTTGCTCAGAATCCGTATGACAGGAAGTATTCATTGGTACATACACTTTTGGGGAAAAGTTGAGTATAAGGACATGGTATAAGGGTAGATCTGGTCTACCAAGTTTCATTGGGGAAAATCAAATGATGGCCCGACATCTGCTTAAATGCCTGATTCTAGGTTTTCAACTGTTGACAAGTAGGGATTATTGAGGGAGTTATACTTAATCAGGTTGATAGGGAGTCCAGGGACCCCCAAGAAGAAGGAGGTGGCAAACACTTCTCTCCATACATTCTTTCACCTTAGTCAGGTAGGACTTGTTTCTTAAGCCCTCTGTTGCTATGGCAACAATCTAGTTCACCTGGAACTAGCCTTTAATCCTGGAGCTGATAATTACACAATATATATTACTCATAAAAATGACTTTCTTAGGCTCTATGTTAGTGATTACTATTGAAACAATATATTTTGTTTGAGAATCTATTTTCTCCAAAACTTAGGCCCTGATGAAAGTGGCAGCAATGTTCCTCACCCAGAGATGTCCTGACCGGATCCCGTGCTTCCTGGCCAATCTTGTATCAGTGTTATCTCAGGATATATGTTGTGGGACAAAGGCCTGGTAAAACTTCATAGCCTTGAGGTATCCTTCTATCTATTCTCAGCAGCTAGCAGAAGAGTATATAGTGCCTTGCCTGAACTGGGGGGAGGGATACTCTCCTACCTGCTTCCAGTGCCTTTCACTGGAAGCTTCCTCTATCCCTTTCACTTTAATAAAACTTCACTGCACAAAGTTCTGAGTGACTGAGACTGCATCTTTGGTCCTAGAGTGAAACTTTCTCCTTTGGAGACCATGAATGAAGCACCATTCACCATAAGCTATCATTATTACACTTAATAATACATAAATGATTTGTATATGCTACTAAAACATGTTAATAATATTTGGGGTTTTTTTAGTAATGTTGTCATCAAGCTGACCTGATTACTATGGAAATGAAATCTATTAACTTAGAAAAAAACTTGATTTTCAATATCATCTAGTAAACAAAGGGTGGGCAAATTTACACTTGTCACAATTTTTGTTTTTGCTGGGAAAGAAATAAGTTCATTCTCTTAGCATCAAGCACATAGTAGGTGCACAGTAAGGTTTCTTGGATGATGAAAAGATTATGCTATTTACTTGAAAAGATTATGCTATTTACATGGCTTGGACTCAAAATTGATGCATTGTCACTTCCATCAGAGTTACCCCCTTATAAGCAGTTTCACTTTCTGAAGTTACTGTTACCCACTATGGTCCAAAAATATTTCATGAAAAATTCCAGAAATAGAGGAAAACAATAGAATGGGAAAGACTAGAGATCTCTTCAAGAAAATTAGAGATACCAAGGAAATATTTCATGCAAAGATGGGCACAATAAACAGAAATGGTATGGATCTAACAGAAGCAGAAGATATTAAGAAGAGGTGGCAAGAATACACAGAAGTATACAAAAAAAGATCTTCATGACCCAGATGATCACAATGGTATGCTCACTCAACTGGAGCCAGACATCCTGGAATATGAAGTCAAATGGGCCTTAGGAAGCATCACTGTGAACAAAGCTAGTGGAGGTGATGGAATTCCAGTTGAGCTAAAAGATGATGCTGTGAAATGCTGTACTCAATATGCCAGCAAACTTGGAAAACTCAACAGTGGCCACAGGACTTGAAAAGGTCAGTTTTCATTCTAATCCCAAAGAAAGACAATGCCAAAGAATGCTCAAACTGCCACACGATTGCACTCATCTCACATGCTAGTAAAATGATGCTCAAAATTCTCCAAGCCAGGCTTCAACAGTACATGAACTGTGAACTTCCAGAAGTTCAAGCTGGTTTTAGAAAAGGCAGAGGAACCAGAGATCAAATTGCCAACATCCGTTGGATTATTGAGAAAGCAAGAGAATTCCAGAAAAACATCTATTTCTACTTTATTGACTATGCCAAAGTCTTTGACTGTGTGGTTCACAACAAACTGTGGAAAATTCTTCAAGAGATGGGAATACCCGACTACCTGACCTGCCTCTTGAGAAATCTGTATGCAGGTCAAGAAGCAACAGTTAGAACTGGATATGAAACAACAGACTATTCCAAATAGGGAGAGAAGTACTTCAAGGCTGTATATTGTCACCCTGCTTATTTAACTTATATGCATGAGAAATGCTGGGCTGGATGAAGCACAAGCTGGGATCAAGATTGGCGGGAGAAATATCAATAACCTCAGATATGCAGATTACACATCCTTATGACAGAAAGTGAAGAAGAACTAAAACGACTCTTAATGAAAGTGAAAGAGGAGAGTGAAGAAGTTGGCTTAAAGCTCAAAATTCAGAAAACTAACATCATGGCATCTGGTCCCATCACTTCGTGGCAAATAGTTGGGGCAACAGTAGAAACAGTGTCAGATTTTATATTTGGGGGCTCCAAAATCGCTGCAGATGGTGATTGCAGCCATGAAATTAAAAGACACTTACTCCTTGGAAGAAAAGCTATGACCAACCTAGACAGCATATTGAAAAGCAGAGACATTACTTTGCCAACAAAGGTCCGTCTAGTCAAGGATATGGTTTTTCCAGTAGTCATGTATGGATGTGAGAGTTGGACGGTGAAGAAAGCTGAGCACTGAAGAACTGATGCTTTTGAAATATGGTGTTGGAGGAGACTCGAGAGTCCCTTGGACTGCAAGGAGAACCAACTAGTCTATCCTAAAGGAAGTCAGTCCTGAATATTCACAGAAGGACTGATGCTGAAGCCAAAGCTCCAACACCTGATGGAAAGAACTAAGTCATTTGAAAAGACCCTGATCCTGGGAAAGATTGAAGGCAGGAGGAGAGGGGACAACAGAGGATGAGATGGTTGGATGGCATCACTGACTCAATGGACATGAGTTTGAGTCAACTCCAAGAGTTGGTGATGGACAGGGAGGTCTGGTGTGCTTCAGTCCATGGGGTCACAAAGAGTTAGACACAACTGAGTGACTAACTGAACTGAAAATTTCTTTCTTTCTTTCTTTTTTTTTTTTTTTTGCAGATAAAACACACCATTTTGGCTCAATGGTAAAGAATCCACCTGCCAAGTTAGGAGATGTGGGTTTGATCAGGAAGATCCCCTTGCAAAGGAAATGGCAATCTACTCCTATATTCTTGACTTGAAAATCCCATGGACAGAGGAACCTGGTGGGTTACAATCCATGGGGTATCAAAGAGTCAGACACAACATAGCAACTAAACAATGACCATAGTTGATTATTTGATTATTTAAATAGTTGACTAACTAGTTGATTAACAATGTTGTGGTAGTTTCAGGTGGACAGTAAAGGGACTCAACCATACGTGTACATATACATGTAACCATTCTCCCCCAAACTCCCTTCCCATCCTGGCTGCCACATAGCATTGAGCAGAGATCCCTGTGCTATACAGTAGCTCCTTGTTGGTTATCCATTTAAAATATAGCACCAATTCATAAGGTTAAATCACACACCCTTGTAAGTAACATGATGAAATCTTGCACCATCCCACTCCATTCTGCCAGGGACCCCCATGGCCCTGTGATCCAGGATCAGCCAAAGCAGATGGTCCTCCTTCTGATGTACCATCAGAAGGTCAACAGTAGTGCAATGCTAGGTCACAACACCTACATCATCTACCTCCTCCATCTCATCACATGGGCGTTTTATCATCTTGTATCATCAGGAGAAGGATGGGTGCAGTGCAGTAAGATATCTTGAGAGAGAAACCACATTCACCTAACTTTTATTATGCAGTGTTGTTATAATTCTCTTATTATTAGCTATTCTTGCTAGTCTCTTCTAGTACCTAATTTGTAAGATAAGCTCTGCCATAGGTGTGTACGTAGAGGAAAAACACAGTGTCTGTGGGGCTCAGTAGGATCTGGGGTTTCAGGCTTCCGTTTGGGTCTAGGAGTGTATTCCCAGCGAATAAAGGGAGGGACGTGACTGTACATTCCGCTGTGACACAGCAAGTCACAAGGCCATCCTAGAGGCACTAGATGGGAAATAGGCTCCGCTTCTTGAAAGCAGGAGTTGCAAAATTACCACACAAGGGCCACTGATATCAGGAAATGTGCTGGCTTGTGGTGATTTCTGTGATCTGTCTTAAGAACCCCTTCTCTCTACCATGAAGACTGTTTCTCTAAGTCAAATCAAAACCACACTTCAGCTTATTCCCAGCTTGCCATCTTCTTTGATGATAGCAAATATTCACTAACTCCTTACCATAGCTTTTCCTCAAGTCAATAGCATCAATTTTCCCTTCAGCTCTCTTGTATCCTCAAAAATAGTTGATATATTGTATATATAAAACAACCTGAGAAATTGACCCTTGAGAAGGAAAGGTAATTAACTAGATACTTTTGAATCCTTTGAAACTTTATTATCTGAGAATAAATGCTGGCTTGATCATTCATTTATGCTAAGTGAAAACAACCACTGAGTCTTCCATAGCACCATTTGTAATCAGGCACTGCTCTAAGAGCTTTACTTTAATCTTCACAAAGCCCTCTGTGACAGGTACACCATAATCGCCGTCCCCTTCAGTAAAAGGGGAAACTGGAACACAGGACTGAGTGGTGATGCTATGTCTTCCCACATCTCCCGGATGTGGAGACTCAAGCCGTCTGTGTACCTGCAAATCACTGTAAAAATGGGAGACATGATTTTACGTTTATCATGAACCTGACCTGGTCATGTTCTTCACTAAGCCCTTGAGAAGTCCAGAGAATTCACAGGTTCTCCTGTGCTACTTAAACAAAGGAACGGATGGTGTCTGTTTAAATGCAAATCAGTCTGCAGTGTTAATGAAGCTGCTATCAGTGTGATTTCAGGTTAACTATTTTCGTGTGAGATCTTATTTTCCCACCAAATGTCCTTCCTCTAGTCTTTCTCTGCGGATGAAGACAACTCTGGTAGTGATATTCGAGGGAGGAATAAGAACGCAAGCTACCCTTCAAGTCTGTTGCCCCCACTTCCCATTTCTGCTGGAAATTGTACTCACGTGTATTTGTCCCCAACAAATATTTTCTGATTGATATGTCTTCATCATCACGAACCCAACTTACAGCAGCAGGCGTGCAGTGTGTTATTTTTGGACCGGTGCTATATACACTGCAAAGAATTTGCACATGAGGGCAAAATGGAACAGACAACTGCTTTTGGGGACTGCACAGATTAGTACATCATTGCATACTAACAAAGTGCTAATTGCTCCTTTGACCATGGGCCCAGTTTACCGAGCTTTTGCACAAATGTGCTCTGTGCACCAAATTACAAAACTAACACTGCATTACTTCTCAGTACAGCTTGCAAATTCTTGTAGGGCAGTATGAATTAGCATTAATTAAACCAGAGAAAGAGAGAGGCAGAGACAGAGAGGACTCTAGCTAGAGAGAGCGAGATACATTTGAGAAAGAACAGAGCAGATGCTAACTACTTAGGTTACAAATGTTGCACTTGTTCTCAAATGATACTAGTGACATCTCTTCTCGAGGCTTGTACTTTGAGAAAACAGTTTCAAGCCTGAAGCGAGTATGAACACTGGTGATTAATAGCTGAAATAAGAGTGATTGGCCTTAGCTGTTCTGTGTTTTATCAGATGCACGTGACTAATTCTTGAGGGGATTGTTTGCATTCAAGATTCCAAATACATTTTTTCAGAACAGCCAAGAGAATTGGCCACATGGTGGATGAATAAGGTTTCATCTTTGGGAAGTATGCAAGGTCCACGTATAATTTCTCACCTTTCTCCTCTTCCATTTAGTGTAGTGTTTGCATCCTTCCGTGTATTCAACATAAATGTCGATCTATGGAACTCTGCATATGCTAAAGTATTTGAAAGTATCTCAGAGTGCACAGTCTTTTTATTTAATAGATATTTGTTGAGTATCTAATATGTGCTAAACACAGGAAGCTCAAACAGTTGTTATCTAAAAGTGGCTCAGAGTCTTTCTGGATAGATATGTCCATAAATGACTGACAGTACCATAAGAAGGCAAATCCTTCCCTCAGAGACTGAAGAGAAGCACTGCTATGGGGAGGGGAAGGCAGACAGCCATTTCACCTAGAAGGAAGGAGGAGCAGAGACTTTCCTGTTGCACTGGAATGATACATTCAGATGGGAGATGCGGCTAGTATTTCCAGCAGTGGGGTGGGGGTGGAGATCCAGGAGTGATGGATGGTGAGACTGAACTTGGACCATGGCAAGGCAATGGAGAATGAAGAACAGATCTGACAGCCTGTGCAGAGGGGCACCTGAGAACAAGGGATCCACACTTGGTCTTGACAAATGAGGGAAGTTGATGTCAGAGCTCTGCGCACGATGGACAATGAATGCAGAGACCAAAGGAAGGGCGGAATGAAGGAGCAGAACGAGGCTGCTGGCTGGCTGGAGGCTGAGGCTGGCGTGGCTAGGTTTCTGCCCATAACCCCCTGGGACTTCTTTACCAGCCCCAGTGGATTTTCACACTCCGCCAACACTTGGGAACACTCGGGAGCAGCTGGAACTTGTGTGTCTTTGCCAACAGCCGATCTCAGCTACTGAAACGCCTTCACCTGCATTCACAGAGAAAGCAAACTGCTGGGAATTTATTAAGAGGATTAAGGAGACCAAGACCAGCCCTCACTCAAGGGTTAATACCTCAGGGAACATAGATATTTCTCCATCCTCGTACCTACCTGGGACAGCTTTGATGTGTGACCTGCACCTGTGTTTCTCAAATTTTAGTTTGCTTATGAGCCACTTGAGAGATTATGTGACATTCAAACTCTGATTCAGTAGGGCTGGTGTGCGTGTGTGCTAAGTTGCTTTAGTCGTGTCCAACTCTTTGCAACCCTATGGACTGTAGCTCCCAGGATCCTCTTGTCCATGGGATTCTCCAGGCACAAATACCAGAGTGGATTGTCATGCCTTCCTCCAAGGGATCTTCCCAACCCGGGGATCAAACCCCATCTCTTGTGGCTCCTGCACTGCAGGTGAATTCTTTATGCCTGAGCCACTAGGGAAACCCAATAGGGCTGCTGTGAGGATCTGAATTTCTGCACCTCTAACAAGCTCCTGGTGATGGATGCTGCTGCTCCACGGACCGCACCTTCCGTCTCAAGGAGTTACCGTAGTCTGCAGAGTGCCCCAAGAGACTGAACCAAAATGATCCATTCTCTTTCTTGCCATTGCTTCCTTGCTTAACTCTCCTGTCTTTCTGGTCCAAATTCTCCTCTCTCCCACTAGATTTTTCCGGGAGCCCTTCTCAAGAAGTCATGCCCACAGGAATGCTCATCTCAGTGTCTACAACTGGGGAATGCAACCTAAGACAGAGCCCTTAAGTTTGGTTTTGAACATGACATATGAGGTACGGATGAAACATACAGGATGTAATAGCCAATAGGTAGTAGGCGATATTCATCCCTTCCTTCTCTGAGTTCTCCCTTCTTAGCGTCCTGAGAATGCAGAACATGAGGTGAAACTTGGTTATCTCCAGTTTGTCCCTAATAGTTTAAAAGAGCAAGTTTATCTTGTTAGAGTCTAGGTTGAAATCTTTGAAAAGGTGTGGTATGTATGACAAGTCCCACTGACCAAAACATTCTGTTAATTGAGCGCTTCTCAAACAAAAGTTCATGAAAGAACCAACCACTGATCTTGCTAAAATACAGGTTGCGATTGTGTAAATCTGGGGAGGGGCCTGAGAACCTGTATTTCTAACAGGCTCCCTACTGATACTTGTGTGACCACACTTTGAGAAGCAAGGATCCAAAACACTTGACTTATTCTGAAGTGTAGTTTTCAAGGAAATACTCTGAGTTTGAGTGGAACACTAGTAGCATCAGCAGCAATAGAAGTAGTAGAAGTGGTAATAGCGGTAGTAGTAAGCACAGAATTAAAGTTTTGACATTTGTACACACACATGACGCCATCCTGACAGCCAGGAGTGAACACATCATCATGATCTAATGTTTCCTCCTGCCCCCTTGTTGTCCTTCCTCCCCCATTCCTCCCCCTACCCCACTCTGCTGCTGCTGCTGCTGCTAAGTCGCTTCAGTCGTGTCCGACTCTGTGCGACCCCATAGACGGCAGCCCACCAGGCTCCCCCGTCCCTGGGATGCTCCAGGCAAGAACACTGGAGTGGGTTGCCATTGCCTTCTCCAATGCATGAAAGTGAGGAGTAAAAGTGAAGTCGCTCAGTCGTGTCCAACCCTTAGCGACCCCATGGACCGCAGCCTACCAGGCTCCTCCGTCCATGGGATTCTCCAGGCAAGAGGACTGGAGTGGGGTGCCATTGCCTTCTCTGCCCCCAGCCCACTCTAGGCCACCACAGAACTGCTTCCTATTGCCACAGGTGAGATTGAATCCTTTAGAATTGTATATACATGGAATCAAGCCTTGCATCCTCTTCACTGTCTGATTTCCTTCATTCAGCATCATCAAGTTGAGATCCATCCCCGCTGTTATGTGTGTCAATACTGCATTCCTTTCTGTTGCTGACAGGTAGGTGTCCCAGAGTATGGATATGCCCAAGTTTGTCCATTCTCCTGTTGATGGACATTTGGATTTTTTCTAGCTTTGAATGCTACAAATAAAGGTATTATGAACAATCATGGAAAAAAGTAGTAGCAGCCCTGACAGCTGACATTTATTACTCACAATGGGTGAGAAGGATCGCTTCCTCTGTGCCCTTTTCAGATTGTGGTGTGTATACTAACCCACCTATTCCTCACAATGACTCTAAGAAATCTAAGAATAAAGAACGATCCATCTTGATTGGAGAAGGAAATGGCAACCCACTCCAGTATTCTTACCTGGAGAATCCCATGGACAGAGAAGCCTGGTGGGCTACAGTCCATAAGGTCACAAAGAGTTGGACACGACTGAGTGACTAACAACAACGGTCTTTTTTTTTTTTTTTTATTGTTTTTGCCATACATTGTCATGATATCACCATGGGTTTACATATGCTTCCCCTCCGGAACCCCCCTCCCTCCTCCCTCCCCCCCGGGAAATCTCGCTACACCAGCCCCGAGCATCAATCCTGGGCTGGCGATTGATTAGACACATGACAATTAACATGCTTCAATGCCCTTCTCCCATATCATCCCACCCTCACCCTCATCCACAAAGTCCACGAGTCTATTCTATACATCTGCGTTCCTTTTGCTGTCTCGCATGTTGGGTTCTCGTTACCGTCTTTCTAAATTCCATATATATGCGTTAATATACTGTATTGTCAACAACAGTCTTTCAGTAGGCCGATTACTGTTCTATACTAATCTTCCTCAACTTATGATGGGTTATTCTAAGTAGAAAATGTGTTTCATGCCCGCAACCCTCACGGCTTAGCCTTGCCTGTCTTTAGTGTGCTCAGAACACATGCATTAGCCTACAGTTGGGCAAGATCATTTATCACAAAGCCTATTTATAGTAAAGTGCTGAGTGTCCCGTGTAGTTTATTGATTACTGCGCTGAAAGTGAAAAACGGAGTAGGTGTCTGGGTACAGAATGGTCACAGGTGTATTGGTTGTTTGCCCTTACAGTCTCTTGGCTGCCTGGAGGCTGAGGCCACCCAGCCTCATAGGAACATGCATCTCATCTCTCTAGCCTGGGGACAGATCACAATTCAAATTCAAAGTACAGTTTCTACTGGATGAGTATCACTCTCATATCTTTGTAAAGTTGAGAAATCTTAAACCATCATAAGTCAGGGATCGTTGGCACTGAGGACTTCAGAATATTTAGGTCTTAAGCTCGACAAATCCAAATATTTGGATTTGTTTTGCTAGTCACCACGTGATCTCTAAGTGCTGTGCTTAGTCACTCAGTCATGTCCAACTCTTTGCAACCCCATGGATTGTAGCCTACCAGGCTCCTCTGTCCCTGGGATTCTCTAGGCCCTCCTCTGTCTATACCCTCCTCAAGGGGACCTTCCCAACCTAGGGATCGAGTCCAGGTTTTCCTCATTGCAGACAGATTGTTTAACAATATGCGCAACCAGGGAAGCCCAAGAATACTGGAGTGCATAGCCTATCCCTTCTCCAGAGGATCTTCCTGACCCAGGAATTGAACCAGGGTCTCCTGCATTGCAGGCAGATTCTTTACCAGCTGAGCTATCAGGGAAACCCCAGGATCTCTAAGAGGAGAGGACATTTGTGGGAAATGAACAGAGCCTAACTTACTTTTATCTGAGGAGCCCTGGGAAGGCGCCAGAACAGATGTATGAGGTGACAATGAATGAAGTAGCTTCTGTGGTGATGTCACAGGTTGCTGGATTGATTTTAAAACTCAACTTAACCCCCACTTTACCCCACTCTTTTGAGTCAGCTTTGGACAGTTGGGTCTGAAAATGACAAGGATGACTCAAGCTTTGAAATCTCTATGAAAACAAGAGACACCTCTTCCCACCCTTTGGCAATCTTTGTTTTCTTCCAAATGCTAAGAACCCACACTTTAAGAAGAAAAAAAATGACAAACTATGTAAAAAATTTTCTGGCTTAATCAAAACAAATATTTCTCCAAATCTTCTTTATTTGTACTTATGAAACCTGAAATAAAGTTGAATTAGCAATTGAAAGAAATTGAATATCACTGTATTTCCTTGTTTTCAGAAATCAAATGTTAGGATATAATTAGGCAGGTTTATAATTGTGAAAAGAACCTGTTTTCCTTTCACATCAGATTTTAATTGTGAACAAGAAGACCTACATGGCTTGAAAGAAACATATGGATGTATCTATTTTTCTCTTATTAAACGCCCAGAATCATTCATGAAGTATGTGTTATGGCTACTTTCTAACACATGGATTTAAAAACTGTAGTTGGTTAAAGTGAAGCAGAAGGAAGCAAGCTGACTCTGGGTGAGGGGTGGGGAGCGGGAGGGGGCAGCGATGGCATGGCACATCCTGGACTATGCCTGAATGTGGAGGAATGTGAAAGGGCCCTCTTCTTGGTATTATATGTGTGAAATAATCATAAGTGTAATGAATCCAATTCTGAAAGGCCTCTCTTATGTAAAGAGAGGAATCATTTTTAGCACCTGAGGAGTTACAGATGATGGTAAACTCAGGCAAGAGGAATTGGACTTAGGCTGTATGAATGATGCCTGTTTAACAAATGATCTCAGAGAGGAGGTAGGATTCTGACTAGAGAATGGGAAACAGTGTTGAATTTTGCAAACAAGAAGTAGTCTCTCTGGTTACTGGGAAGGGAAATTAGTTTATGATGTTGACAGAAATTCCCAAACTGTATCATATGGAACAACATTGCATTAAAAGGATTATTTTGTCAAATAAGTTTAGGAAATCATGCACACCATTTTTGCTTGTGAAGAGTCTCAAAACACACAAATATACAAGTGGTTCTGAGGGGCCCTGCTTCTGGGTCTCAGTTTGCTAAAAAGCTTCTCAGAAAAGAATGTTATGTGAAACTCAGTTCAGGAAATGGAGGAGAATTTTTGGGAGAGTACTTGATTTCAGAGAGGTGTGTCATGACTTACCCAATAGGTTGAGTTGCTTACTATAAAGAAGTAAAGAAGCTTTATTCACAGTATAGCTATAATACTCGGCCAGATAGAGTACTTTAAGCAGAATGGAAGAGACAAAATGAAAAACTTTGGGCAAGTTAATGGTCCTGCCCAGGAAGCAGGCTAATCAATTCCTTGACTTCAGGTGCTTAAGGAATCAGTCATCTGGGCTCAGTGAGGTCATGTCTTTTATGCCTTTGGATGACTGTGCTTGGGAGGTGCTGCTGGTGAGGGGGCAGTTTCCTTGTAAATTAAGTGTTCATTCTTATTTTGCCAGAATCCTAAAGAAGTCTGCCTTTATGTAATCCTTGGAGGTAAAGGATTATTATTATTATTTTGAGCAGAAAATGACCAAATCTGACTATTTGAACTCAAAAATGCCCAGGCTGAATTTTTGATCCTCATGACGAAGGAGGCCAAGGTCCTGTGAAGTCCAGGCATGGCAGTGCCACACACAGAGCCACAGCTAAGGTCAGAGGGAGGCTGGATAAGACCTTCAGAAAGAAGAAATCCAGGCTCGGTGAGAGGAAGCAGGAATGAATGCCCTCCCACCTGTGCGTCCCATAATGATGTCCTGTGGCTTGCATTGTCTGTTCTGCCACTTTGGAGATTCTCAGCTACACTGGAAGGGAACCGGGGATTTCTGCCTCCCCACTCTCCCTTTTTCTTCTTGTCTTTGTTCAGTTTGTGGCTTCAGTGCCGTCCTGAGGTTGAGCTGTCACTTCGGGCTTGTTAGTCAAATTACGGTGATTAATGCAAACAGCCAACATGAACTTTGGGCTGCTCAGATGTTAGATAACCCATGAGCTGGCAGGGAGCCATCCTTCCACATCTCCTAAGTGACTCAGACATCTTTCAACACCAAAGAGAGTCTTCCTCAAGCACAAAATTCTGTGATTCTTAAGTGACTCAGACACCCTTCAAAACCAAAAGACAGCCTCTTGGTATTTGATATAAATGTGATGGCCACATTCTTTTTAGAAGATAAAAATAATGAGACTGTTCATAAACAAATGGCTTCTGGTGAGAAAGGGTTGACTCCTAGAGTGATGCTTCTCTTTACAAGAGGCTTTTCAATAAAATCCAAACCTCTGTCATCTCTTCTTCTAAATGGGGTCTTTTTCTTTAATTAGGTTTGAGAAACAATTGAGAGCCCACCTTGTTACTGGTTTAACTTTTACATGTGATAAAGGGCGATGTATTCATTTCCCCCTAATTTGAAGTAAGCAATTAATGAGAAAAATTAGTATGTGTAGAGCTTTGAAAGAAGCTTTCTTATAGACATTAGAGAGGTTATTGTTTATTACATAATAAAAGAAGCCTCAGTTCTGAAATTCTCCAGAGAATAAGTCACCAAACTTTCTGACTTAATGTGAATTTAGAACTCTTGCCACAAGGGACTTCCTGCCTAGACTGGTGTGAAGAAACCAACTATGAGAAAAATGTTCCAAAAATATTAATTGAAGTTTTACTGCCAGGGGATACCCAATGAAACCAGGCATTTCCATTAATGCACCACTGTATGACTTTATAAAGAGTGCTTAACAGGAGCAGCAAAATTTTGATGCAGTTGGTTTTGTCCATCTTTTCTCTTGTGGGGCCATCATCTGAGACCAGATGTTAAGAGCCAGTGTCTCATTCACTCCCCACTATTCACAGCTTGTTGATACTATATGTATAATTACTCCATCATGAAGACTGGTCTGTCTCCACTTTCTTTTTTTTTTCTCCCTTTTATTGTTTTTGCCATACAATGCCATGATATCACCATGGGTTTACATATGCTCCCCCTCCAGAAACCCCCCCCCTCCCCCCCCCCCCCCCTCCCCCCCCCCCCGGGAAATCTCGATGCACCAGCCCCGAGAATCAATCCTGGGCTGGCGATTGATTAGACATATGATAATTAACATGTTTCAATGCCATTCTCCCATATCATCCCACCCTTTCCCTCATTCACAGAGTCCACGAGTCTATTCTATACATCTGCATTCCTTTTGCTGTCTCACATGTTGGGTTCTTGTTACTGTCTTTCTAAATTCCATATATATGTGTTAATATGCTGTATTGTTGTTTTTGCTTCTGGCTTACTTCACTCTGGATAATGGGCTCCAGTTCGGTCCATCTGAGTAGAATTGATTCAAATGAATTTTTTTTTAATGCTGAGTAATATTCCATTGTGTATATGTACCACAGCTCTCCACTTTCATCACAGGGAGTGAAATCATTAAGTCTGGTGGTGTCTTGGGTGAAATTTACATCTAACCCATTGTGTAGCATAGGAGTATGGAATTCAGTTTGAAGATTAATTATTTAGAGATGATGGACTGACCTAGCACCATCACCAAGCTTTTCTTTTTAAAGTCAGGAATTATTTATATAGGGCTTCCCTGGTGGCTCAGCTGGTAAAGAATCTGCCAGCAATGCAGGAGACTGCCTGAAATGCGGAGACCCCATTTCGAACCCTGGGTCAGGAAGATCCCCTGGAGAAGGAAATGGCAACCCAGAACCTCTTGATGAGGGTGAAAGAGGAGAGTGAAAAAGTTGGCTTAAACTCAACATTCAAGAAACTAAGACTATGGCATCTTGTCCCATCACTTCATTTCAAATAGAAGGGGGAGAATTGGAAGTAGGGACAGATTTTCTTGTCTTGGGCTCCAAAATCACTGCAGATGGTGACTGCAGCCATGAAATCAAAAGACTCCTTGGAAGAAAAGCTATGACCAACCTAGACAGCATATTAAAAAGCAGAGACATTACTTTGCCAACAAAGGTCCATCTAGTCAAAACTATGGTTTTTCCAGTAGTTGTGTATGGATGTGAGAGTTGGACTATAAAGAAAGCTGAGCACCGAAGAATTGATGCTTTTGAACTGTGATGTTGGAGAAGAGAGTCCCTTGGACTGCAAGGAGATCCAGCCAGTCCATCCTGAAAGAAATCAGTCCTGAATATTCATTGGAAGGACTGATGCTGAAGCTGAAGCTCCAATACTTTGCCACCTGATGCAAAGAGGTGACTCATTGGAAAGGACCTTGATGCTGGGAAAGTAGGAAGGCAAAAGGAGAAGAGGACGTCAGAAGATGAGATGGTTGGATGGCATCACCGACTCAATGGACATGAATCTGAGCAAACTGTGGGAGATAGTGGTCAGGGCAACCTGCAGTTGCATGCTACAGTCCGTGGGATCACAAAGAGTCAGACATGACATAGCGACTGAACAACAACAATTATTTTTATAAAGTAAAATGTATCCTTTTAAATATACATTTCTAGCAGTGTTGAGAAACACAGTCCTGGAACTGGATCACTGTCAAAATATAGAACATGTCCATCACCCCAAATTCATCTCATGCCATATGTAGGCACTTTCTTAAAAAATAAAATGCACACATTGTAACTCATTAACTTCCACAAACAGAAAAATATGTAAGCATATGTTTATAAGTGAGTTTTTCATTATTCCCCCAAACTGTAACCAAGTCAGATACCATTCACTCCTCATACTCCCAGCCCTCAAGCAATCACTGATTTATTTTCTATCTCTGTATCTTATCTTTTCTCTTTCAGTATCATATAAATGGAATCATGCAGACTATGTATATACATAGTCTGAGTTTATGAGTGAAGGGTAGTGAACTGGCTTGAGGTTCTCTGATGTTCTTGGATCTGTGGTTTATGCCTTTCATTATTTAAAAAAAATATTGTCTACTGTCTTTTCAACTTTT
Organism: Antilocapra americana; assembly: GCA_007570785.1. Classification (NCBI taxonomy): domain Eukaryota; kingdom Metazoa; phylum Chordata; class Mammalia; order Artiodactyla; family Antilocapridae; genus Antilocapra; species Antilocapra americana. The sequence continues at coordinate 890,395 of ML660201.1, read as the reverse complement.
TCTTTTGTCTTGAAGTCTCTTCTTCTAGGATACCAGTTACTTGTATGTTAGAATATTTGACAGTGTCTCACAGTTCTTAAATGCATTGTTCTTTTTTCCTTGCTCTTTTCCTCTTTGTGTTTCAGTTTCAATAATTTCTGTTGCTCTCTGTTCATTATTTATTTTCTTGGCTCTATCATATTTGCTATTGAGCCTGTCAAAGACATTCTTCGTCTCTCTTTTCATGATTGTATTTCTAGCATTTCCATTTGCCTTACCCTCACAGTATCTATTCCCCACTTATTCATGAACACTATTCCTCTTTCCCACTGGAAATTTGAACATGTCTATGCTGTGTGCTGTGTACCAAGTCGTTTCAGTCGTGTTTGACTCTTTGCAATCCTATGGACTGTACCCGCCAGGCTCCTGTGTCCATAGGATTCTCCAGGCAAGAATACTGGAGTGGGTTGCCATCTGCCCATATTGGAAGATCCCAGGGGATCTTCGCGACCCAGGGATCGAACTGCTTCTCCTATGTCTTGGGCACTGGCAGGCGGGTCCTTTCCCACTAGCGCCACCTAGGAAGCCCCATGTATATGACAGTTATTTTAAATTCTCAGCCTGATAGTGCCAATACCTGGGTCATGTCTAGGTCTATTTCTGCTAATTTGTTTTGTGTTTATTTCTTCTTGTTTTTGTGTATACCTCATCACTTTTTATTGTGTTACAGACATGGTGTGTAGGACAAAATATACTGAGGTAGTGTTATTGATTCCTGCCAATAGGCCATTTTTGGGTACTCAGCCATTTACATGGGAGCTGGGTTGACCAAACTTGGTCTGAGTCTAGGTTTTGCCATTGCAATGGTCATCTTTGTAAACACTAGCTTCAAATTGCTCAAGCACTGTCCTATGCTTGGGGTGGTAGCTATGGGATTGGAAGGTTTTTCTTAATGTTTTGCTTCCCCTCTCAACTTTAAGCCTTCTCTGGGATCCTGCCCCACAGCACAGTCTCCCTGGGACAGTGCCTGCTGGCTTGGGATGGGGGTTGGCGTGGTTCCCTACTCTTCTTCTCTAGCCTCGGTCCCAGTGATCCCGGGTGCCTGAGCCTTGTATGGGAAGCATCCTCAGAGATCCTGCACCTTCTGTTCATGCCAATCGCACTGACCTCCCCAAAACAGAAGACCTTTAGTGTTGTTTGTACAGGAACTCAAACCCAAAATGGTTTCCTGCCCTTCCCCAGGGATGAAGGGTTTGCTTCTTTACTTTCTTCCTGAGATGCAGTGGGTTGTCTCCTGTGCCATCAAAGTGACAGGCTTGCTGCTTCTCCTCTAACATCTCAAGGCTTACATTTTGTGGGGTAGAGGATACAGATAGGTCTCTTTTCTTCAGCAGCCACTGCCCCTCTTCTCCAGACTTTCACATGAGCACCTGGTAGAGCGGTCATGGAGAAACTCTCTGAGCGAGGGGAAATCCTCAAATGTCTGAGTACCCTACCTGGTTGCCCTTAACCTTTAGCAATTTGTTAAGGACTTTCACTGAATTCTTCAGACCTGCATGTGGTATCCACTGTCTTCATTTCATCTTCTGCTGCAACTCTTCCCCAACATTCCCTTGGAGATGCCTCTCTGTCCTTGGATTTCAGGCTGCTTCTTTGCCCTATAACCTCAGTAACCTGCAGGGTACAAGAAAAGTCATGATTTTGTAATGTATTCAGCTTTGGTTGTTGTTAGGTTGGAAGGGATGATCTCTCCAGTTTCTACAGCCCAGGTCACAGTGGAATTCTGAATTAAGAAAAAAGGAAGTAGTGAGCAGGTCAGGAGGAGATGGGAAAAGCAGTAAGGGCTTCCCTGGTGGTTCAGACTGTAAAGAATCTATCCGCAATGCAGGAGACCTAGGTTCAATCCCTGGATTAGAAGATCCCCTGGAGAAAGGAATGCAGGGAACGGGTCAGGAAGGGATGGGAAAGTTTTAGTCATAGACATGTTTTCTAGGAGAACTTTGGGGTCGTGGATCTGAACTTGAAGTGACTTGTCAGAAAGGGAGGGGTTGTTCTCTTACTTCTAGATTAGTTTGGAGAAGCCATGGGAATTGAGCTTGAGTCTGCTTGGGGTCTAATTCCCAGTTATGCCCCCTCAGTTAGTCCAACATCTAGTGACAGGTCGTGAGCCTGTCCTCTTGTTCCTGACTTAGTGCATTTTCAAGCTGTTTCCCCCCCACTTGAAGCGGGACTGTTACTAGTCCGGTTCTTCCTGGTGTGTGTCTGTAAATGCAACCGCGGCCATCTGGTCTCTCCCTCCTGGGTGGCCAAATGTTATCCTGCCCAGTGCTTGTCATTTGCTAACTGGTGTGCTCATGAAATGGTGACTGCCTGAATGGAAGGGAAAGGATAACAGAGTATGAATGAGACAATAAGGAGAACCAGTGCTCCTCTGTACCAAGCACTCGCCACTCACCAGGGCTGCGTGCAGTGCTTCCCTGCCCTGTCTCATTTGATTCCCATAACAAGCCTATGGGAAGGTGCTATTATTAGCCCACTGTTAATACAAAGAAGTAATAAATGAATTTAGTAAGTGGTGTTGGAAGAACTGACAGCCACATGCCAAAGAACGAAACTAGACTACTATCTTATATCATACACAAAAATTAACTCAAAATGGGTTAAAAAAAACTGAATGTAAGACCTGAAACCACAAAACAGAAAAAAAAAATATAGGCGATAAGTTTCTTGACATTGGTTTGGTGATGTCTGACTCACCAAGCAAAGGCAACAAAAGCAAAAATAAGTCAGACTCTAGGAAAATAAAAAGCTTCTGCAGAGCAAAGGAAATCATCAACAAAATGAAAAAGTAGCCTACTAAGTGGGAGAATACATTTACAAATTATATACCTGTTCAGGGCTTAATATTCAAAATATGCAAAGAATTCATACCTCAATATCAAAAACCCAAACAATCCAACAACAAAAAAGAGCAGAGGACCTGAATTCACAGTTTCCAGAGGAGACATACAGATGGTCAACAGGTACATGAAAAGATGCTCAACATCACTTATCATCAGTAAAGTGCAAATCAAAACCACACCTGTTAGAATGGCTAACAGCAAAAGGACAGGAAATAACAAATGTCAAGAATGTGAAGAAATTGAAACTCTGGTGTACCATTGATGGGAATTCAAATTGGTGTAACCACTAACAAAAAAGAGTATGGAGGTTCCTAAAAAAAATTAAAAACAGAACTGCTAAATGATCTAACAATTCCATTTCTGTGTATTGATTCAAAGAAAATGAAAATACTAATTTGAAAATATATATATGCACTTTAGCATTATTCCTTATAGCCTAGATACAGAAACAACTACGTGTCCAGTGATGAATGGATGGATAAAGAAGATGTGATTTATCTATCTATCTATAGATAAACACACACACACACACACACACACATATATACACTCAGTCATAAAAAAAAACAACACAAATGGACCTTGAGGGTATTATACTTAGTGAAACAGTCAGACATAGCATATGATCTCACTTATATATGGAACATAAAAAAGGAGAACAAACAAAAAGTCAAACAAACACAAAGATAAAACACAAAGATAAAAAAATTGGTGGCTGTCAGAGGTAAGGGGTGGGTAAGACAGGTCACGGGGTCAAAAAGTAGAAACTTTCAGTTTTATAATGGAAATAAGCCCTGGGGGCATAATACACAGCATGGGGATTATAATGAATAATACTTTATTGCATATTTGGAAGTTGCTAAGAGGAAGAAAAGAGTCTGAGGCACAAAGAATTGAAGTAACTTATACAAGTTTGCAGACCTGGTAAGACATAGACCCAGATCCAACCTAATATCTTAACTACTCCTAAAGTACATTGACATCTGCCTAATGACATTTTTTAAAAGAAACTGTTCGGTTTCTAGAGTGATGGCACTCATAAAGAATGTCTTGGGTCAATGGAAATTTTCTGTGGAAGTGCTGACCTTTGGGGATGCCATCAAGGGTCTTAGGGAAAACGTTCCCTCGGAGAAACCCTGTCATTCCTGGATGGTAGAAGTCTCTCTGTACCTCGTGTCAGAAGCCTGCTCAGACGTCACCCTCAACAACAACAGCAGCTGTGACAGTAAAAGGCAGACCGTGGAGGGTATAACCAAAACCCCAAGTCCCTGCCTCCCACTTTGGGGTTGACAAGCCACACTGAGCCCCATGGCCTGGGTCTGGGACCCAGCTGCTAAAAGCATTTCCCTTGGTTTCTCCTAAGTGGGCTGAGAAGCCCAGTGATTGTGAAAGCTTTGGACAGGCACAGCTGTGGGGGAGCTGGGGAACTTCTTGCTGCCTTCCTGTAAAGAAAACAAGCCAAAGCCCCAGCCATGTAATCTGGATCCACCCAAGGATGGGGAATGTACTTCTTTTCAAGTTCCTTGCAGCTTTTGAGGCAGAATAAAAACATTCAGATGTGGGTAGTCACATTTTGTCTAGTGGGTTTTTTGGCCATGGTGCAGGCGGGGATCTTAGTCCTCTGACTAGGGATTGAACCCGTGCCCCATGCAGTGGGAGCATGGAGTTTTAACCACTGGACCACCAGGGAAGTCCAGATTTTGTCTAATTTTATACCCATTTTATTGTTTCTATGCTTCTTGTGAGTGCATGTCAATGCATTTAACTCTTTTCAAAATGATTCTGTCACACATTGTGAAGCTTTTTTATATTCTGCAAAACATTTTACAGAATACTAGTAATACAGAATACTAGTTCATTTCATCTTATGAGAATAGTAAGGTAGATGTAGACATCAAAGCCCACTCTAGCCAAGAAATGTACACAAGAGGACAAAATAAGGAAGGCTCAGCGATGGGTCTAGATTGGCAGGCACACTTTTTGATGATGTGACTGGTTGACTAAACTAGTCACCTGGGTACCTATGGTCCAGGCTTTATCCTGGAGGTGAGTCAGTGGGACTGTATATTCCTTTTCTCTCTCCATGCAACCCCTTCCATTTCTAGGAAAATTCTGGCCAATTTATAGCCCCATCTGCAGTGCTTGTTTGCCTGCATCCTCACCAGCATTGGCAATTCTCAATTGCTAAAATTTTTGCCCATCTTATTACAGGTGGAAAATAGTATCTCATGGGCATTTAAATTCATCTTATTCTTATTAGAGGTTGAGTATCTTCTCATATAGACTGTAATTCTTCCTTATAAATTGCCTCTCCATCTCCTGCTTGACATATGTTCATAAATATTTTCAATTTTCAAATCAGCTTTAAGGTATTTCCCTTAGAAATCACATGAATGCAGCTTTTTTCTTTTAAAACCTAACCTGAAAGCTTTTCTCTTTATGGGGAAGTTTGAATCCTTTGCTTTTCCTGTGAAGACATATATTTAATCTGCTTCTCATCTCTGTTTGCTGTGATCTTCTCACTCCTGTCACTAGATTGGCTGGATTTTCTTTGATTCTTTTCTGATTTTATGTTGTGCATTGCCTCCAGTATTTTGGGAGCTGTACATCTTATTTCTGGTTATCTCATGCATAGCCATATATTTTTAATGTATTGATATGTATTTTCCTACTGTTCAGAATAAATCAATATTTATAACCTATACCCTTCAAGCAGGTGTTTGACACACTTTTATTTCCTCCTTTCTCCTTAGAATTATTTTGGTTCCAGAGGTGAAATTTTTTATTCATGACTTCTTTCTCTCAAAACTTTAGTGATTCCTGTTTGTCCGTTTAATTAGATAGATTGAAGGCTGGAATCATTAGTATAAGCAGCTAGTATGAGTTTTTCTCAACATATATGAGGTGTTAGGCCTTCATGAGGCTCTGCTTTCTCTGGGAAGCTTCTCTTCAAGAGACAGTGAATGACAGGATCCCAGCTTCTCCTGGAATGTGGAGAGAGAGCGTGGTCCCTTTGCTCATGGTGGCCAGATGTAGGGGTGTAATATGTCACACTTCAGCAGAAGAGATGCCTTTCTATTTTATATCCAAATTCATGGTTGCAGTGCCCGTTGCTTCCCTGTCTCAAAGCTGACTTTTCATTCTCAGAGCAGACCCCTGATTCATTTAGAGACTATGTCTGTATGTTTATAGTTTTAACCTGACCCCCAAACATAGTGGTGACTATAGGGAGGTGGATGGGGGAAGATCAACTGTCCTTTGGTTAATGATCTCTGAGTGCGACACTGACTCAGCCCTTGTGGAATTTCCACTGAGAAGGCTTGATTGTCCTAGACACCTGCTCATTCATCACAAGCCTTGAGATTGTCAGTGAATGCCATGATGTTTCGATCAGTAAACCATTTCTGCTTCTGTCTTCCCAAGCAGCCCCAAATTTGTGATCCAGATATGACACCTTTCCTCACTTAACACGTTTAACCAGAATGACAGATATTGCAGAGACCAGGAACCTGAGAATTCAAGAGGGCAACCCTGAGAAGGAGGAGGTATCATCCAGGGGTACTGTGGGGCTCCTGCACTGACAAAGTGGGGGAGGGGAAGGCCGTTCCAGGAGCCAGCTCTTCTTTTCCCATCAGTGGGCAGGGAGCTCCTTCACACTTTTAAAGCGTCAATGGTGCTCTCTTCAAAAGAAAAAAGGGTTCTCTGTTGAAGAGTGGCCCCAGGGACTTGCCTGGTGATCCAGTGGTTAAGACTTCACCTTCCAATGCATGGGGTATGGGTTCAGTCTCTCGTGGGGGAGCTAACATCCCACTTGCCTTGTAGCCCCACCCAAAACCAAAAACATAATGCAGGGGCAATATTGTAACAAGTTCAATAAAGGCTTTTAAAAAATGGCCTGCATTAAAAAAAAAAATCTTAAAAAAAAGAAAGGTCCCATTCTGTAAGGAGATGCTGTTTATGGTCTGATCTGGGTGCATCCTGACACCACCATGATGCCATGGGCCATCAGAGCACATTGCCCTTGAGTGACTGGGGAAACATGGTGGCTGGAGCAGAAGGAAATGCTTGAGGAACCCCTCTTCCATCACCCTTCTGTTAATTTATTTAACCAAAACGTGTTGAGTGCCCACCCTTGACCATGTATTCTGTTAATGCTGGGTTCACTGAGTAAGTGAAATAGGCAAGCTTTCTGCCCTGTGGAGCCTGTGGTCACATCAGCCATCAGTCCTTGGCTTCTACGTTTGTTTCTTTTATTTCTGTTGTCCTCATTCAGAAACCCTTCTAGTCAATGCAGTTGAGCAACTGCTTTAATAGAACTTTGAAGCTATCTTTAGGACTGTCCTATGGGAACAACATAGGATTTTACCATCATTGAATGTTGGCCAAGAAAGTCACACATTTTTCAAATGACTTTTGGTTTAGATCTCTTTAGAAAGACACTGCAGTGAAGAATGCATATCCAAAGTTAATACATTGATTCACAGGAAACTTCTTTTTTTAATTTTTAGTTTATCCCGTAGTATAGTTGGTTAATAATGGTGTGTTAGTTTTGAGTATCCAGCAAAGTGATTCAGTAATACATACACAGGTATCTATTCCTTTTCAAATTCTTCTCCCACTTAGGTTGTTGCAAAGTATTGAGCAGAGTTCCCTGTGCTATACAGCAGGTTCTTGTTGGTTATCTATGTCATATATATTAGTGTGGGTGTTAATCACCACCTCCTAATTTATCCTTTCCCTCCTTTCCTTTTTGGTAACCATAAGTTTGTTTTCTAAGTCTGTGAGTCTGTTTCTGTAAGTTCATTTGTATCATTTGTCTTTTTCGATTCTACTTATAAGTGATATCATCTGATTTTTGTCTTTATAAACCACCTCTGCCCTGTTGGATGATGTATTGCTGTCTACATCAACGGGGATCTATCTATGATGTGGTCAAGGAGAGAGATGAAGTCAGATTCAGAGGGGGATCACAGCTTCAGGTGACATGTGACTTTGGACATATCCAGGGCTCATACTTGTGTTTTGAGTGAAGGAAGAATGGTACTAGATGATGTCTGAGATCATCTAACAGGAATGTTTCCTGAGGTTATGTTAGTAACAATAGAATATAACCAACTCTGTTTTCATCTCTTTACTTCTACCAGCAGAAGACTTCCCTTGGGGTTAGTGGATGTTCTGTGCAGGAGGAACAAAGGCGAGAGATGGCGCTGGACCTATAGAGTGATGGTCTCACATAGCCACGTGCTGCTGTTGCCTGGCACACCTCAAGTTCCCTAACAAGGTGTCAGGATGAGTCACTTTCCTAAACAGGGCTTGTGTCTGAATGACTGGACAGATGCCTTAGTCTTCTGTCTCTGCGGCCTGGGCGATGGGAGGTATCCATTTGGAGAGAAACATCAAAGCAGGATGGCTCTGTTCATTTTTATAAGACAGTGTAAGATGGAGAGATGTTTCTGGGTTTGGGATTTTGTTACCCTCTGTCCCCCTCCCCTTCTCATCACCCTCACCTGCCACTCCTGTCCCCGCTCAGAGCAGATCTGCAGAAAGTGAGCTTGGGGAGCTGAAAAGGTTAGGACTTACTTTTTACTGCAATTCACACCTTTCCCTAGGAAATTCCTTAGAAACTCCAGTAATTGGTGAATGATGTTTATTGAGTTGGTCTCCTCAAATTGTCACTGGGAAGGCGTGAGAAATTGTTATACATCCTGCCAGCAGCGTACTTTGGAGACTCTGGCTTGAAGGCCCCTTTAGACTGCCTGGAAGAGGGCCCATCGAGACTCGTGCCACATTTCCTAAGATGCCCTTCCTCCCCTGCTCCTTCTTCTTGCCCTCATGGCACCTCCAACCCCTCCCCCGCAAAGCCCACCTCTCTACATGCTGGACACATACACACGCACACTGACACAAGGGTCTATAAGGCACCTGTGGAATGCATTTGAGGACAGAAGCTCAGGTGTCAGATGCCCCGGTTTCTGCATTCAGCAGCTGTGTGCCCTTAGTCACCTCATCTTCTCGTACCTCAGTTTCCTGTACATGGCACGGTTGTGATGAGGGTGAAATGGTCTCATCTGTGTCTAGTGATCATTGCCAGGCATGCTCCCAGTGCTCTGTGGACGCCAGCTCCTGTTCCTGTGATGGACTGTTACTGCGCTGTCAGTCCCTGGGCAGTGGATACCTTGGACCTTGAGATTTCAAGTACAGGGCTATCGAGAGACCAGCCCAGACTGAGCCGCGTTTCTACGTGTGGGCGGTGGGCAGGGAGGATGCCGTGAGGTTGCCCTTTGTTCTCACATGAGCTCAAGTCCAGAAAGAGCTTGGGGACAGGTGGTAATGGCCTCTAAGTGCCCTTTCAGAGGAGGCAGAGTTAAATGTCACTTGCCAGGTACTGAAACTTACTGCTAAGGAGAGTGAGTGAAGGGGACCGGTCACGTGCAGCAGAGCTGGGAGCTGCCCTGCTGTGGGCAGCCCATCCCGGCAGAGCCCCAAAGCTGTCTGGCCGTGTCTGCATCCCTGCATCCCTTCTGTCAGTGCCACTTCAGCATCACTTTGGGAAGGAGGGAGGGAGGGAGGGAGGGAGGGAGGGTGGGTGGCTGGGTGGGTGGGGATTTCTGATGTGATTCTGACAAATTACGAGCAATGGGAAACTTGACAGTTTCTGTCCGCATGAGCTCCCTCTGTTTTCTGTTTTCTTCTTTTCTCAGTTGTGATGGGCTCTGGTTTCCTTCGAGTTTAGTTTTGAGTTTTAACCTTAAGTAAACCCTGGTTGCAAGGTCAACATGATTGCTTTGTTACACAGCCTGTGGTCACACACACAGGCTGCGCAGGACGCCCGATTGGGAAGGATTGGCCCTCCGATTCCCAAACATGGCTTCCATCAGGCAAAACTCAAAACGAGTCCTTTGAAACCTCCTCTTCCAGTTCAAAAGTTGCCCAGAGGGGACAGCAAATGGCAGAGTCTTAGCCGCCAGGCATCTTGCTTTTGTGGGAGGTGGGCCACAGATTTTCCATGCTGCCAAGAAAGGGAGAGAAATACTCACGTTATTTAAAAAGCCCATGTGTCTTATACAGCTTAGGGAAGAGTAGAAACAAAAAACACCTTCCCACCTTTTCCCTTAATATAATCGATGGTTCTAGCTAGCATGCATTGAACTTACCACACAACTTCCTGTGGCATAAACACACAGGTCCCTAAAATAGACAGATTTCATAAGAAATCAGAAAAACAGAAAGTGGGAAAAATGCTCCATCACACGGAGTACACCAAGCTTTGTGGAACTGACTAAGAAGCTATCAAGAGCTGGTAGCGGGAGGCTAGGATAATGAATTTATTAGGGACTGCGACACTGTTTAAGGAGGCAGAAGGTCATTTTTCATTTTTGTGAGGTTTGATGGCTGAAAGGAGACAAAGATTGTGGCAGGGGACTCGCTAGGATGACGGCTGCTGAGGCTGTTGGACGGAGGTGGAGGACAGCGCCCTGGGCCCGTATCCCGGACTCCTGCCAGCCAGCGCGGATGTGCGTGCAACAGTCAACCATTCATCCACTCACTGACTCATCTATCTGTACTTCTGGCTGATAGTACCAGCTCAAAGTTAGAGCTGGGGCCATCGGCTGGGGGAAGAAAAGGGAGTTATGATGATGAAGACATCCACGATGACTTCCTCAGGGAGAAGAAAGTCATGGACCTAGAGACCCAGGGATCCCTAAATGCTCTTCTTTGGGAAATTTAAAAAAAAAAAAATTAAACTTAGGGGAAAGCTGTGTTCTCGAAAGCGATGCACTATGAAGCTTTGCTTATGAGACTTACAAATTCCTGTGAGCCGTGGAGGTGATCAGGACTTTGACTGATGTTGAGAGGAGGGAAAAGCAAAGAGACTATGACAGCTGCATGGGGAGTCAGCTGCCTCTGTCTAAAGTCTCCTGGAAGGCAAGGGTCCCTTTCAAGGGAGCCATCCCAGGGCCTTCTCCCCACTCGCCCTGTACCAGCAGGAACTCTTACACCCAGAAACATGCTCCCTTGCTGATCTGTGCCTTTGAAGTATGGGTTCACCCACAACATGTGAGTCAAAGGCACATCAAACAAGTGGCAAACCCTGTGGACCAGGTCAGGCCACCACTTAGAGAGAGAAGCAAGCTTGGGAATCCAGGGTAACCTTTGCCTGCCTTTCTTACAGCTCATTTCAAAAGAAATCCCTTTCTATTTCAAGACATTCTGAAAATTAAAAAAAAAACAACACACAAAACACAACTCTGGCCAATCTACATATGTGATTATATCAGCCTTCACCAGAGTTCTGCAGTGTGTCTCAGATTATGGTTGGAAATTGGTCTTATTCAGTCTATTTTGTGATCTCTGCTTACTCCTGACAACATCTTTAAATACATGGCAGAAAGTCGGGAATCTTCCATTTTTAACTGATCAGGTTTTAGCTTCCACAAATGAAACTACCATGGATTTGCATATCTCCTTTAAAGATGTTAATAGCTGAACCGGAATAATAAAAACTAAAAAGTCAACCCTATTTCTAAAATGGGTGAGCAATTTCCATGGAGGCCGACTGGATAATTTTTTGTTATTTTTAAATTTGAAAAATTTTGTATTTTTAACAAAAGTGAAAAACAATCTATCTCTAGGATACTAGGTCCAAGTAGAACCACATGAAGGCTGCCTGATAGGTTTTTGTTTTTTAATTGAAGTATAGTTGATTTACAAAGAAGTGCTGACTTCTGCTGTTCAGCAAAGTGACTCAATTACACACATATAGACATGCTTTTTAAAGTATTCTTCTCCATTATGGCTTATCCCAGGAGACTGAATACAGTCGCCTGTGCTGTACAGGAGGACTTCGTTGCTTACCCATCCTAAATGTGCTGCTTTGCACTGGAAGCTACGTCTGTGAGACGTCAGACATCACCAGTTCAATGTGAGAGGAGCAGGAATAAATTATAACTAACAAGTCAATGTGTGCCTTTTAAGAAAACACATTTGCTACTTTTGTAAAATGATTCTATTAAACTTATGAGCATTGTAAAGTTCAGATTGGTCAGAGTTGTAAAATGAAGAAAATGCAGTTTTCTCTTTCTTCCTCTCTGAGCAATTCCCCTTCAGATACTTTTCTCTCTTTTTTCACAGAATATTCCTTTTGGAATGGTGTTTTTCTCACTCAGTCAATCAACAAGCTATCGCAGATATTCAACAGGAACCAAAGCTAAGCAAAGTGTAGTTCATCCTTCTGAACCCTATTTCACCTTCCTAGCCCAGCAGATGGGATGAGAGTATCTAAGAACCCCTGTAATGGTTTTCCTTTTCTGTGTGTTTCCACAGCGCTTGGTACCAGGCTTAGCAGACTGATACTTTAAGTGCTGCTCATTTGTGATTTTCTCCGTCATCCATAGGTTTTTACAACATCTTTCCTTGCATCCTGGTTCCCCTGGCTGGCATACAAGTGTTTCAGTTGGCATGTATATGAGTATTTCAAACTTCATCCAAGAATCTTACCATTCCAATTTCAATTTTTTAGAAGCTATAGTTTTCATTGGTATTATCCGGTGTATTGTTCAGCTAGCACAGCCATAATAAAATTCCACAGGCTGGGTGCCTTCAGCAACAGAAATTTATTTCTGGAGGCTGGAAATCTGAGATCAAGGTGCTGGCGGGGTGGGTTTCTTCCGAGGCCACTGTCTTTGACTCCAGATGTGTCCTCACACGGCTTTTTCTCTGTGAAGGTACCCTCCTGGTGTCTCTTTCTCTTCTTATAAGAATTTCAGTTTTCTTTTAACTTGGATCACCTCCTTAAAAGGCCCATTTCTGAATACGGTCACATTGAGGGTTCAACATATGAACTGTGGGGGGACCCTTGCTGTCTGTAACACCTGGTGTGGTGGCTGATTGCCAAGATGTCCCCTCCCCCTGGTGTGAAGGGATTTTACTTCTGGGACTGTGTGTGTGCATGCTAAGTCACTTCAGCTGTGTCTGACTCTTTGAGACCACATGGACTGTAGCCCGTCAGGCTCCTCTGTCCATGGGATTCTCCAGGCAAGAAAGCTAGAGTGGGTTGCCGTGCCCTCCTCCAGGGGATCTTCCTGAGCTGGGGATCTGAACCTGTGTCTCTTCTGTCTCCTGCATTGGCAGGTGGGTTCTTTACCACTAGTGCCACCTGGGAAGCCCTCTGAGGGTCACTCTTAGAGTAAAAATTAGATAATTCAGAAACTGGTTTTATCCTCGGGGCTGTAGGAAGGCTGAGTCTATCTTCTCTTTGCTTTTTAGTAGTTTTGATTAGTCAAACTTCTCCATGGAATTGGTACAAAATCTCTGATGTTACTAATGTCAGAAATTTGAGATTTCTACTACTACTATCACTAGTAGTAGTGATAGTTAATATTCATTGAAGATCTCCTATGTGCCATTTACTGTGTTTACCCTTGATTTAAATTTGATAACCTCCTTGTAGGATAGATAGCATTGTCATCTCCATGTTGGAAACCAAACCTTGAAGAATGTGAATAACTTGCCCAAGATTACATGGCTTCTGGATGGGAGTCACGGTTCAGATCTAGAACTTCTTGACCCTTCTAGTCATTAATATCCGCAGCCCTTCATGCCTAACAGATCTGAAAATAGAAAACAAAAGAAACCCACATGCCCACTCTTTGCTCAATCAGGAGAAAATGCATTTTTCTTTTGTCCTCCTTTCTGATTCCAAAGACTTGTTTGAGAGGGATCCATGCCTATGATTTTGATCTGCAATATGTTTAAGAAACTTGTTGACAAGTTTCTGTGAGATTTTTTGGTCATGCTGAGGTTGGAGGCTCTTTGGTTTAGCAGAGGCCTTTCTGAGGTTTCTGAAAGGCAGAAACACACCAAAACCTTAGTTTGGGTGGGGATCAGAGGGATAGAGAACAAAGCATAGTAGAAGAAGAACATTCGGAGTCAAGGGGTGGGACCGGCTGTAGGTTGTGGACAGTGTGCGGCAAAAGACCACACAGGTATCAGAGCCTTAGGAGAAAAGACAAACCATGAGAAGGTCCTTGCAGGGAAATGTCTCTGAAGAACATTTGGATGCCAGCATAGCGTTTCCTCCACTGCGCTCTGGTTTCCTTTGCCTCCTTAACCCCCAAACTTCCAATCTAAAGCTGGAGAGGGCTTCATGTGGGATGGAAGGGATGGGCAGCCCAGTGAAGACGGTGTGCTGGTTTCCTCGCCAGCTCTGTTGATGCCAGCCTGGTGGCAGCAGCGCCCCACAGAGAAAGGCCAGCACCCCAGAGCTGCAGACAGTGAAACCAGCAGAGGCCCAGGGGCCCCCCTTCCCCCAGGACTGCAAACTGGACCCTGCCTTCACACTGCTTATGAGACTGACTCAGGAGAAAGGCATCTGTACCATAGGGCTCCTCAGCCTTGTTCTGTGGGGGTCTGGGCCTTCCTTGATCGTCTTGGCTGGGGGCGAGGGCTGGGGTGGGGGCTGTCCTGTGCTTTGTGGAGAGTTTAGCAGCATCTCTGGTCTCTACTCACTAAATGCTGACATCACCCTTCTCTCCCCAGCTGTGACACCAAAACGTGTCTAGGCATTTCCAAATATCCTCCCTGGGCAAACAAAATCTCCCTATTAAAGAACTGCTGTTTGTAGTGTGTGTGTGAGTTGTTCAGTCGTGTCTGACTCTTTGCACCCCCGTGGACTGTAGCCTACCAGGCTCCTCTGTTCAAGGAATTCTCTAGGCAAGAATACTGGAGTGGGTTGCCAGTCCCTTCTCCAGAGGATCTTCCCGACCCAGGGACTGAACCTGGGTCTCTCGCACTGAAGGCAGATTCTTCACTGTCTGAGCCACCGAGGGGGCACTGCTCCCCTACAGCAAACCCTCCAGAGAGCCCAGGAAGGGTTCAGACATTCACAAAAGCATGGGGTGTTGCTTTACACACTTGGACTAGAGAAATCCAGACTGCCGATCTGGGTTACAGTAACATAAGCAGACATGTAGACTCATAAACTGTTTGGGAGCTAGGGGTGGTTGTGTCTGTGTGTCTAGGTGTTTATGTTTAACTGGAATTGGTCTCTAAAGCACTTCACCTCCCCGCTCCCAGGAAATAAAAGTTCTGACAGTCTCTCACCATTGAGCAGGCTATGCTGTTTGCCCATTTCAAATATAACTTCCCCTTTAAAAAAAAATGCTGTGTTTACCTGTAGCTGATTCATGTTGATATATGGCAAAACCCATCACAATATTGTAAAGTAATTATTTTCCGGTTAAAATAAATTAATTACTATTTTTAAAAATAAGAAAAACAATTCTAAGTATTTAATTGAAGTGGCCAAAAGAGGCCCCAAATGAGGTTCTTCCATTTTGGTTACCAACAGGCAAAGACAATGACTTGGTTCAAGCTGCTCAGGAGCCGTCTGCCTGCCACAGGCTCTGCATTTATGGCACCCTTGATTCGATGTGACATTTTCTCACTCTGACTCTTTTGCCCATATTTGAAGAGACCCACACAGGGGACCTTATTAAAATCTGCAGAAGCCTGTGACGACGTGAAGATGCACTTATGTGAACAGGAGGGAGAGAATGGATTTTTTATCTTCTGGGAATCTGGCGGCCTTATTTTATAGGAATTTAACAAAGGGACGAGATGCTGGTCTCATCTCAAAGAGACTGCCTTGTGTCCTCTGCTGGAAAATCCAAGTGGCCAGGGTCAATCTTAAATCGTTTCCCTGGCCAACCAAAGCAAAAACTGCTTCTTCTGTTAAACTCCAGATTCCTTGGTTAATTACAGTGCAGAGATGCTGCAACGATCATAGAGCAACAGATCACACATGGGTGACCCCCCCATACTAGGTCCCGACTGCTCAAGTCTGTGCTTATACTCAAAAAAATGACATGAATTCCATCCCCTCCCAGTCCCCCCCACCCCCGGCTTGCTCTTTCAGTTAAGGACCTGGGCCCCAGTAGTGGACTGAGTGAAAGTTGTTCAGTTGTGTCTGACTCTTTGCAACCTCATGGACTGTAGCCCGCCAGGCTCCTCTGTCCATGGGATTCTCCAGGCAAGAATACTGGAGTGGGTTGCCATGCCCTCCTCCAGGGGATCTTCCTGACCCAGGGACTGAACAAGGGTTTCCTGCATTGCAGGCAGATTCTTTGCCAGCTGAGCTACTAGGGAAGCCTAGTGGTGGAAACCAGGCTCCAAATGAAGACTGTGAAACAGGCCAAGCTTGTCCCCATGTCCCTCTTACTGTCCCTTTTCTATCTCAGGAGAGCTTTCCTCTCCTTCAAGATTCTCATGCTTTTCTGGATGTAAACAAAGGTGACAGAGTGACCGCTGAGGCATGGGGTGTACAGGAGGCTACTTTGGGTTGCTGTGGTCAGGGAAGGTCTCTCTCAGGCTGTGAGATTTGAGCTGAGTCCTCAGCTACACAAAGGGATAAGCCTGGGAGTTTCTGGAGAAAGAATATTTCAAGAAGATGCCTGCCAAAGAAAGAAAGGAGGGCTCTGTGGGTGGACACAGCAGGTATGAAAGAGTGGCAGGGGGTGAATAGGACAGGGAAGAAGGGGCAGGGTACCCAGGCCTCAGCAGATCACGACGAGGAACCTAGGGTTTTATCCTGAGTATGATGGGAAAACATTGAAAATATATTTTAAAAAACCCCTAAGAGTGAGAGGGGAAAAAATCAGCAATGGAAAGTTCATGAGTAGATTGCTAATAAAAAAAAAAAAGGAAAGAAATACAAATCGCTCTTGTACAAATAAAAAAATGCCCAATTTCAATTTCTGATGACAAAGCAGTAGACAGACTGGTGGGAATGCAAGCGGGCTGAGGCCAGAACTTGCGGATGGGTTAGATACAGTAAGAGGACTGAGGTGAGAATCAGAGACAATGCCCAGGTATTCAGCTTAGACAGTAGCGTAGGTTATGGTGTTTACTGAGCTGGGGGAAGTCAAAGAGAACAGCAGGTGAAGGAGACTGCTCACAGTACAATCCTCCCAAGCTCAAGTTCTGGTGTGTTACACTAGCAATGGGATGGGCATGCTGGGGCCTCAAGGCAAGATGTGCATTCAGAACTGGGCAGCTTTCCTTTGCTGTCAAAGCCACAGTCTCAATGGGTTGCTACAGGCTTGCCGCCTACCTTCACACCATCCCCACCTAGAGTAGACTGTAGTAGCGCTCAACTTTCAAAGTTCATGAGAATCAGCCGGAGACTTTAAAAACTCCCTATTTCTAGATGTCATCCGTAGATATTCTGATTGTGTGGGCGAGTATTGGGTTGGGCCCAGGAATCTTCCTTGTTAATACACACTCTAGATCATTTGATGCTGGTGCTGTGAAGGTCACGCAATGAGAAACAGCTTTAGAAATCTTCAGGGCCTAATTCAGAAACCACAAGAAGACCTTTTAAATGATATAAACCACTAACATTTATACGTCCATGGATCTGGAATATGGGCTAAGTGTTTTATGTTCATCAAATCAATTCTTTTCTTTTTCTAATTTGTTATGTTTAAAAAGGTAACAAGTTTTCATGGTGAGAGGTCAAAATAATATAAAAAGGGAAATGTAAGAAAGCATTGCTTCTGCCATTGCTACCACCCGTTACATTTCTAGCTTGGTTACCCATAAGGACTCTTGTGTCTTTTTGTTCATTTGTTTGTTAAAGATTTTTTTGATGTGGACCGTTTTTGAAGTCTTTATTGAATTTGTTATAATATTTCTTCAGTTTTTCTTTATGTTTTGGTTTTTTGGCTGCAAAGCATGTGAGATCTCAGCTCCCTGACCAGAGATCTAAGCTGCACTCTCTTCATTGGAAGGCAAAGTCTTAACTACTGGACTCCCAGGGGAGTCCCAGGACTCTGGTTTCATTCTTTTCTTCTGGATGCTACAAATACTTCTTTTTGAAAACTAAGCAAATGTCAGTTCAAACGAATGAAGGAGGTCAAACAGAGAAAAGAAAATAAATAATGCAGATGCTGTTAAAACTGACAGAAATTTTGAAAAGGAAAAACAAATGTAAATATATTTTCTTCCCCTTCTTTACCCATTTGTGTGTGTGCTGTATCTAACTTTTTGCATGGAGACTTTTCCACATCACTACGCAGAGAGCACCCTCCTCTGTTTTATAGCTACATAATATTCCATGGTACATATCCCCCCTGGTTTAATATCATCAGTTTTCTATAGAAGGACTGATGGATCGTTTCTGATCTTTTGCTAGTAATGAATGCTGCATATTAGTGTATATTAATTGCATAATATATTTGAGGTATATCTGTAGGATGAATTCCCAGAAGTGGGATTTCTGGGTCAAAGGGTAAACGGATTTGTAATTTTGATGACAGTTGCCAAATTGTCCTCCGCAGGGGCTGCACCATTTTGCACTCCTACCAGCAGTGTACGAGACTGCTCATTCCTCCACCACTTTGCCAGTGGAGCGGTGCTAAACTTTTGGATTTGTGCCAGTCTGATAGGTGAAGAAAGTTATTTCACTGTATTTTCACGTTGTCTCTTATATGAGTGAAATTGAGCCTCTTTCCATGTATATGTCTCTATATAGATATATATATATCTCTACCTATATGTATATGCATATATAAGTGACAGCTGTGTGCATTTCTCTTTTTTTCTATAAGCAGTCTATTTTATAAACCTTTTGGCCATTTTCTTCTCACTTTCCAGGAGCTCTTTGTATGTTAAAGAGATGAGTTTTTGTGATATTAGACACAGGTATCATTTCCAGTTTTTCTTAAGATTTGATTTGCTTATTTCTAAATGTATCAGTGTATTCATTTTTTTATGGTCCCTGGAGTTTGGGTGCTTACAGAAGGCCTTCCTCCACTCCAAGCTCATGAAAGAATTCACTTACTACAGTCACTGTTTCAACACTCCCCTGAGTCCCTGTCATTAGTCTTGTTTTATGGATGAAGATACTGAAACCCAAATCTAGACCTCCCATGCTGCTAAGCTTTCTCCAAACACTATTCAAGGACTGGAAAAAAAAAAAAAGATTCTTCTTCTCCATGCTACTCTGAATCCTTTTTGCTGGGAGATTTGTGAAGGTTATTCTTTGTTCTTAGTTCCGAGTATCCAATTTTAATGCTAACACACCTATGACCATGGCACTCAAACTTTTGCAAAGTGTTATCTAGATTGTTAAAGAAAATGATCCTATCATTTCTGAGGCTTTAAATGCAAAATCGCCCAGGTCCTGTATGCATTCCTGTTTGCCTTGAAACAAACACAAAATATCTCCCGAATCTTATAAACATCGATGCTGGATGCCAGAACGTTGAAGCGGCCAGGACCACGCGCACCACCTACGGACGTCAGCAAATGTCCCTTTTAATTGAACGCTCAAAAGGATATCTGCGGGCAAGCAGAGCCACCCTGCGGGGGCCAGGCTGGACCGCATTAAGGGCACCTGGACTCCGCGGCAGCCCTTCATCCCTGTCTCTCCCTTTCTCTCTGCCAGAGCCAGCAGGTAGGGAGATGCTGACGTGTCTATTGAGGACTAGGAAAAATACTCTGTGTGAGAGCCAGTCCTCTGAAAGCGGATGACCCAGTTGTAGACTTACCTCTGAAGCCTTCTTTTTCACACTGAACCCCAGAGCTCTGAGAAGCAGTCGCCTGAGCGCTTCACCCACACGCTTGGTAGGATCACCCTCAGACCCTAAATCCTGATGTCTTTTCCCCCCCTAAGATTGACTCTGCTAAACTGTTAAGGACTAACTACAAGCCCTGGGTTGAGATGCATTTCAAGGCCACCTCTAGTCGCTGAGCGGTATGGTGCTGGGATTGATTAGGGATGTCTGTCTCCTACACGGTATGGGTAGAAGTTACAGGCGCGAGGAGCACCCGCCAATCCTGGTTTACAGGTTTATAGTTGGCTTATAGAATCAAAGGAGGAAATGGCAACTTACTCCAATATTCTTGCCTGGAAAATCCCATCATGAACAGAGCAGCCTGCTGGGCTACAATCCATGGAGTTGCAAAAAGTAGGATGCAACTTAGCACCTGAGCAGGTACACAGGCATAGAACCAAAACCTAGTGGAGATGACTGAAATGCACTTACCACGCCAACATGCTGACGATTTAGAATGCTGGATTCTAGAAAACTTGCTCTGGCTTATTTCTCAGAGAGCAATCTTTATTATCTAAAAGGCAGGTGCTGGTTTTCCCAACCCTGTACTCTGCTCACTCCCCCATGTTCTTCTCTGAGATCCAGCGCTTCAGGACCTAGCACAGGGCTTCCCAGTAGATGTTCAATGAACACCGAACTGAATCACATCACATAAGACATATAGTTTAAAAAAGTACTTTGCACAAAAAATTGGACACCAAGGAAGAAAGAGAGTACTGGGAGGTTTGGGGCTACTAGAATTGACACATACCACTGGGAAGCCCCATACACTATTGGTACTATGCATAAAATAGATAACTAATAAGAACATGCTGTTTAGCACAAGGTAATGCTTATTTGCATAGTACTAGTTAAATGTTGGGATTAAAAGATTAAATAGTTAGATATGATCTCTAAAATGTAGGTTCCCCCCAAATGTATGTTTTAAAGTTTGATGAAGTACAATGTATTTTTTCATTCATGACTCACACTTTTTTGGTGTCATCTAAATAGTCTTCTGGTGGCTCAGTGGTAAAGAAATCTGCCTAGCAACATAGAAGATGTGGGAGATGGGAGTTCAATCTCCCTGGGTCTGGAAGATCCCCTGGAGAAAGAAATAGAAATGGAAACCCACTCCAGTATTCTTGGAAAATCCCATGGGCAGAGGAGCCTGGTGGGCTACAGTCCTTGGGGTTGCAAAGAGTCAGATGTGACTGAGCGACTGAGCACTCGACGCAAATATTCTTTGCCTAGCCCTAAATCTTGAAGATTTTCTCATATTTCTTTTTTATTATTGTATATTTACAGCAAGTATCCACAATTACACTCATCTCACACACTAGTAAAGTGATGCTCAAAATTCTCCAAGCCAGGCTTCAGCAATTCATGAACTGCGAACTTCCAGATGTTCAAGCTGGTTTTAGAAAAGGCAGAGGAACCAGAGATCAAATTGCCAACACCTGATGGATCATTGAAAAAGCAAGAGAGTTCCAGAAAAACATTTCTGCTTTATTGACTATACCAAAGCCTTTGACTGTGTGGATCACAATAAACTGTGGAAAATTCTGAAACAGATAGAAATACCAGACCATATGACCTATCACTTGAAAAACCTGTATGCAGGTCAGGAAGCAGAAGTTAGAACTGGACATGGAACAACAGACTGGTTCCAAATAGGAAAAGGAGTCCGTCAAGGCTGTATATTGTCACCCTGCTTATTTAACTTATATGCAGATTATATCATGAGAAACTCTGGGCTGGAAGAAGCACAAACTGGAATCAAGATTGCTGGGAGAAATATAAATAACTTCAGATATGACGATGACACCACCCTAATGATAGAAAGTGAAGAGGAACTAAAAAGCCTCTTGATGAAAGTGAAAGAGGAGAGTGAAAAAGTTGGCTTGAAGCTCAACATTCAGAAAACTAAGATCATGGCATCTGGTCCCATCACTTCATGGCAAACAGATGGGGAAACAGTGGAAACAATGTCAGACTTTATTTTGGGGGGCTCCAAAATCACTGCAGATGGTGATTGCAGCCATGAAATTAAAAGATGCTTACTCCTTGGAAGGAAGGTCATGACCAACCTAAATAGCTTATTGAAAAGCAGAGACATTACTTGGGCAACAAAGGTCCATATAGTCAAGGCTATGTTTTTTCCAGTAGTCATGTATGGATGTGAGAGTTGAACTGTGAAGAAAGCTGTGTGCCAAAGAATTGATGCTTTTGAACTGTGATGTTAGAGAAGACTCTTGAGAGTCCCTTTGACTTTGAGGAGATCCAACCAGTCCATCCTAAAGGAAAACAGTCCTGGATGTTCATTGGAAGAACTGATGTTGAAGCTGAAACTCCAATACTTTGGCCACCTGATGAGAAGAGCCAACTCATTGGAAAAGACCCTAATGCTGGGAAGGATTGGAGGCGGGAGGAGAAGGGGACAACAGAAGATGAGATGGCTGGATGGCATCACTGACTCGATGGACATGGGTCTGGGTGGACTCTGGGAGTTGGTGATGGACAGGGAGGCCTGGCATGCTGCAGTTCATGGGGTCGCAAAGAGTCGGACACGACTGAGCGACTGAACTGACTGATCCACTTTGAATTAATTTTTGTTTAAGGTGTGAGGTTTAGGATGAAGTTCTTTTTATTTTTAAAAATGTATTTGCTTATTTATCCAGTATCTATCTAGCTACCTACCTGTCTATCTATGGCTATTGATGTCCAACTGTTATGACATTGTTTGTCAAAAAGACCACCCTTCCTCCAAATAGTTGTGTTTACGCCTTGTTCAGAAGTCATTAGGACATATTTGTTTGAGTTTATTTCTGAGTTCTTTACCCTGTTCCACTGATCTATGTGTCTATTCCTCTGCCAGGGCCACACAGCCTTGATTACAGACTTGAATAGAGTAAGTCTTAAAATTCCTTCCTCCCACTTTATTCTTCATTTTCAAAGTTGTATTTAGCTATCCTAGTTTGCTTCCTTTTTCATAGAAATTTTAGAATAATCATGTATATACCTACAAAAGAAATCTTTCCAAGATATTGATAGGAATTTTAGTTTGAGGAGAACTGATATCTTTAGCATGTTGACACTCCTAATCAATATCGTATATCTGAAAATTCATTCAAATTTTGAAAAATTTCTTTCATTAGTGTGGAACAATTTTCAACATAGAAGTTCTGTGCATATTCTGTTAGACTTGCACCTAAGTATTTCATTTTTTGAACAATTTTAAGTAGTTACCTTTTGTTTCAATATCTGTGTGTTTATTTCTAATAAGTAGAAATGTAGTTGATTTTTGGTATGTTTGTATTGTATCCTGTGACACTAATAAACTCACTTAATAGTTCTAGGGTTTCTTGGTAGAGTCTTTGAGACTTCCTACATAGACAATCATGTCACCCACAAATAGAGACAGTTATGTTTCTTCCTATTAGATCTGTCTCTGTTTTGTATGTATTGGGTTGGCCAAAAAATTCACTTGGGTTTTTTCCATACCATCTTACAGACACCCAAACAAGCTTATCTTTTAATTTTTCTTTCTTGTCTTATATTATCAGTTAGAAATTCCAGCACTTTGCTGAAGATGAATGAAGGGAGCAGATATTCTTGCCTTGTTCCCTATCTAAGGAGAGAAACATTTTATCACTAAGTTTAATGTCAGCTATAGGATTTCTGTAGATAGTCCTTGTTGAGAAAGTTCCTCTCTATTCCTCTTCTTTATTTCTTTTTTTTTTTTCTTAAAATAATCATGAATGGATATTGGCTGTCATCAAACACTTTTTTCCTGCATTGATCAATACAGTTATGTGACTTATTTCTTTGAGCATGTTAATATAGGGGGTTACATTGATCAGTTGTTAAATATTGAACCAGTTTTTGCTCCCTGCAATAAATTACTCTTGTTGATGATGTGTAATTCTTTTTATTTATTGCTGAATTTCATTTACCAACACTTAAGACTATCTTTTCCTTCTTTGTTCTGTCTTTTTCTGCTTTTAATATATAAGTAGAACTAGCTTCATAAGGTAAATTGGGAAGTGTTCCCTTCTCTTTAACTTTCTGGAAAAGATTCTATGGAATCACTGTTTGTTTTTTAAGTCTGTAGTAGAATTTCTAGTGACGCCCCTTGGGCTGGAAGATTTTGGGAGGGGGGGATGTTTTAAAGTTATAAATTCAAATTTCATATTGGGTGAATTGTGGTATTGAATTGTTTGTGTATTTTGAGTAGCTGGTCCAGTTTATCTAACTTGTCAAATATACATGTGTGGAGGTCATTTTTTTCAGGATTCCCTTTTGATAGCTGAAGGTTAGTTCATTATTGATGCTGATTATTTGTGTTTCTCTCTTTAAAAAAAAAAATCATTCACTTATTTGGCCACACTGGGTCCTACTTGCAGCATGCAGGACCATTAGCTGTGGCCTGTGAACTCTTAGTTGTGACATGTGGGGTCTAGTTCCTTGACCAGAGAGGGAACCTGGGCCCCTGCATTGGGAGTGTGGAATCCTAGCCACTGGACCACCAGGGAAGTCCCTGCATTTCTCTTTTAATGTTTTTCAGTCTTGCTAGAGGGTTGTCAACTTTAGAATTTCAAAGAACCAGCTCTTTGTTGCATTGATTTTTCTCTACTGTGTTTCTGTTGTCAATTTCTTTGAGTTCTGCTCTTGACATTTTTTCTTCATCCTGCTTGCCTTGGGTTTATTTTGCTCTTCTTTTCACAGTTCTTGAGATGGAAGTTTAGCTTACTAATGTAAGACTTTCACTATTTTCCAATGCATGTATTTGGTGACATAAATTTGCCTCTCACTTTGCAAACTTGCTTGAACTCTGTCACACAGAGATGTTAAGTTTTAATTTTCATTCAGTTCAATGCACTTTTAAAACTTACTCTTGAGAATTTGGCCCATGGATTATTTAGAAGTTTGCTGTTTAACTTCTAAGTATTGGAGGTTTTCTTGTTATCTTTCAGTTATTAATTTCTAGTTTGATTTCATTGGGATTAGAGGACATAGTCTGTATTCTTTTAAACTTGTTGAAATTTATTTTATGGCCCAGAATATGGTCTATCTTGGTGTCTGTTTAGTGGGCACTTAAAAAAATGAGTATTTGGCTGTTTTGGGGTGAAGCATTCTATAAATATTGATTAGATTCTGTTGGTATTGTTGAGCTCTTTCTTGCTCATTTTCTGTTTAGATTTTTTTATCCATTAATGAAAGAGGAGTGTTGAAATTTCCCATTGTAATTGTGGACTTGTCTTTTTCTCTTTCAGTTTTGCAAGTTTTGACTCATAAATTTTGGAGTTTTGTTGTTTGGAACCTTTAAGTCTTCTGTGTCTTTTTGGTGTATTAATCATTGTTCATTATATGATGTCCCTCTATGCTTCTGGTAATTTTCTTTGCTCTGAAGTCTACATTTTTCACTTATACAGCAATTACTTTTATTAACATTTGCATAAAATCTTTTTCTTTTACTTTCAACCTGCCGTATCATTATAGTTAAAGTGAGCTTCTTATAGACAGCGTACAGTTAAAGTGTATTTTATTTTTATTCATTTAATTTTTTATTCTTTTTTAAAAATGAAATATAATTGACATGCAATGTTATATTAGTTGCCACATAATGATTTTCATACATTATTAAATGATCACCATGATAAACCCAGGAACCATTTATTCTCCTGTAGTTATTACAACATTATTGACAACACTCCTAATGCTGTACTTTACATGACTGTGACTTATTCATTACATAACTGAAGATTTGTACTCTTAATCCCCTTCACCTATTCTCCTGCTTCCCAACCCCCCCTTTCTGGCAACCACCTGACTCTTCTCTGTATCTATAAGTCTGTTTTGTTGTGTTATATTTGTTTTTTTGAGTTTTTTTTTGGATTCCACATATAAGTGAAATAACACAGTATTTGTGTTTCTCTGTGTGACTTATTTCACTTAACAGTCATTCTTGCAGCAAATGGTAAAATTCCTTTTTAAAAATAGCTGAGTTAATATTCCATAATGTATACATATATATGTATTTATATGTATTATCCATTTGTCTACCACTGGACACTTAGGTTGCTGCTGTATTTTGTTCATCTCAAGTGAACATCCAGAAATGCAATGACTGGATCACATGGTAGTTCTATATTTAATTATTTGAAGACCCTGCATACTGTTTTCCACCGTAGCTCCATGAATTTACAGTCTCATCAACAGAACATAAGGGTTCCTTTTTCCCACATTTTCACCAAGATTTGTTACTTGTGTTCTTTTTAACAATATACATTTTGATAGGCAGTTTTGATTTGAATTTCTCTGGTGAGTACCTTTTCATGTATCTGGTGGTTGTCTGTATGACTTCTCTGGAAAATGTATTTTCATGTCCTTTCCACATTTTTAAATCGAGGTGTTTGCTGGGAGTTTCTAAAATTACTGATTCAGTTTCATTACCGACAATGAGTCTGTTCATCTTTTTTCTATTTCTTCTGATTTAGTCTTAGAAAAGTGTATATTTCTAGATACATTCTTCTAGCTAATCCACTTTATTTGATGTATAATTGTTCTTATTAGTCTCTCATGATCCTTTGTATTTCTATAGCATTTGTTGTAACTTCTCTTTCATTTCTGGTTTTATTTATTTGAGCCCTCTTTTTTGTTGTTGTTGTGAGCCTGGCTAAAGGTTTATCAATTGTATTTATTTCTTCAAAGAACTAGCTCTTACTTCATGGTTCTTTTCTGTCTCTATCTCATTTATTTCTCCTCTTATCTTCGTTATTTCTTTCTTTCTACTAACTTGGGGAGGAGGGGTTCATTCTTTTTTCTTCCATTTCCTTTAGGCATCCTTAGGCTTCCCTGGTGGCTGAGGCAGTAAAGTATCCACCTGCAATGCAGGAGATGCTGGTTCAATCCCTGGGTTGGGAAGATCCCCTGGAGAAGGCAATGGCAACCCACTCCAGTATACTTGCCTGACGAATCCCATGGGCAGAGGAGCCTGGAAGGCTACAGTCCATAGAATTGCAAAGAGCTGGACATGACAGGAATGCACACTAGATTGCTTATTTAAGATTTCTCTTGTTTCCCGAGGTAGGCACGTATCTCTATACGCGTCTCTCTTAGAACTGCTTTTGCTGAGCCCCATAGATTTTGAATTGCGTTTTCACTGTCACTTGTTTCCAGGTATTTTTAATTTACTCTTGGATACCTTCAGTGACTCATGGATTGCTTGGTGGCGTATTGCTTAGCCTCCATATGTTTGTGTGGAGCATCACTCGGGTGCATATAACACCTGCTAAGAAAGGATTTGATTCAGCTTGAGTTACAGGAAGTGATAGTGGATGTGGCAGCCAGGAAGCCTGTGCTCTAATCTCTGTCCGCAACTGACTGTGTGCCCTGGGTCCTAGTCTCAGACCTGGGTCTCGGTCTCCAGACCTGTGAGGTGTGGGAGGTTGAACTCTAGGACCTCAAAGGTACTTTCCAGCTCAGTTGTTGTGGTCTCCTGACAGTTGATGCCCTCCTTGTGCATCAGGACAGCTATCTCTGGATGGGAGGGCTGTGGGGAGGGCTTGGGGGCCACCTTGATGACAACAGATAGCTCACTTTGAGGAGAGGTTGCTATGTGTCAGATATGGTGCCAAACACTCGACGTGTGATGTTTCCTTTCCACTTACAGATGGAAAAACAGAGGCTGAAAGAGTTAATTTACTCAAGCTCACAGGTCTAGCAAAGGCTAATCCTGATGATTCCTGCCTTGGTCCCTTTGTGATTCTGCTGTTCACTAGATACCTTTATATAAAAATAAGAGTCTGTCTTGTGCAAAAGAACAGTTCACAAGCATCTTATTGCCATTAACGTTGACTGTAAATCTCATCTGTATTTAAATTAAAGAGACTTCTCTGATCTCTGTCAAGATTATACTCAACAAGTATTTTTTTGTTGTGGATTTTTAAAGTCTGGTCAACTTGTTGTATATCCTGCCGAGGAAATATTTTTGTAACATAGCACACGGACTTTACTAGTACAGGTTGGAACCTGTCAAAAGATGAGCAAATTCCAACATACAAAACATGTTTAGAGACAAGGTACAAGGGACTTTACTGATACAGGTTGGAACCATCAAAAGATGAGCAAATTCCAACATACAAAACATGTTTAGAGACAAGGTACAAGACAGGTGCTGGGTTGAAATGAAAAGCAGAACAAAGATGCAGTTTTTACTGTTTATCGAATAGAAAGAAGCTAATAAGGATGCACTGAGCCTCTGAGTAAACATAACATTTTTCAGGAAATTTGGGAAGAATAATTTTTTTCTTTTTTCTCTCTCTCCCTTTCCTTCTCCCTCTCTGCCTCCCGCTCCCTCTCCCTTTTCCCATCCCACCTCATCAGTTGTTCGTCTCTTTGAAATTTTATGGAGAGTAATATTCATGAAAAATGCTCTTCAGCTGACGACTGAACATGAGTATGTATTTCAAGGCTGATAAAATTCTACAGACTTGAAACTAAGGAAGCAAAGATCCTGGCCCAACAATTGCATTTTTCATAACATATCCTCTTTATTCAAGATATAAAAGGGTAGAAGCTGTTTGGTACAGATTTCCAAGGTGACTACATAGTTACTGAGGTCAACTGAAGATTCTTTTGAGCGTATCTCAGGTGGTTTGGTCACGCAATGAAAAATAAGTTATTGTCTCATCTATTCAGAAATGGAAATAATGGAGTGAGTATAAGTATCTTTTAAGGGCATGAAGACAAAATCAAGACCATTCCACAAAGTCCTAGAAGTATGCTCCATACAGAGATAAACTGTAAGCTTTATCGTGTTCTTTGAGTCTTGTTTCTACAGCATCACTGCCATTTCATCTTTCAAGTACAGTGGATTTCAAGCTCTCCTGAGAAAAGTCGCTATGATTAAATATCACTAGAAGTAGTGGATTAAAGGAGACAGGACTTAGCTTGGTGGAAGAGAGAAATCTTGAGGAAGAAACTGAGATTTGCAGACAGAGAAATAGAGCATCTGACCCTCAACCCCAGCCAATTTGCCTTATCCACTTGCAGAGCCTCAATTTCATTGAAGTGAGTGGGGGCGGGGTTCTCTATATGTAGCTTGCCGTGTCTTTAAAAATAAAATGTAGACATAGGTCCTTTAAATAAAAGACAGTATAGCCATAACATTAAGTGCACCAAACATTCAGTGATATAAATACATAACAGAAGCAACACAGTGTAATGGAAGTGATCATGTCTTGTGTATGCTCAAAATCTTCTGTAAGCTCCCTGTTATACTCAAGACTTGGTCCTTGGTCCTACACGAGGTGGCCCCCGACTCCATCTCCACCTTCATTTCTTGTGACGATTCCCCTTCAATTTCTGCTTTTTAATTTTCCTTCATTTTCTTTTCTCTGGCTAAATGTTATGGCCCTTGGTTGGTTTTCTGTCTTTCCCACCAGACTATTAACTTCTTGATGCAGAGATTTTTGTTTTTGTTGCTATATTCCAGTGTCAGGCCTATGATAGGTGTTTAAAAAGTATTCCTGAAAGAAACAGCAGACAATTAAAGCAACCAAATACCATGTATGTGCTCGCTTGAAACTCAGTGTCGTTTAGTAGGTGACCTCAGGGATCTCTTGTGCCTTAGTTTTCTCATCTCAAGACTAAGGAGTTTAAAGAAGATTTTAAAAGTCTTTTTATAAGTAAAACATTAATTTTCAAAAATAATGAAACTTAGTTTTCTAGGTTTGTGTGTATCCAGCATCAATGAACAGTATTTTTAAAGGTCCTGTTGTGTGTGTGTCTTATGGCCAAACTTACTCTGTTTGCATTTTGAAATTTGTCTTGAAACAGTTGACGTGTGTATATATCCATTTGTCTGTGTCTTTGTATTGTTGAAATATGTTTCATTTTCTGCCACTGGAAATTAAGAAGATAGAAGCCCAGTTTTATAATTTTTGCCACCTATATTTTATGATACTTATGTAATGACAGGAACTAGTTAGAGTAATGTGGGCTTCAAAGCAAGATTGAAATGTACTAAAAAGATTGAAACTAGATTAAACAGCCCCTATTAAAGTCGTTGGGAAAATCCATGCCCTTTAAGTGTTTTATGATTTTCAGTTTGACTGATACTTTGTTTCTTATGATTAACTCAGCTTAGAGGTGCTGCTTTAAAGAATACAAAACCTACATTGGCATGTAAAACCCAGTGATAAAAAAATCATGCTAGTATTAGATGAATAGATAAAATATAATTAAGGTTTTTACTTTTCATAAGCTTATAGCTCTATGTATTATATTCTTTATATTATAAGTTTGATCCAAAAGCTGGAACTTTTTTTGAAGGCTAAAGGTCAAAATAATTTTATTATATGTTTGGTCCTCTCCCCAGGCATGTTTAGAAGTTTTGGAACATTTTGCACTAGCCAAATATTCCCTTTCTTTTTTGTCTTGTACATTGTTGCAGTTTTCTTATATTTATGCTTTCTAATGCTATGTTTAGAATTAACCAACCCTCTTCCTATAATTTAACCAATCAAATAAAGTGAAAATAAGAATGTACAAATCAAAATTTTAATTTATAAATAGAGTAGTATTTAGAAAGAATTGACATGAACTTGGCCTCTAACACTTCTGGAATCTACAGAGTCCCAATAAAACTGTACATTCTGCATAGATGTTTATGATAACATTTTATATTAGCTTGAGTGGTGAGCATCTTGAATAAATGTCACTTTGGAATAAAGCAAGAATCTGTGAATATCTTTATTTTTCAGGCTGAGGTGTTCAGAGAGACAAACGAGATTAAATGAGAAGACCAAGTGTGTCATGAACTTTCTCCTTCTTCCTTATGTCAATGTACCCATGGTATCATTGATTGCACCCAGTGGTAAATCTCTGACTATTTGAAGCATCTGTGATTGGGACTTCATGCGCATAGTGGTAAAAAGAACAGAGTTTGAAGACAGACAGAGCTGAGTTTGTGTTTGACATGTAAACTCCCCATCTCTAAGTACCACACTTGTATCTATGCATCCTGATGTTTTAACTGTAAGCATTCTCTACTGACTTTTTCTATAGAAGAAAAAGATTGAGTTTTCTTTCACCCCTTTCACCTCAACCCATTCATCAGCCCATCTTATCTCCTTATACTATTGGTTACATCACAGTCAGTGTTGACTTGACTGTCAGTTCTCTTCACAGCTGAGCATGGAAAATCCTATACTTTTATTTCCCTGTACAATTTTTTATTTTTTCCTGTAGCTAGTAATAGTGTTAATTTCAATTTTTTGTTGCTTAAACATGAAAAATACCAATCAAATTCCATTCTACAGTATTAATCTTTTAAATCTCCTCTTTAGATATTAAATACTTCTACATTGCTATATTTAAAATGGATAACACACAAGGAACACATGGAACTCTACTCAATGTTATGTGGCAGCCTAGAGGGGAAGGGGGATTGGGGGAGGATGGATCCATGTACAATGTATGGCCGAGTCCCTTCACTGTTCACCTGAGGTTATCACAAGGTTGTTGATCGGCTATACCCCAATACAAAACAAGAAGTTTTTAAAAAAGATATTAGGTAAGTCTCATATGCTCAATTCCTATAGAAATGTGAGACTAGGAGAACCTCCTGATGTGCTTCAGTGTGATGTGCTGGCGTCAGATCCAGTCTGGCTAACAACTGGCATCTGCCTTCTCTTCTGAGCTGAGGCCTCTATTTCCTGGGCCTTTTTCTTCTTAGTTTACTCTCTTATTTTGGTGGGGGCACATACTCCAGTTGCTTCATAAGAAAAGAGAAATAGCAGATAAAAATTTTGAGAACTTACCTTTGAAAAAGTCTATTTTTGCTTCATAGTTGATTGATGATTTAGCTAAATATTGAGCTCTGAGTTAGAAATCATTGTCCTTAAGAATTTTTAAGGCAGTGCTCCAGGTCCATTCAGCTTCTGGTGTTGCTCTTAAATATCCCAAACCCTCTCTGTCTGTTAATTTTTGTATGTACTAATTTTTTCTTTTTTTCAGTTTGGAAGCCAGTAGGGTTTGCTTTGGGGTCTTATGTCTTGCATTGTGAAATGCTGTGATTACATGTCTCAGTGTGGGTCTATTTTCCTTTTTCCTGTTGGGCACTTAATGTACTCTTTAGTCTAAAAACTCATTCCTTTCTTCCTAGGAGTTCTTCGTATCTTCTTGGAAAGTGCAATTCTGGGAAACTATGCTGAATGATCTTCTCTAAACTTCCCCCTTCACTTGTCTCTGGATGAGACAGTCTTTAAGATCATGCCATAGATTTTAGAAGTGGAGGATCACAAGAGGACAACAACACCAAGCCTCTAGGAGTTGAAGACCTACTAAGGATTATTGTTACCAAATAACAGATAAGGATACCTGGCATCTAGAGCTTTTAAGTGACTTGTCCATAGTCACCCTGCTGGTTAATCTTAAAAGTATAACTAAATCCCAGTTCTCTGACCTCTAGGCTTTCTACTTGCATAAGACTGCCTCCAAAGTAAAGAGTAAAATGACTCTCTTAAAGAGTTTGTTAATTATTCAATCATAAAAAGGAACAAAACTGGGTCATTTTTAGAGATGTGGGTGGATGGAGAGACCGTCATGCAGATCATACATTAATGCATATATATGGAATCTGGAAAAATTGGTATAGATGATCTTATATAAAAAGCAGAAATAGAGACACAGATACAGAAAACAAACATACAGATGCTAAGGGGGAGGGAGTAGATAGGATGAACTGGGAGACTGGACTAGACATATATACACTAAACTATGTATAAAATAGATAAGTAAAGAGAACCTACTGCACAGCAGTGACCTGCATGGGAAGGAAATCCAAAAACGAGGCGATTTATGTGTCCACGTAGCTGCTTCACTTTGTTGTATAGTAGAAACTAAGACAACACTGTAAAGCAACTATACGCTAATAAAAATTTTTTAAAAAGAAGAAAATGATATCTCCATGTTTAAGAATATAAAATCTCTATACTTGAGCAAACTCTCCAAATGTTGCTTTGAGTCAGAATTATTGCTTCTGATAAAGCTCTCATTAATAAAAAAAAGGGAGGGGTGTTAAGTTCATTCTTGGCCATTAATTGAAAGATGCTAAAGATTTTTCTGCAAAAAAATGATTACCTTTTAGTCCCATTGGCATCCAACCGTCCAGCTGTTTCTATTGTAATGCTCCCAGCCCATGTGACTTCATATTTATGAAATAAGAAGCCGTTTGTTTACTTCATGTTCATTGTTCAGTTTAATGTAAAGGCTTATTTTGTGTCACTTCAGCATTCTTCAGAATTTCTAGCACATATTGAACACGTACTATTTAAGTTCTTGTTTTAGTTAATTACTTTCTCCCTGTTGCTTCTTAAATATTTATTCATTGAAAAATTGAGGGCTTACTCCCTATACTCAATGACTCCAATACATAGCAAAATGGTTTTTTTAGGGAAGAAAGGAATAAGTGGATTTTATCCCAATCATCCCTATGTAGCATTTAAAAAACCAACTTGAATCCCCGCATGTGTGAATTGTGAGGTCCTTTCTAATTATTTGTTTCTTGGAAGCTTAGTTAACTTTAAAGATTTGTATGAATTGCACACCTTGGAAGGATTGGCTTTTTACTCTGAAATGTTTGTCATATACATTTTGAGCTTTTTATTTGTTTGGATTTTGATATTTACCTTTCAATTCACTTGACCCAAAAAAGTTTAATCCTTTGCTATTTTCCACTTGGAAACTTTTTCTTCAATCAGAGATTTCAAAAATATTTTCCCCACCCAATGATTTTTAACACAATCATTTGTTACTTTTTAATTCTTTTATTTGTGTGTGTGGTATGAGCAAAACATCTCATTAAATGATTTTCCCCCCAGTAATATCCCAGAATTGTTGTATAATATTTTCATTGCCTGTTGGTTTGCAAAACCTACTTTATTATAGATTATATTTTCATTTATTCTCAGATTTAGTTCTGGATAATTTGTTTTATTGATCAAGATATTTTAAAATTAGTATCACACTGATTTAATTGTAATTTCATAGTCTTTTAAGAAAATAATATGGCTATCTTCATTACTACAAAAATTTTTGTAAAGTAAATTGGCATGTGTTTATTATAGCAACTGAATTGGAGAACAGTGACTCCCAATCCCAGAGTCAAATCTCCTAAAGAGAGCATATCAAACTTGAACTACACCCATCTGCCTTTGCAGAGATTAAACTGTGCTCATTTGAGCATCATCCTACCTAAGAAAAAACATTGCTGTGGGGTTTCTCTAAATTTCTGTGAATAGTAGGGAGGCAAGAAAGAGAGGCTGCAAAGGTTTTATTTTTTAAGTTGACTTCTAAGTTAAATTCTATTCATATTTTGTTTAAAATTGAATTATTTTTATCCATTATTTTGTGGGAAAATGAATTTTTGCAATATTCAGCCTATTTACATAGAAACAGTTTTCTTTCTACTTATGTATTTTCTTTTATTTCCCTTATTTTGTAACTTTAATTCATTGGTACCCCACACATTGAGGTCCCACACATTTCTTGCTGAGAGATAATACTGACTTTAGGTATTTTATAATTTAATTTATGTATATAGACTGTTTTTTTAATATCATGCCTATCTGAATCTTTTAGTGTTAATGCTTTTATATATTTATTTAGATTTTTATTTTATATATTTTGTTTATTATTTAATTTATTTTAGACTATTGCTTTTATATATTTATTTATATTTATTTGTCATGGTACCAAACTGCTTATTATAGATCCTTAATCCATAACAAAGCCTGGGAGACAGATGTATTTTAAAAAATATTTTATAGTGGCATTCTTTTTTTGTTGTTTTATTTTTATTTATTTATGGATTAGGCTGTGCCATGTGGCATGAGGGATATTAGTTTCCCAACCAGGGATTGAACTCACGTCCCCTGCATTTGGAGCATGGCTTAACCACTGAACTACCAAGGAAGTCCCCCAAACAGATGTGTTTTGAAGTTTAGATTTTTGGAAAGGTAATACATGTTGTTTAATACATGTATTAAACATGTATTAAATACATGTTGTTTAATATCCACAGCAAGATTGAAGGCAACAGCCCATAATCAGCGTGCTGATAAACTGATATTCTTACTTAGAAAGGGTAAACAAAGACTATATAAACATCCTGACATCCACTGATTTCAGAAAAGAATGTGGGCATCAAACTTATGCAAAGAAGTCTGACTTCAGAGCTGCCTGGATTTCTGAAATATACATGTTAGTGACCAATAATTCTAATATTTCATGGTTCACCCTCATATTATTTAGGGAAAGAGTCACATTCCCCCTTTTCAATTAATAATAAAATGTGCCTCTTACATTTCTTCATTTTTTGAAACATTTTTTGGAAGAAAACAATGTTTAAAAAAACAGTGGTGATGCTATGCTGTGCTGCTCTTTAAAGTTGACTTTGTCACGCTAAAACAGTGTCCTGAGTCCTTACCTTAAAAAATTAACATTGAATGTGAAGCTTTGTTGTCTTTTCTGGCTTCCCTGGTAGCTCAGCTGGTAAAGAATCCACCTGCAAGGGAAGAGACCCCAGTTCAATTCCTGGGTCGTCTTTTCCCCTTTACATTAGCTTCTGGTTGCTGCTGTGCTCAATTACCACAAATTTCGTGGCTTAAGACAATTTATTTTCCAGTTGTCTAGAGGTCTGAGTCTCAAATCTGTCTCACTAAGCCAGAGTCAGAGGGTTGTCAGGGCTTGCTTCTTCTAGAGGCTTCAGGGAGCATCCTTCTCCTTGTCTTTCCAGCTTTCCTCATTTTGTGGCCTCATTTTGTGGCCTCTTCTTCCTCTTCAAAAGACGTCACTCCAGTATCTGCCTCCACTGTTACATGACCTATGTCTATGTCCACCACCTCCTTACCATAAGGGCCTTGGGTTTACATTGGGCCACCTGAATTGTTCAGGGTAATCTTCTCATCTCAAGATTCTGAACTTAACCACACCTGCAAAGTTGCTTTTACCATATAAAGTACATGCTTGTAGTTTTTCAGAGGTCATTATTCAGCCTACTATTCCCTTCTATTAAGATGACCATATATACTTTCTAATTTGAATATTGATATCATCCTGCAGGTTATGTTGACCATTTCTTTCTAATAATGAGCCATCTTTGCATTCCTGAGATGTACCCTGTTTGGTTATAGTAGGTTAATCTTTTTATATACAATTTTAATGCTTTTTTTCATGCTATTGCTTCAGTTCAGTTCAGTTTGGTCACTCATTCATGTCTGACTCTTTGCTACCGCATGCCAGTCTTCCCTGTCCATCACCAACTCCCAGAGCTTGCTTAAACTCTTGTCCATCGAGTCAGTGATGCCATCCAACCATTTTATCCTCTGTCATCCTCTTCTCCTCCTGCCTTCAGTCTTTCCCAGCATCAGGGTCTTTTCAAATGAGTCAGTTCTTCACATCAAGTGGCCAAAGTATTGGAGTTTCAGCTTCACCATCAGTCCTTCCAATGAATATTCAGGACTGATTTCCTTTAGGATGGACTGGTTTGATCTCCTTGCAGGCCAAGGGACTCTCAAGAGTGATGTTCAAAAGCATCAATTCTTTGACTCTCAGTTTTCTTTATAGTCTAACTCTCACATTCATACGTGGCTACTCGAAAAACCATAGCCTTGACTAGACAGACCTTTTTTGGCAAAGTAATGTCTCTGCTTTTTAATATGCTCCCTACGTTTATCATTGCTTTTCTTCCAAGGAGAAAGCCTCTTTTAATCTCATGGCTTCAGTCATCATCTGCAGCAATTTTGGGGCCCAAGAACATAAAGTCTGTCACCGTTTCCATTGTTTTGCCATCTGTTTGCCATGAAGTGATGGTACCGGATGCCATGATATGCATTTGAATGTTGAGTTGTAAGCCAGCCTTTTCACTCTCCTCTCTCACTTTCATCAAGAGGCTCTTCAGTTTTTCTTTATTTTCTGTGATAAGGATGGTATCATCTGCGTACCTGAGGTTATTAATATTTCTCCCAGCAATCTTGATTCCAGCTTGTGCTTTATCCAGCCTAGCATTTCTCATGATGTACTGCATGTAAGTTAAATAAGTAGGGTGACAATATACAGCCTTGATGTACCCCTTTCCCAGTTTGGAACCAGTTTGTCCAGTTCTAACTGTTACTTTTTGACCTGCATACAGGTTTCTCAGAAGGCAAGTAAGGTGGTCTAGTACTCCCATGTCTTTAAGAATTTTCTTAGTAATTTTTCTTAGAAAATTTTCATTTTCTTAATGATATTTCTTAGTATGGTTGATTCTATATCCATACTTACTATTGGCCTACAGTTTTGTGTGTGTGTGTGTGTGTGTGTGTTTTATTAAGTTTGGTAACTGAGTTAACCTGACATAGTGTCCAAATCTGATTGAGTGGGAATTAAAAAAGCTGGACAATTTCATGCAAACTTAGGTCTCTCTGTGGGCTTTGCTTAGGATGTGCCATTAGTCAGCTTCTCCCTCTGCCCACTCCTGGTTCTTTTCTCTTCCTTCCACAGATGCCGATTCCTAGGACACTCCTTAGTAAACATCCTGTGTGTTGAACATGGAATTTCAGTCTGCTTCCTAGGGAACACAACCTTGGATTTCAGTTCAGTTCAGTCGCTCAGTCATGTCCAACTCTTTGCGACCCCATGAACCACAGCACTCCAGGCCTCTCTGTCCATAACCAACTCCCAGAGTCCACCCAAACTCATGTCCACTGAGTTGGTGATGCCATCCTGCCATCTCATCCTCTGTAGTTCCCTTCTCCTCCTGCCTTCAATCTTTCCCAGAATCAGGGTCTTTTCAAATGAGTCTGCTCTTCGCACTAGGTGGCCAAAATATTGGAGTTTGAGCTTCAACATCAGTCCTTCCAATGAACACCCAGGACTGATCTCCTTTATACTTGAGGTGAAATAATTTGCTGGAAAGACTGAAAACTAAAACCACATTCATCATTTCAATGTCATTTGATACTGTTATATTTAGGGGTTTTCCCACTTATTTATACATGTGATTTATCTATAGTATTCTTGGCAATAGTGGGAGTTGGGTGTGCTTCATATCCAGTTTTGTACTAGTGCTAATGTCCTTAGGAGAAAAAAGGAATGAGCTTTTCTTTTTAAACCATGATATGCCATGAATTACTATAAATAGAATATTTCCATATTTTAAACTTTAAGGACAAAGTTTTCCTGTAAAACTAACTGGGCCCAGAATCTTTTTTAAAGACCACTTTTTGATAAAGGAAGGAAACAATTGCCATGTTATTGCCTAAGTTCAGTTCAGTGCTGCATTTATACTCTTGAGCTAAATAGAGGCAGACAGACTTCCTTCATTGCCCCTACCCCTTCTGTTCTAATAGTTTCAGCCCACAGTTGCTGTTTTGCTTCAAAAGGTAAAACGTGGGTATCTCAGGATTATTTTTCTCTAATCAGCTCCATCAAAACTATAGTTAATTGAAATTCTCCTTTCGTGGTAATGTATAGCATTGTCTCTTTCCACTTTAAGAGCTGTTTTAATGTCTTTCTCTCTCTTCTTGAATTTTTATGTACACATTCAATGAAAATTGAGAGTTTATCAGGAAATTCTAACATCACACCAAATTGACACAGAAATCCTAATGTCTTTCTTTCCAAGGAGAAGAGCTCACACTAGCCTAAGCTGTCATCTCTCCTTCTCTCTTCACTCAAAGAACAGCCCTTGCACAGTTCTGGGCAAACATACACACACACTGGAGTCCTGAAGGTGTTCCCTTGATTGCATTAACTGTGGGTAACAATGCATAACATTAGCACTTCTACAGTGTTTGATAAATGTGATCAGTTTCAACTGGGGGCAACATGATACTGGGGATTTCTTAAGGCAGAATTTCCCTCTTGGATTCCACAGTTGCCTTAAAGAGTGGTGAAATGACAAGGTGCTTCTCCAAGGAAACTCCTGATAAATTTTGTTTTCTGAAGAAAAGTAGAAGAGACATGAGGAGAAGAGAGTTGAGGGGAGAACACATTTAAATCTGGAGTCTCTGCTTCCATTCAGTTGGAACACTAAACATTGAGAGTTCAGCGAGTGGGCTCTGAGAGTCCTCATGTATTTCATTTTTTTCAACAACTAGTATGAACAATGCTTTATAAATCTGGCATTGTGATTATAGACCAAAGCAAACCATGATTTTCCTAAAGACGATTCATAGTCTTCATAATTAATAAAGAATTAGAATTGAAATATAGGGTATTTGATTTCAGTAATTGAAGTTGTAAGGTAGCCCAAAGGTCTGTAGTGGACTTCCCTAGTGGCTTACTGGTAAAAATTCCTCCTGCAATGCAGGAGACTCATGTTCAATCCCTGGGCCGGGAAGATCACCTGGAGGGGGAAATGGCCACCCACTCCAATACTCTTGCCTGGAAAATCCCATGGACAGAGGAGCCTGGCAGGCTACAGTCCATGGGGTGGCAAAAAGAGTCAAGAGTCGGACACAACAACACAAAGGTTTGTAGTACAGACTTGTAGTACAAACTTGAAGTTTGATGGGCTAAACTATTAATATTACTAGAATAATAGCTGTTTAGACAGAGGAGGGAGGCAGGTGGTTGCATTCATTCCTTAGACTTAACAGAATCAGCGTATTTCCAATGACTTCTCACGTAGGCTTGTAGAAGGTTTTGTTTTCACCTGGAATGATAATCACCAGTCCTAAACAAATAAAAATGAATGCCTACAATGTCATTCACTTTTGTTTGTCTGCTTGTTTTGTCCTGATTTACCTCTACAACTGCCATAGGTGGTTGAAAATGTATTTATCCGTAAGATTTTTATTAAAACAAACATTTTGATCCCTGAAAGCATCAAAGGTATTACCTCTTTTCTAACAGTATGATCTGTAAGCAGATCTTCTCAGACATTAATGTGGACCCAGTTCACCCAGAGATATTCTTAAGATGCAGATTCTGACTCTGTAAGTCTGGGATGGACCCTGAAGTTCATCATGAAGTATGGTCCATGAACCACACTTTCACCCAATCAGGATAACCCAGCCCTTCTCATCCTGGGTTTGTCAACAAGTTGTTTTGGGTCATCTTGGGTTATTGCCAATCAGGTTGAGAACCTGGTTTTTCTTTTTTTCAATGTAAGATTGTTTCCTGACCCACATATAAGGACTCTTGTAAAAAAAAAAACTAGCATGGGAATTCCAAGGTATCAAAGGATGAATCACAGGTCATCATCCTCATTTTAAAAAGATTTCTTTTTAAAGGGGGCTTTTTATTATTATTTTTACTCATACATATTACATTTAGGCAAATAGTTTCATTTAATTCAAAAAATATTTATCCCCTTTTTAAAAGAGAAAGGCTTGTTGCAAGCTTTTCTCTCTTCAGTTCAGTTCAGTTCAGTCACTCAGTCATGTCCCACTCTGTGTGACCCCATGAATCGCAGCACGCCAGGCCTCCCTGTCCATCACCAACTCCCGGAGTTTACCCAAACTCATGTCCATTGAGTCAGTGATGCCATCCAGCCATTTCATCCTCTGTTGTCCCCTTCTCCTTCTGTCCCCCATCCTTCCCAGCATCAGGGTCTTCTCCAATGAGTCAACTCTTTGCATGAGGTTGCCAAAGTATTGGAGTTTCAGGTTCAACATCAGTCCTTCCAATGAACATCCAGGACTGATCTCCTTTAGGATGGACTGGTCGGATCTCCTTGCAGTCCAAGGGACTCTCAAGAGTCTTCTCCAACACCACAGTTCAAAAGCATCAATTCTTCGGCACTGGGCTTTCTTTACAGTCCAACTCTCACCTCCATACATAGCCTTGACTAGATGAACCTTTGTTGGCAAAGTAATGTCTCTGCTTTTTAATATGCTGTCTAGATTGGTCATAACTTTCCTTCCAAGGAGTAAGTATCTTTTAATTTCATGGCTGCAATCACCATCTGCAGTGATTTTGGAGCCCCCCCCCCAAATAAAGTTAGCCACTGTTTCCACTGTTTCCCCATCTCTCTTCAGGCAAACCAAAATTAATGATGACCCTGTTCCTGACCTAATGCAGTTTTAAAACTGGGAGATTATTAGGAGCCCTTAGTAAAATTTATTATCTAATATCTTAGGAAATATCTTAAAGGATGAAAAGGGTGGCAGTCTAGTGGGATGTCTATGACAAGTCTCAGGAGCTTCTCATTTTGTTTGCCAGCCCATGGACCAAAGAGGGGTTTATTCACAAGCTGTGTGACCTGTACTGAAAGATTCAGGGCTCACCTGGGGATTGCTTGTGAGTTTTTCACACAGCCTTATCCACCTGTGTCTACAATTGCAGACAGATAAAAAAGCAGTCATGTGAGTGCTCCTGGAGCTGACTACCAGTTATGCCCCAGGGGTCCTGCCTTGTGTTTTGGGGTCTCAGGGTGGGGGCCGTGACTACAATTCTGCTCCTTGTTGGTCTAAGTCTGATAAATCTGACCTGAGAAATAAGGTAGAGACAAGATAAACATCCCCAAAGAAAGATTGTTGTAGTGGTCAATGGAGTCAGAGATAACATTTTTTGTTAAAGTGGTGTTTGCAATGGGTCTGAAAGAAGAAAGAAGGTTTCAACAGGAGCACAGGACAAAATAGGCATTTGGAATTGAGCTGAGGCTTGGGGGTGGCCACAGAGAAGCAAAGGCAAGTTTATCTGCATCTCCAGTTTGGCCAGGAGAAGGCTTACATTTAAGACTTTGGTAAGAGAGACTGAGGGCACAGTGGCCAGCAAGAACCAGACTATGGGAAGTTCTGAACGGCCAGCCAACAGCCTATTTAATCCGCCACATGGCAGTGATTTGTTACAGGTAGCAAGCAGGTGAGTTTGAACCAGGGCATTAGGAAAATGAATCTGACTGCTGTGTAGAAGATATACTGGGAAGGAGGCCAGTGGTAAAAGGAAATTGAAGCAAGCGGCGATTTCAGATTCCTTCCAAGTGTAGATCAAAGTGACCTGACAACTGCTTCCAAAATGAGAGCGATAAGACGGTCACGGTTCACAGACACGCTGGAGATGGGCGAGGGCAGAGTCTCCATGTTCAGCGTTGGTGCCTCTGTGGATGGGAGACCATCGGAAAGTCTCTAAAATAATAAAAAATAAACATTTAACGTCCAGTTTGTCTGAGGGCCTTCAAGGGTTATTGGGTACTTCTAAGGCTGAGTCCGTTCCCCTAGGAACTGATCATTGAATATGTGAAATATGAGTCAATTACCGAAGACTGTTTATTTTCTCTCCACTAACATAGGCCAGCTTTGCTGATCTTTTTTTTTTTTTTTTTTAGAAAAACACTTACCAATTACTTTCTTTGGGGCTGTCCTTCTATTTTAATATTTCCATCATGAAATCTGGGAACTTGAAAGGAGCTTAAACTTCTTCTATGGTGACTCATGCATATTATACAGGACATTTAGGTCCTGACAATCCGAATCTGCCTATGGCCACATGGCTGGTCTAATTGAGAAAAAATAATTCAACATAGCATTTTATTTAGTTCTTTTAGATTTTTATTGGAGAATAGTTGATTTACAGTGTTGTGTTAGTTTCAGGTGTACAGCAAAGTGAATCAATTATACATATACATACATCCACTCTTTGAGATTCTTTTCCTATATAGGTCATTACAGAGTATTGAGTAGAGTTCCCTGTGCTACATGGTAGATCCTTATTAGGTATCTATTTTATATACAGTAGTGTATACAAGTCAATTCTAACTTCCCAATGTATCCGTCCCCCCTTACCTCCTGGTAACTGTAAGTTCATTTTCTCCATCTGTAATTCGATGTCTGTTTTGCAACATATCACTTTAAATGTAGCTCATATTAGCAGAATTTGGGGTATTTTGGACTGCTGGCCCAAATCACATTTATTATGACAAAGTAATTCTGAAGCCCCACACTTCCTCAGTATGAAGGACCCTCAGGTCAGTGACACTGGGCTTTCTTTGAAATCTGGCTGTTTTTATCCTTTTCACTCAAATAGAGTAGGTGGGCAAGGGACATTGGAACAACCGTGTACCATGGCTCTGGGGTCCTAGGAAAAGTGTCACAAATCACTATCCCTCATCTGCTTTTATTATTTATTCTTATTTTACTTAGGCAAGAGGATGTAAACTCTTGCCTAAAATGTCAATATCATTTTACCCAATATATTCAGAACCCACTCAGCCATAAGAGCCGTAATGTGCTATTCGCCTTCGTGGAGCATGGCTTCATCTTCCCACCAAGCAACACAGGTGGCCAACGGATCAGATCATTTGAAAACGATGCTTGTCTTTGTGCCACACTTCTCTAAAAAAAATTATGTTTAGTTGATTCACGATGTTGTTAGCTACAGGTATACAGCCGAGTGATTCAGTTATAAGTACGCATAACAGAGTTCCCTGTGCCGTGTAGCAGGTCCTTGTTGGTTCTCTAATTTATATATAGCAGTGTGTACATGTCGATCCCAAACTCTCAGTCTAGCCCTCCCCACTACCTCCCCCCCCCAACCAGTAACCATAAAGTCATTTTCTAAGTCTGTGAAGTCTGTTTTGTAAATAAGCTCACTTGTATCATTTGTTCATGTCCATCCTCCTATAAGCAATATCATATTATTTGCCTTCCTCTGTCTGACTTTTTTCACTTAGCATGACCATCTCCAGGTCTATCCATGTTTGCTGCAAGTGGTATTACTTCA
Organism: Antilocapra americana; assembly: GCA_007570785.1. Lineage (NCBI taxonomy): Eukaryota > Metazoa > Chordata > Mammalia > Artiodactyla > Antilocapridae > Antilocapra > Antilocapra americana. The sequence goes on along the minus strand of ML660201.1, from coordinate 847,203 downwards.
TTCTTTTAAAAGACTTTTTGGTCCTTTCTGATGCTGTCTCATCTATCAATGACCACGCCCCCCACCCAATTCTTTTTCCATTTTCTCATATGACATTCCAGCCAGTGATGGACAGTTTCGGCTGAAAGCACTTGTACCCTCACTCTCCTTTTCACAGTTCCCTTCACCCCCACTTTTCCTGCATGCACAGAGGCACCTCAGCTTCAGGAGTCTGTTTCTGCTGCCACACGCTTTCCAATGTGGTCCTGCTGGCTCTTTTTCTAGGAGAGCTGGCAGCCTGACATCCTTCCCTCCCACCTACTTCAGCCATTGCCAGGAATTTATTTTGTTTTTCATCCCCCTATGAAAACAGCAGTGTGCCATCTCAGGTGCTTCTAAAAATGGGCCCTTGGTTCCGGGACTCATTAACATAATTTCTCAGTTCAGCTTCATCCCCTCATCTCTGCCGTGTTCTGACATTAGCCTCCTTTCAGTTTTAAGTCTGACCCAGTAAGACATCTCTTCCCAGCTTCTCGTGTTCTCCTCTCAAGTGTGAATATAAGATTTCTCAGTTATTAAGCTGTTTATTTTTTTTAAGGCATCTAGCTTTGTGTCACTGTCGATGTCACTATTTGCAAACTGGCTTTGTCATTTCATGGATTGCGCTTGAGTGCAGAGCTCCCTGTTAATATATGCAAACTCACAGCTCCCAACAAGCTCCCCAGCCCTGTTAATGAGAGGATTAGCAAGAGCACTGCACTGTATTTAACCTGCGGCACTAGCTCTGTTTCAATAAGACTTCAACAGCCTATTAAATGGAGTGGGGTCTCAATTAACCCACACAAAGGCCACTCTCCTGAACGTGGCGGGGAGGACCACATTTAGCATCTGCCTGAGCAGCTTGTTGGAAGCTGGAAATAAAGAGGGTGACATGTTCTTGCCTCGAGCTATGACATCACTGAAATGGTGATTCTGGTTCATCTGGGCCTACTGAATAGGTGACAGCATTGAAACCTACTACTATCTCGCCATATGACAGTTTTTTAAAAAAATCAGAATGTACTCAGCGGCCGTTCCACCCAGTCGTGCCTTCTTCCAAGGGAGCACTGCATTGTTTCTGGGTTGATAGGAGTCATGGATTAAGGATGTGAGGGTGGAGAGTGTCAGGGTGTGAAAGTTTGTGGTTGGGGAGGAGGGAGGCTGGTGTCCACAGAGATATCCAGGAAATGCACGTGTTCATGCCAGCATCTCGTCACCTAATTAGAAGACAGAATTGAGTCCTCATCTCAGAAACATGCTTCACTGAACTGCCAGCCATTTCCTTCTGGGAACCAAGGGACAAGTAATGGCAAGTCGCTGAGCTGGACTCTTAGAAACCTGCACTTAAATATTGTTAGAATTATTGGCTTATCTGGCTTGTAGAATCAACTCTCCATCGGGACATTCATAGTGTCTTGACTATTCCAACATTCAAGCCAAAAATGAAGGCTGATTAATTCAATAGAATACTATTTTTTCAGGATGACTTGAATCCGACTATGGTGACAACCCCAAATCTCCTTTAACTTTCCACATGTGAATTTCTTCATGTGATAAAATCAAAGACTTATTTGAAAAAAAAAATGATTGATGTTTCTTGCCAATTTTTTCCAATGGAAGTTTATTTTTTAAACTACATTTTCTCTTGAAACTCAACCATACATACACAAATGTTGTTATGTATTGACCATGTAACTCTGACTATGTGTTTTGATTTTTTTTTTCCATTGTATTCCCAAGGACAAAAGTGTGAAGTATGTGTCTATCTAAATGTTAATTAACCCCCTAGCCTGTTTTACTCACCTCTCATTGCTTGTTACCTTCTAACATACTATATCATATACTTAATAATTGCGTTCATTGTTCATTGTCTTTGTTTCATTGTTAGAAAGTAAGCATAACAAAGGCGAGGATTTTGTTTAGTTTACAAATGTGGCTCAGGTATCTAGAATGATATCCAGCATATAATAGACTTTCAGTAAATATCTGCACAATGAATGAAGCTAAAGAAGAAACACAAGTTATTTTCTCATTATGGAGACATAAACAGGTGGTTCATTAGATGAGATTCCAGGATAAGAAAATAGTCACTGCCACCCTCAAAAAATAAAGAAGTCTCTACATTCTAGGTTGACAGGCGAGGCAGACACCAGAATGGCTGGATGGGGGTACCATCCTTTTATACCCAAGTGGTGGAGAGCTGGTGGCATGTGATTTCCAAAACTGGGCCAATGAGAAAGTCGGCTTAATGCTCACTAGATCTGCACCCTTTAAAGTTCTCATTCTGGGCTACGATCAAGGTTTAATCAGAGAGAATTAAGAAACACACTTTCTTTTTTAAAATTAATTAATTAATTTTAATTGGAGACTAATTACTTTACAATATTGTAGTGATTTTGCCATACACTGACATGAATCAGCCATGAGTGTACATGTGTCCCCTCCTGAACCCCCCTCCCACCTCCCTCCCCATCCCATCCCTCAGGGTCATCCCAGTGCACCGGCCCTGAGCGCCCTGTCTCATGCATCAAACCTGGACTGGTGATCTGTTTCACATGTGATAATATACATGTTTCAATGCCATTCTCTCAAATCATCCCACCCTCACCTTCTCCCACAGAGTCCAAAAGTCTACTCTTTACGTCTGTGTCTCTTTTGCTGTCTCACATACAGGGTCATCATTACCATCTTTCTAAATTCCATATATATGCGTTAATATACTGTATTGGTGTTTTTCCTTCTGGCTTACTTCACTCTGTATAATGGGCTCCAGTTTCGTCCACCTCATTAGAACTGATTCGAATGCATTCTTTTTAATGGCTGAGTAATACTCCATTGTGTATATGTACCACTGCTTCCTTATCCATTGGTCTGCCAGTGGACACCTTGCTTGCTTCCATGTCCTGGCTACTGTAAACAGTGCTGCGATGAACACTGGGGTCCACGTGGCTCTTTCACTTCTGGAGGAAACTCACTCTCTGAGGCATTGCATCCCCGATTCACTTGTAAAGGACTCGTAGAAATGTTATATTCACTGCACCGTGTCCATTGCAGCTCTGCAACGAACGTTGAGCTATGATTGCTGAAAATGGACCACATACTGGAAGTGTCAGGTAATGCTGTAGGTTGTATAATTTATTATAGTGTGATACCAATGAGCCATTCATTATGTAAATTAACTGGATTTGAATTATGGTCTGACCCCCTGCTAGCTTAGTGGAGTCTCAGGCGTCTCATCTGTGAAGTGGAGATGTAAACAGTCACCTCCCTGGCTTTTTGTGGTGATCAGACACTAAAAACTAAATAGAAGGCTTCTCCCCATGCCTGGCTTATCATGAGCGCTTCATAAACAGTAGCTATTGTTGATGCTACTGCTGCTGCTGTTGTTGTTGCTGTATTCTGATAAACGCCAAGAAATAGTATTTTCCCCTTATGGTTGTGTCAGATTGTGGGAAACCTGTGACTCACTGTAGTTCACCTACTTACTCTTATCAATTCCTCTCTTCCTCTTCTCTTCTATCCTCTCTGTGGCTCTTCACTACACCTGGGCTCACGAGCATTTACCCTCACAGCCTGCCTTCCTTCATAAATCACTCTCCATTCTGGGTAAAGGAGTGAAATTGATGGGAAGCCAAGGGGCTTGAGCATCTCTATGGAAAAAGAGATGAAATGATGTAGACAAGAGCTTTCAATTGATTCAGATACTCGAGAACATCACTAGTGAACTTTAAGGATGTCTAGAGATGAATAGGAAAATTAACTGTGCTGTTTGAGGGTGAGGTGCTTATTAGGGTGCTGAAAAGAAGGTTCTCACCTCACATTCTGTCCTCAAATATCTGACTTTTCCACTTGACTGTGAATTCCTTGACATCAGGGGACATTTCTTTCCTCCTTTCTTCCAACCCTATGTATCAAGAATGTTGATCAACTGAAATAGAGTTGGTGAATGACCCAGCAATCCCAGTCCTGGGCATGTATCCAGATAAAACTGTTATTCCAAAAGATATACATTGAAAAAGACACATGTGCCCCAATGTTCACTGCAGCACTATTTACAGTAGCTAGGACACGGAAGCAACCTAGATGTCCATCAACAGATGAATGCATAAAGAAGTTGTGGTACATATGTACAATGGAATATAAGTTGGCCATAAAAAAGAACACATTTGAGTCAGTTCTAATGTGGTGGTTGAACATAGAGCCTATTATACAGAGTGAAGTAAATCAGAAAGAAGAAAATAAATATTGTGTATTAACACATATATATGGAATGTAGAAAGATGATACTGATGAACCTTGTTGCAGAGGAGCAGTGGATGCAGACATAGAGAACAGACTTTTGGATACAACCGGGGAAGTTGCTGCTGCTGCTGCTAAGTCGCTTCAGTCGTGTCCGACTCTGTGTGACCCCATAGACAGCAGCCCACCAGGCTCCCCCATCCCTGGGATTCTCCAGGCAAGAATACTGGAGTGGGTTGCCATTTCCTTCTCCAATGCATGCATGTATGCTAAGTCGCTTCAGTCATGTCTGACTCTGTGTGACCCCATGGACAACAGTCCACCAGGTTCCTCTGTCCACAGGATTCTCCAGGCAAGAATACTGGAGTGAGTTGCCATTTCCTTCTCCAGCGGGAAGGAGAAAATGAAAGTGAAGTCGCTCAGTCGTGTCCCCGACTCTTGGCGACCCCATGAACTGTAGCCTACAATGCTCCTCCGTCCATGGGATTTTCCAGGCAAGAGTACTGGAGTGGAGGAAGGAGAGAGTGGGACAAATTGAGAATGTAGTATGGAAACATAAATACATTACCATATTACCATGTGTAAAATAGATAGCCAGTGGGAATTTGCTACATGACTCAGGGAACTCAAACTGGGGTTCTCTGACACCCTAGAGGGATGGAATGGCTGGGGATATGGGAGGGAGGTTCAAAAGGTAGGGGACATATGTATGCCTATGGCTGATTCATGTTGCTGTATGGCAGGAACCAACACAATATTGTCAAGTAATTATCCTCCTATTAAAAATAAATAGTTTTTTTAAAAAAAGGTACATGTACCGAAGTGTTCATTGCAGTACTATTCACAGTAGCCAAGACGTGGAAACAACCTAAATGCCCATCAACAGATGAACGGATAAAGATGTGGTACAAACATACAATGGAGTATCATTCAGCCATAAAAAGAATGAAATAATGCCATTTGCAGCAAAGTGGGTGGAGCATACTAAGGGAAGTGAGTCAGAACGAGAAAGACAAATATCATTTGATATCTCTTACATGTGGAATCTAAAATATAATACAAATCAGAATATCTACAAAACAAAGACAGACCTACAGATCCAGAGAATAAACATATGATTTCCAAGGGAGTGTAGGAGAGAGGGTAAAGAAGGAATGGGAGTTTGGGATCAGCAGGCATGAACTATTATATACAGGATGGATAAACAATGAAGTCCTACTGTATAGCACAGGAAACTATATTCAAGCCTCAATGGAAAAATTATGAAACTACACACACACACACACACACACACACACACATACGTATATACATATATGTTGTTGTTTAGTTGCTAAGTTATGTCTTTGTGACTGCGTGGACTGTAGCCCTCCAGACTGCTCTGTCCATGAGCTTTCCCAGGCAAGAATACTAGAGTCAGTTACCATTTCCTTCTCCAGGGGATCTTCCCAACCCAGGGACTAAACCTGGATCTCCTGCATTGGCAGGCAGATTCTTTACCACTGAGTCACCAAGGAAGTGACCATTTATATGTATAAATGTATAACTGAGTCCCCTTGCTGTACAGAAGAAATTAACTGAATATTGTGATAAAGTAGCTAATACCTCAATAAAATTTAAATTAATAAATAAAAAGAAGGTACTGACATCAATATTCTGGAAGCAGAAAGCCAGTATAAAGAGAGAGATGAGAAAAATCATGAGAGGAGGAGAAGGAAGGAAGAAAACTTTGAAAACCAGAGATCATTCCAGAGTCAACCTGGCTCGAAGGTGTAAAAGATGAGTTTGGAAGCAAACCTAACAATGGGCAGCATTCTTAAAGCTGGTTTTAGTTCTGAAGATAACTAGTCTCAATAAGAAATTTGTGGCTTTAGGGATTGTGGAAAGTTAGGGAGATTAAAGCTATTGCCCAACTTGACGGAAGGTTTAGATTATCTGTTTCCTGTAAGTGGTCAAACATATCTTTACTCTTGAATACACAATAAATTTGTTTGTGATTCTTTAAGAAACATCTTTTTCTGGAAATATAATGTACCTACTGATAAACGCAAATATCATAAATGTTCAGCTTGGGGAATGTTCACAAAGAGAACCTAGCCTCCCACTAGTATCCAGATCAACAAACAGAGCATCACTAGACCCTCCCAAGGCCTCCTTGTGCTCCCACCTTGTTGTTAGCACAGACTCCCTGCCTTGCCTGGAATAATGGGAAGAGTCCCAACACGTAGAAGCTGAGAATAGCATCTTTGTCTTTGTATTAATACTTTATTTCAACGAAGTCCTATAGTAGTTATTCTTAGTGTCTGATTTCTTTTGCTAAGACTTTAAATATTAAACATTTATATAATTTTCTAAACAAAGAGCCAGGGTATGCATGTATATAAAAGAAAAATTATATATGTATATACATACATATATATATATATATATATATATATATATTTAGTCCTTCATTTATTCCATTGGCATTTATGCCATGAGGGATATAAATAAGGGAGAATAGACAGATACCTGCCTGTGAAAATTATCTTGTCTCTAGTGAAGCTTAAGTGCTCTGCAGCTCAGCAGAAGCAGAGGATGGAGTAGAGGGTGGTGTGTGAGTGGACAGAGTGAGCTCCTGGACCACCTGTCTGGGGAGGAGAGTTTAACAGAGCAGGGGGGTTAGTTATAGCAGGGCTTCTCCCACATTCAGGCAAGACAGGAGTACTTGATCTGTAGAGAATTTAAATATCATAAAGACTAAATGAAAATACTTTTTACTATCACCATGTAACAACAATTCTAAATCCTAACTATTATCAGTGACATAACAGCTCCCTTCCCACAAAACTTTTGGGGATCTATATGATGATCACTGTATATGAAATCTTCAAATTAGCACTACCAAAAAAAATCTTTAAAGAATAGCTGTATTCCAAATTTGTATTAGAAACATGCTTCTCGAAGAAACTACATTGCTTCTTTGAAAATAGACTAGGTCCCATCCCAGGACGATTTTCATGTAGCAGGTGATTGGACACCAAATAGAGAGTAGAGACACGAGAACAAGAACAGCCTGTCTCGCCCTGTATTCTGAGTCAGAGGGCGAGTGAGCTTTTGTTGTCAAGTATGGGATACTGGAGTTCTGTTGTGTGAGGTTTCTTTGAAATATTACATTTCTGCTCATGATAAAAATGCTGCCATAGAACACCCAGCACTAAGGTATGTAAATGACTTATTGAAACCTGGTTGATGTATGTGCTGTCTCACAACATATATCAGGTCAGTTCAGTTCAGTCGCTCAGTCATGTCTGACTCTTTGCGACCACATGAACCGCAACACGCCAGGCCTCCCTGTCCATCACCAACTCCTGGAGTCTACCCAAAACCATGTTCATCGAGTTGGTGATGTCATCCAGCCATCTCATCCTCTGTCGTCCCCTTCTCTTCCTGCCCCCAATCCTTCCCAGCATCAGGGTCCTTTCCAATGAGTCAACTCTTCACATGAGGTGGCCAAAGTATTGGAGTTTCAGCTTCACCATCAGTCCTTCCAGTGGACACCCAGGACTGATTTCCTTTATGATGGACTGGTTGGATCTCCTGTAGTCCAAGGGACTCTCAAGAGTCTTCTCCAACACCAGAGTTGAAAAGTATCAATTCTTCGGCCCTCAGCTTTCTTTATGGTCCAACTCTCACATCCATACATGACTACTGGAAATACCATAGCCTTGACTAGATGGACCTTTGTTGGCAAAGTAATGTCTCTGCTTTTCAATATGCAACCTACGCTGGTCATAACTTTCCTTCCAATGAGTGCCTTTTAATTTCATGGCTGCAATCACCATCTGCAGTGATTTTGAAGTCCCCCAAAATAAAATCTGACACTGTTTCCACTGTTTCCCCATCTATTTGCCATGAAGTGATGGGACAAGATGCCATGATCTTAGTTTTCTGAATGTTGAGCTGTAAGCCAATTTTTTTCACTCTCCTCTTTCACTTTCAGCAAGAGGCTTTTCAGTTCCTCTTCACTTTCTGCCAGAAGGGTGATGTCATCTGCATATCTGAAGTTATTGATATTTCTCCCAGCAGTCTTGATTCCAGCTTGTGCTTCTTCCAGCCCAGGGTTTCTCATGATGTACTCAGCATATAAGTTAAATAAACAGGGTGAAAATATACAGCCTTGACATACTCCTTTTCCTATTTGGAACCAGTCTGTTGTTCCATGTCCAGTTCTAACTGTTGCTTCTTAACCTGCATACAGGTTTCTCAAGAGACAGGTCAGATGGTCTGGTATTCCCATCTCTTTCAGAATTTTCCACAGTTTATTGTGATCCACACAGTCAAAGGCTTTGGCATAGTCAATAAAGCAGATATAGATGTTTTTCTGGAACTCTCTTGCTTTTTTGATGATCCAGCAGATGTTGGCAATTTTATCTCTGGTTCCTCTGCCTTTTGTAAATCCAGCTTGAACATCTGGAAGTTCAACATTCACGTATTGCTGAAGCCTGGGTTGGAGAATTTTGAGCATTCCTTTACTAGTGTGTGAGATGAGGGCAATTGTGTGGTAGTTTGAGCATCCTTTGGCATTGCCTTTCTTTGAGATTGGAATGAAAACTGACCTTTTCCAGTCCTGTGGCCACTGCTGAGTTTTCCAAATTTGCTGACATATTGAGTGCAGCATTTTCACATCATCATCTTTTAGGATTTGAAATAGCTCAGCTGTAATTCCATTACCTCCACTAGCTTTGTTCATAGTGATGCTTCCTAAGGCCCACTTGACTTCACATTTCAGGATGTCTGGCTCTAGGTGAGTGATCACACCAATGTGATTATCTGGGTCATGAAGATCTTTTTTGTACAGTCTTCTGTGTTTTCTTGCCACCTCTTCTTAATATCTTCTGCTTCTGTTAGGTCCATACCATTTCTGTCCTTTATAGAGCCCATCTTTGCATGAAATGTTCCCTTGGTATCTCTAATTTTCTTGAAGAGATCTCTAGTCTTTCCCATTCTGTTGTTTTCCTCTATTTCTTTGCATTGATTGCTGAGGAAGGCTTTCTTATCTCTCCTTGCTATTCTTTGGAACTCTGCATTCAGATGGGAATATCTTTCCTTTTCTCCTTTGCTTTTTGCTTCTCTTCTTTTCACAGCTATTTCTAAGGCCTCCTCAGAGATGGTCTTAATCCCTGTCTCCTGTACAATGGCACGAACCTCCGTCCATAGTTCTTCAGGCACTCTGTCTATGAGATCTAGTCCCTTAAATCTATTGCTCACTTCCACTGTATAATCATAAGGGATTTGATTTAGGTCATACCTGGCTGGTCTAGTGGTTTTCCCTACTTTCTTCAATTTAAGTCTGAATTCTGCAATAAGGAGTTCGTGATCTGAGCCACAGTCAGCTCCTGGTTTTGTTTTTGCTTCAAGGCAAAACTAGAGCATTGCAATAAAGTGGACTTTTGATGACTAAAATGTGACGCAAGAATGTGGCAAATTATTATTTATTTTTATTTAAACAAAAGTTTTAAAAGAAACCTATACCATTCAAAATGAGAATCCTAAATTTGTATTTAATATCATTTCAGAAGATTAGTTTTTTCTTTCATATGTAGAATATTTTAGCACATTTTTATTATTAAACAGGTCATACTACTAAACAGGTAATCTACATGGGAGTTAGCTTAAAAATGCCAGTTTTATGGTTGACTTCTGACCCCTGTAGACTCAGCTACATGTTTTTGTTTCAAGGGTGAATTCCCAAGGATCCTGAGTCATTCAAGCTCCTATCATATGGCACAGTTTAGTCTTCAGCCCCTATGGTGAATCTGATATAAATAACAATTGATGGAAAGAAACAGAATTTGAGTTTCTTCATTTTATCTTTCTTTTCGATCACTTGGGATTTTTCTGAGATTTTAAATTTTAAAGCAGTGACCCAGGGTATGGACCTCTAGCTGCAGCACCTTGTTTGGGTGTGTGTTCACTGGCTAAGTCATATCTGACTCTTTCTGACTCCATGGACTGTAGCCACCCAGGCTCCTCTGTCCATGGGTTTTCTCAAGGCAAGAATACTGGAGTGAGTGGCCATTTCCTCCTCCAGGGATCGAACTCGCATCTCCTGTGTCTCTTTCATTTTAGGTAGATTCTTTACCCACTGAGCCATCCGGCAAGCCAGTGTCTTGTTTGGTAAATGCAAATTGTAGTTCATAAATTAAATATTTTACATCATTTGAGTATCTTTAAAATTGATATTTCTTTTGCATTTCTTAATTATCTAGGATGTGAGTGATCGAGAAATTACAGTGTTAACTCAGTGATATGATTTCATGGTTCCCTAAGTTGGACTTTTTGCATTTAATTGGAAAACTCTTTTGTTTGTTTGGTTGGTTTTTAGTTTTTACCTTTTGGCCATGCCATGGAGCATGCGGGATCTTAGTTCTCTAACCAGGGATCAAACCCTGACCCCCTGCAGTGGAAGCATGGAATCTTAACCACTGACCCGTAGGCAAGTCCCACGGAAAGTTTTGATTCATTCCTTTCCCTTTTATAAAACATTGATATTTTATATATTATATTTTTATTCACATGAGTATATGTACAAGACTCAATAAGAGGAAAGTTTTCACTGTTTGCATTGATTTTCTGGCCATGATCATCCATTTAATTTCATGATCATTGCCCAAAATAATTTTGTCATAGAGAAGAGATTGTGTTAAAAGCAGTCCATTCAGGGCATCAGATAGACAGAGGTGACTACCGAGCAGAAAATCACAAGGTATTTCAGCTCTTCACTGTGCTGTTGCTAGCGGATTTTGAAAGTTATTTCCCTAAATTTTGGGAAGGACTGGTTTGTGTCTTTCTCCAAATGAAAGTGAAAAGGGGGCTTGCCTGAAACTGGGAAGGCTTAGTGAACATTCGATTTTGGAACTCGGATAAAGCATGGAGCCAACATGGCAGTTCAGTAGGTCCAGGGCAGCTTGTTCAGTTTGGGAAGGGCTGACCATCTGCTTAGGGCTTTTTAAAGGCGCTTAAGTAGTCTGAGATGGGCTTTGTTGCCTTGGGTCTTTGTGTTGGGGTGTATTATTATTCCAAATTGTTGGAAGCAAGTCTTGCAGGAGGTAAGGTTTTGAATTCCTGATGGTGTGTGAATGTTTATCCCCAAGGTTTCTCTCTCTGGGATGAATTGATTTGTGGGCCAGAAAAGAGGCTGAATTCCTACATCAGGTTAAAGGCCCAAGGGTGTTTGGTTTAGAAGCCTGCCCCCAGCCCTCATTTGCATACGGATAAAGCTTTCTTCCCTCTCTGCCCAAGCTTGGCAGTGGCCAGTGGCTAATGCAAGCTGTTGGCGGAACAAAGCAGAAATCAATCTAGCTTCCACCTGAATGGAAGTAGGGCCTAAAAGAAAGGTCCCTCATCCTCATTAAACCTTATTCATTTTTCAAAAATTTTGTTCATTTTTCACTGCACTTGGTCTTCGCTGCTGCATGCAGCCTTTCTCGCTGCACCGAGCAGGGTTATGCTCTTGCTGCAGAGCACAGACTCTAGGCTGCGTGGCCTTCAGTAGTGATGGTGCAGAGGCTTAGCTACCCACATCATACGGGATCGTCCCACACCAGGGGCTGAAACTGTCCCCAGCATGAGCAGGCCAACTCTTAACCACTGGATCGCCAGAGAAGTCCTCCTTATTTTTTAAAAAAATACAGGCCACCATCTCTAGTCCCACTTCACAGACTTCTTCCAGCTCAGACACTGAAAGAACCTCAGCTTTTCTTTATCTTTCCCTCTGCCTCATCCAGGCATCTCTTCCTCAGATTTTCTCAGTGTGTTAACAAAATACCATGGGCAGGTGGCTAAAGTAACAGAAATTTATTTTTATACAATTCTAGAGGCCTAGAGTCCAGGATCAATGTGTCACCAGGGTTGGTGTCTTCCAAAGGCCTCTCTCCTTTTTTGTCTTCATTAAGTCTTCTGTGTTCATGTTCCAATCTTTCCTTAAAAAGATACTGGTCACACTGGATTAGGGCTCACCCATATGACCTCATTTGGCTTTAATTACCTTTCTAAGACCTCCAAATGCAGGCTCATTCTGAGGTCCTTGAGGTTAGGACGTCAACATATAAATTTCAGGAAAGACACAATTTTGGGGGGAAGATAATACATAGGATCTTTCAAGTGCTGCTTGGACCCCAGAATGACATTTTTGGTCCTAAATGATGGGTCGGTCATCTTTTCCCTTGTCTTGGAAAATGTCCTGGGTAGAAATAAAGTATGATTTCAAGCCAGGCTAGTCCACACATGTCCTAGTAAGTTAGCTGTCGGTGGCAGAAATTGGTGTTTCTTTGGTCTGACACTCGGGTATGAGTCTGCCAACTGAGGGCTTCAGAAGATAATTGACTAAAAAGAATCAAACTTTGGGAAAGCCTCTTGTGTTGGGGAGAGGATGGGGGAAGTGTTATTAAGATTATGATTTTTATTGTTTGAAAATAATGCCTAAGTTCTCTTAATGAGCAAATGAGTCAAACGTGATAAACAATCTAGCAAGTCGATCAATTCTAGAAGGATAGGATTTAGTCTGTATAAGTGGGTCCAGGTACATTATTTTAGCCATTGTCCTGATGAATGAAGATTATACAATTCCAAGAAACTAATTGTCGTGGTCCATGCTGGAGTAGGAAAAGAATTTCCAGACATGAGGCAGGATGAGAAGAGAATAAAGTTTATTAGAGTGAGATGCCGTTAGCCAGCTCAAGAGAGCTGTACCCTTTTGCCGGCTAGCAGCCAATTTTTATAACCTTAGGACAGAGAAAATTCCTGCTGGAAAGGTGGCATTAGGTGATTGGTTAGGACGCTATAGGTGGGTAATAGGGTGGGTATTTTACCTAATATGGGGTCAGGGAACTGGCTAGTTTAGGTTTGGAGGCTCACGGCAACAGTTGCTCTGGGGCTTGGTCAGTTCCAGAGGTTTTTATCCTATGAGCTGGGTAGGGCTCCACACTAATAAGACCTGGGAGGTGGCAGAGGGGTAGACAGGGGGGCATGTTTGTGTGCGAAGAAATCCACTAAAACTGTTTCTTTATGACTGTAGAATGTGCTGCTGATAGCTGGGAAAAATGGGGAATTTGGTCCAATTCTATGCTGGGATATTACAAGGAGAGAGCACCAATGAACATTTGAACTTGTACAAGAAGGTATTTCTGCCTAGAAATTTTCTAGATTAGAAAAAGAAAATCCATACATTTTGAAAATAAGTAATCCAATTTAATCTGAGAAAGTGGTGAGGAATAACTTGATTTTAAAACATATTAGAGCCTCTGTTGTTGTGATCAGGAGAAAGAAAAGACTGGTGTGACACAGATAGTTCTTCTGATTTTGTTTAAATACAACCGGCTTTAATCTGTTTTCTCTCTTCCTATTGCTTTTACTTTTTTCTTAGAATAAGCATTGCTGTGAATATAAAGGCTGCCGTATAGCTGCGAAGGTGAAAAGGGTTACAATGCATTGGAAAGATGGTCTAACGTGTAGCAAGGTGAAATGTCACAATAGCAGTAATGAAACTAAGCCTGGGCCTTGGATTTATTAACTGATTCATCCAGTCAGCAAAGCTCCAGGTACTGTGAAGATGTTTCTCTGAATAGCCAGGAAATTCTTGTCTTCAGGAAGCTGACATTCTTAATGGATCGACTACGCTGTATAACACACACAGGCGAACCACTAAGATAAATGGTGATTTTTCCACAAGCAAAATTTGGGCACGCTTGATAAATACTCAAAAGATAAAACAGCAGAAACTTTCAGTTTCTTCTTTGAAGGCTGGTTCTGCTCCAACGTATTAGACCTCAGAAAGTCTCTAACATGAGAAGATGAAGTCATTTACCCCATAGGAGTACTAAAGGAATCTGTCCATTGGGGGTAAAAATCAAAGAAAAGCTTTTACCTAACAATTTTGAAATTATATGTTTAATGCTCACAAACATGAGAAACTCCACTCAGAGCCCAAGCTGCATCTGAAATAGTCTGAGTCCAAATGGTTATAGATCTAACCTTCTTCCTTGAAAAAGAATATGCTCTCTACCCTTGATCTTCTCTAGGGTATTATTGTGCTTGGTTTAAATCAGGTGTTAATTGCCTTACACTTTGGAGAATCATCCATCCACTGGTATAACCATCATAAATCCATCCAACTTCCTCCCATTCATCCATCTACCTATTTAGCAACTCATCCAGTACCTGGTCTATCACAGACTCTTCACAAATATTTGTTGCATGAATAAATAAATCCACAAAACCTTAATTGCCTACTATGTGGCATTTATAATCTACAGATCCGGTAGCCAGTTATACCCAGAGATCATTTGGGGCCACTGGCCTTCTACATGGTTCACTCATTGGTTTTGAAGAAGAGTTTGCATTGATTGTTATCTTGATGAGGGGGTGGGTATCATTTTGTTTCAAATAGCTTTCCTAGTATAAGCATGTTTCAATAACGTGCAACTTTTAGATATACCTAGGAAGAGTTAATTAAGAAGGTTAAGCACCAGCTTAACTGTAGGAGAAACTTACAGGCAGTATAAAGCCTGATGCTCATGGAAGTTCTAAGAACATGGTAGCCGAATGTTTGGACTGAGAGTTGTCACTGTCTCTGAGAGGAGAATGCCAGTGACTGGGATTCACTTGAAAACCTCCAGGGACTTGCTGAAATTCTCCTTCATGTACCTTTGGCTAAATTAAACTCACTATGTCAACCAGTCTTCAAAGGATTTCTCAGGCCCCCAAGGGAATGAGAACCACCTTTTGTGGAAAGAGGGGTTGGGAGGAGGGAGACAGGATGACACATAGCTAGCTGACCACATTTACTCCTGTTCGGTCCGTTTGCCTCCGGTGCCTGGCTCTGGGTGGTACTCAAGAAGCCTAGCAGATTATCAGATGCATCATTTCAACTGGTAGTTTTTGATGTTTTATGGTTTACCTGTTACTTTCTTACACTGTTTCTCAAGCTCCTCCTCCACACTATCCCAAGAGCAGAGTGCAGTGAACATGGCCCCCCAGACCCACAGGAGTAGCATCAAGCTTCATGAAGCAAACCCAAGATGCATTCTGAGGTCTCCTAATATCTGATAAAAACTCATGCATATTTTGATTCTTATATAGCTCTAGGTTTGTCTTACTGTGGAACACAATGCTTTAAATTCATTGTCAGGGAGTAAAATGTTCCCTTGGGTAATTGCTCCTTACCCAAGAAGCAGTATATTCCTATTCAGTAAAAAAGCTGATAATTACCTCCATTTATGAGTACTCACCAAAATGCCAGACATTTTCTAAAATGGCTTCACATACATCTAGTTCTCTCCCAGCCACCTCATCACCACTATTTCAGAGAAAAAGACGCCAAGAACTGTCAAGGTCACAGGGTTATAAGGAATGAGGCTGATCTGAGCCCAATTTGCCTGACACCAAAGGGCTCACTCTCTGTTAGGGCATCACTCTTTTTGAATGTCTCAAACACATTTTTAATTCAATCTGAGTAAAGTAATATGGGGGAGGGCTTCCTCTTAGAGTGGATACCCTTTTGTCCACTAACTCTTGAAGGGGATCAGAAGGGAAACTATGGAGTGTGATTTACCTCCTTGAACTTGAAAGAGCTCAGGGGAAAGTGATATAGAGGCTGAGGTTCCTTATCCCTCAATTATGGAAGCAGGCAAACAAGGTTCTCCCACCGGTCAGGCTGCAGTGGCCAGTATGTGCTGTGTGCTTAGCCAGGTGCACTTGAGAAGTTCAAACACAACCGTGATGATTAACACACACACACGCTATACATACAACAGATAATCAACAAGACCTACTGAGCAGCACAGGAAACTATGCTCAGTATTCTGTAATAAACTAAATAGGAGAAGAATCGGGAAAAGAATGGATATGCATGCCTGTATAACTAAATCAAGTTGCTGTACACTTAAACTAAGACAGCACTGTAAATCAACGCTGCGTGCCTGCGTGCTAAGTCACTTCTGTCATATTCGACTCTGCGCAGCCATAAGGACTGCAGCCTGGCAGGCTCCTCTGTCCATGAGGTTCTCCAGGCAAGGATGCTGGAGTGGGTTCCCAGTGCCCTCCTCTAGGGGATCTTCCTGACACAGGGATTGAACCCTTGTCCCTTACACCTAGCCTGCACTGGCAGGAGGGTCCTTTACCACTAGCGCCACCTGGGAAACCCCCAAATCAATGCTAGCATGTCCAAATTCCTTCTGCCAGACTTCCTGGTTCTCAGGCGTTCCCAGAGGAGGAGGAAGTAACCACGCTGACTGGCATGCTTCCTGCAGTCCTTTCCTCCTCCTCACATCAGTCTTTATGTGCACATTCTTCTTCCTCTCTTCCCCACGTTCATGTGTTTACCCATATATGCATTTAGGCAATTTTCGTTTCTTTCTTTTTAAAAATTTTTTTGGAGCATAGTTGGTTTACAACGTTGTGTTAGTTTCAGGTGTACAGCAAAGTGATTCTATTACCCGTACACATAAATTCATTCTTTTTCAGATTGTTTTCTCAAATAGGTTATCTCATATCAGTTTCTCATATAGGATATTGATTAGAGCTCCCTGTGCTATAGAGTATGTCCTTGTTGGCTGTCTATTGTGTAAGTAATAGTATGTGTATGTTCATCTCAAACTCCCTCCCAATCCCTGGTAACCATAAGTCTTTCTACATCTGTAACTCTACTGTTTTGTAAAGAAATTTGCTTGTACCCTTTTTTAAGATTTCATGTATAAGTGATTTCATATGATATTTATCTTTCTCTGTCTGACTTACCTTGATAATCTCTAGGTCCATCTGTGTTGCTGCAAATGGCATCATTTTGTTCTTTTATATGGTTGAGTAGTATTCCATTGTATATATGTACCACATTTTCTTTATTCCTCTGTCGACAGACATTTAGGTTGCTTCTAAGTCTTTATGAACTCCTTTTTAAGCACCTACCAGGTACTGAGTATGATAGTAAACAATATAGAAATGATATCTGCCTTCACAGAGAGAAAAGATGTCAATTAGAGAGAAAAGACTCAGAAAAGTTAAAAATAAATGCATGGATTTTCTATTTTCCATATTTCCTTTTTGCTATTCACCTTTTGGAAACACCTAAGCCTCCCCGTAGTGAGAGAACTTTCCCTGAGAAGAAGATGAGGTCACCATTCTGTTCTCTGTCACACTCACACCTTCCTGAAATAGTCTTTGTAGACTCCAGCCTGAACAACAAGATTGGAAATAATCTTACGTTGCGCGTGGGCTCTTTCTGAACCCCACAGACCACTTTTGGCAAGTTGTACTCATAGCCGAGAAGCAGTTGTTGGATTGCTTGTTAGCTCCAGCAATTAAATAACCATTGCTTAAAAAAGAGTATGTGGATCAGTTGGAAGCTGTAGGTGCTACATGTTGGATATAAAGTTGCCTGGACTTGCTGTGTCTGGTGTTGATAAGGTAGCAGATGGTCTAATAGACTCCATCCTTGAGCAGCTAAATTGGTAGGTCTTGGTTTAATAATCTTGTGTTCTAATGATTTAGGCAACTGATGAAAAGCGGTGCAATTACTCACTTGTAATGATGCCCAGTTGGCCTGGATGGAAGGGCACTCACTCCTCATGGTGGGATGTAATTAACTCCTGGTCCCCAGAAACAGGACTCTTTGTAGAGAGACTACCTTGATCAGACACATTTTACCTTTGTGTTAAAACTTAAAAGCATTTTCCAAACAAAAATGGCTCTTTGTTATTTATTTAAATGACAAGAGAAGAACATTTTCTAACCGAATGTGGTTGTAATGTCTCTGTGTTTCAAAAACATGTCCAGGAACATAATTTCACTGGATTCTAAAATATGTTGCTGGGGGAAAGGTTCATATGTTATGAAATGGTTCATGTGTTATAAATCATTTGTCATTGGAAGGACTGTCTGAGCCACAGAAAAAAATCTGTAGGGTAATTAGAACCCAGGTATCCTGAAATTTCGACCCTGATGTACTCTTCAGTCCCTTCTATCCAAGAGTTTCTTCCTGTCTGTTTGTACAACTTCTCATCTGTTCTTCGTGTGCTGTGTGACCTGTGGACTTAACTTATATCTTCTATTTTTCACTTCTTAAACTTCTGCTATGGATAAATTGTGTGGTTTGTACACAGTCAAAATATAGGCAGTAATTAATTATACTTTAATATCCCCCATGATTCGGCATGACTTACACACAGTACTAACAAATATTTGTTAAATAAAATTGCTTCTTGAAATACTGATTTGTAAGATCAACACACAGAAGTCAATTGCATTTTTACTAACCACAAACATGTAGAAGGCAAAATTTAAAACAGTTTCATTTATAACTACTTCATAGGAAATTAAGAAGTTAGATACAAGCTTGATAAAACATGTTTAGAATCTGTATGGTGGAAACTACAAAATTCTGATGAAAGAAATTTGTGAAAAACCTAAAATAGCTGGAGAACACACCCTGTTCAGGGGTTGAAAGACCCAACATACTAAAGATGTCAGTTCCCCAAACTGACATACAGACTTAACATAATTCCTATGAAAATTCCAACAAGATTTTGTCTAAGATATAGACAAACTTATCCTAAAATTTATATGGAAACATGCACACAATTTAGCTATACAGAGGCTAAAAAATTTTGACATAGAAAAATAAACTGGTAGGGATTAATCTATGTTCAATGTTAAGACTTACTGTGTAGCTATAGTAATCAAGACTCTTGGTCTTGGCAATGGAATATATAGATAGACCAACAGAAGAGTAAACAACCCAGCTATAGGATGGAACTCATGCAAATTCATGCCAAACTGGACTTTTTATAGGTGCAAGAGCATTTTAAGGGGTGAAGTTTATTTAGCCTTTTCAGCAAGTGGAGCAAACAAACAAAAGAACTAACCTTACCTAAGCCTCACATGTTATAAAAAATTATCTCAAAATTCATAATGGACTTAAAAGTGACTCAGGAAAACTTATAGATGTAAATGGGAGAAAATCTTTAGGCTCTAGGAGCAGGTAAAATCATTACCCAAAAAGAACAATTTGTAAGTTTGACCTCATCAAAATTAAAAATGAACCCTGTTAAGAAAATGAAAATAAAAGCTACATTTTGAAAGACTGCATTTGCAAACCACATCTCTGACAAAGGCTAGCATCTCAAATATATGAATTGCTCTCAATTTAAAAGAGTAAAGCAAACAATCCAATTAGAACCTGGGAAAAAGACATGAGGGGACATTTCAGCAAAGATATACAGATGGCAAATAAGCACATGAAAAGATGTTCAACATTATTAGCCATGAGGGAAATGCAAATTAAAACCACAATGAAGTATCACTATACACCTATCAGAATGATTAAAATAAAAAATAATGAAAATGCCAAAATGCTGGCAGGATGTGGAGAAACCAGATGATTCATACATTGCTGATGGGGGTATGAAATTGTTCAGCCACTCTGGAAAACAATTTAGTGGTTTCTTAAAAAAAAAAAAATCAAATTATCATACAACTCTGCTATTGCACACTTGGGCATTTATCCAGAGAAATGAAGACTTGCATTCACATACAAATCTGTACAAGAGTATTTATAGCAGTTTTGTTCATAATAACTGGAAACTGGAAACAACTCAGATGTCCTTCAGCTGATAAATGGTTAAACAAACCATGAAACATGTATCATTGGATAGTTCTTAGCAGTAAATAGGGATGAAGCATTAATTCAGCCAGTGGTCTGGATGAAATACAGAGAATTGTGCTGAAAAACCCAGTCACAAGAAGCTACTACAAATGTTTCCATTTGATAACATTTTGAAATAACCAAATCACAGAAATGGAGAACTATTGATCTGTTGTCAGGGGTTAGGGAGGGAATGAATGCAGGCAGGAGGAAAGGGGATGTGATGGCAGAAGGGTACCATGAAGCATCTCTGCGGTAAGGGAACTGTACCTGTCTGTACTATTTTTTTTAAGTGTAAGAACATTTTCAACTATAGCCTCCTTTAACTCAACTGAAAAATATCCAAAGAAAAGAAATATGTGACTTCAAAATGTGGTATCTTTGTCAGTATCCTGGTAGGAAATATCCATTACCTAGAAGTTGCTTATTAGTCAAATTAATTAGCCTTTTTGTCTTTCAATTTTCTCACCTGTAACTTGAAGTCATGAATTAAAGATAGTTGTAAGGATTCTTTACTGATAGTCTGCAGTAAATTATTCAGAAGATTTGACAGCAGAGTTTGAAACTTACAGCCAAACTTCATTTAAAAATTTTTTTTATTTGAATATAGTTGCTTTCAAATGCTGTTACTTTCTAGTCTACTGCAAAGTGAATCAGCTATACATATACATATATCCCCTCCTTGGGGGGTTCCCTTTCTATTTAGGTAACCCCAGAGCATTGAGCAGAGTTCCCTGTGCTATACAGTAAGTCCTCGTTAGTTATCCATTTTATACATATTATCAGTAGTGTATGTATGTCAATCCCAATCTCCGAATTTCCCCTCCTCTCCCCACTTGGTATTGATAAGTTTGTTCTCTACGTCTGAGTTTCTCGGAACCAAATTCCTGACAATCTGAGGAATCACCGGGTACAAGCTAACTGCTGTCTCTGCCTGGGACCTCTTCCCAGTTGGATGGATCACAGCCTGTATCGCGTGGTGTGGGTCTAGACAGTCAGGCAGATGTAGGCTCATGTTTCCCACTGAGCACTGACATATACTTAAGCAGATGTTAGGGATGAGTTTTTTGTTATTGTTTTTCTGTTTGTTTTTAGCTCTTGGCTTCCAGTTCCCGTGATGCATTTGTTTCTTTGGTGATATGCTGCATGATTTTTCAAACTGAGAAAAACCCTTCTGGCAACAGCTATTTTTTTAAGTGTAAGAACATTTTCAACTCTAGCCTCCTTTAACCCAACTGAAAAATATTCAAAGAAAAAAAAACATGTGGTTTCAAGTTGAAGAAAAATGGAATTGAGAACCCCCTTGCAGATTCAATGGTGATTTCATTCTGTCTTCACCCTACACAGCGAGAAAATAAACACGGAGATATCTGTAAAGCTTTAGCACTTCAGGACAGTTGTTGAGGAACCAAAAAGCACTGGGGGAGCACTGGAAGAGGGGATTTATTTTTTTGATTGCTAAGGAAATTTTGCAGACTTAGTTTCATTTGCTTCTTGAAAATTCCACATCAGACACTTGGGTTTGCCTACCATGGCAGCTGGCCTATAGGGTCTGAGATTGTGTACTTTCTGTGTTTACTTGTCAAGGAATGGCATTTTAGTGACGGTGCTAATCTGAACTGGCACCCAGGTGAAAAGTTTCTGGGACTTCCCTGGAGGTCCAGTGGTCAAGACTTCATCTTCCAATGCAGAGGTTGCAGGTTCAATTCCTGGTCAGGGGGCTAAGATCCCACGAGTCTCACAGCCAAAACACCAAAATGGAAAACAGAAGCAGTATCATAACAAGTTCAATAAAGACATTTAAAATTGTCCACATCAAAATCTTTTTTAAAAAGTCTCTTAAGCACTGGGGAAGTACTGAATTGTGTGTTTTGGGGTGAAAAGGTGATTCTGGGAGAGTTAGATGGGGGAAAAGTTGAACAATATTATAATACTGTCAAAGGTGAGCATTCCTGAGGATCTATCTGGAAAACTCTCTCTGAAGACAAACAGCAAATATTTGCACTCATCCTCAGTAACAAATCCTGTGTACCCACCTCATTTCATGAGTATCTAATTAACATGCCTGGTGAAACAGAGTTTGACACAATAAGACTTCATGGTGAGCATTTAACATGCTTATTGCATGACAGCAAGAAATGAGTGGGTGAATGAATAAATGAATGAATGAGAGAGTCTACTTCCTGCTCCCAGGCCAATTACTAGAATGAAAAATCTAAAGTCAATGTGTGGTGGATGGATTCTGATTCTAGAATAGGAAAGACATAAATCTGAAGCCTTGCTGTATTATTACTAGACGTGTGTATTCTGCAAGTTCGTTAACTTCTCTGAGACTGAGCTACTGTATCTAATGATGAGAAGAATAAGAGCACAAATTTCATAATGCTGCAGTAAGGACTTACATATTCTTATAAATTTCATAATACCTGGTATGTAATAAGCTATAATGTAGATTGGCTATTGTCATTATCACCATCATTTACAGAACAAATTGAAGTAGTCAATAAACTTCCCACAGAGAAAACTCAGGTCAAATGACTTCACCAATGAATTCTAACCTGTCAACATGAAATAACATCATTTATACACAAATTATTCCAGAAATTACAAAAGGAAAAAACTCTTCCATTATTCTGACTCCAAACCAAAGATGTTCTAAGATAAGAAAATTATAGTCTATAGCTACACTGTCCTGAAGGCACCTGACCTCAGAAGCTAAGCAGTGTTGGGCTTGGTTAGTAGTACTTCGACGGGAGAAAAGAAAATTACAGACCAACATCCCACATGAGCATAGAAGGAAATTATCTTTAAAAAAAGAGAGCAAATTAAATTCAACATTATATAAAAAGGATAATTCGAGATGGTTGTTCCTGGGGCATGTTATTTTAAAATCTAAAAATCAGTGGAACCATGATAACAGATAAAAATATTCATATGGAAGCAACCTAAATGCCCATCAACTGACGAATGGATAAGAAAGCTGTGGTACATATACACAATGGAATATTACTCAGCATTAAAAAAAAAAATTCATTTGAATCAGTTCTACTCAGGTGGACGGAACTGGAGCCTATTATCCAGAGTGAAGTAAGCCAGAAGGAAAAACAACAATACAGTATACTAACGCATATATACGGAATTTAGAAATATGGTAACGAGAACCTTGCATGCAAGACAGAAAAAGGAACGCAGATGTATAGAACAGACTCGTGGACTCTGTGGAAGAGGGCGAGGGTGGGATGATATGGGAGAATGGCATTGAAACATGTTAATTATCATATGTGGAATCAATCGCCAGCCCAGGACTGATGCTCGGGGCTGGTGCACCTAGATGTCCCGGGGGAGGGAATTGGGAGGGAGGAGGGAGGGGGGTTCTGGAGGGGGAGCATATGTAAACCCATGGCGGTTTCATATCATTGTATGGCAAAACCAACACAATAAAGTAAAGAAAATTAAAAAATATATATATATTCATATGATTATCTCCACAGGTGCAGAAAAAGTTTTTCATAAAATCAAACATACATTCATAGTAAAAACTCAAGCAAACTAGAAATAGAAGGGATAGGATACAAAAATAATCCAAAAGAAAATAGAAGGAAATAAATTAACTTAAAAGCTAAGATTAATAAAGAAAACAAAAATTAAGAAAAATTGATAAATGAGATTAAAACAAGCTTATTCAAATACCTGAGTATAATGGATAAATACTTTATATACTAAAGTAAGATCATAAATGAGGAAAATAAACAAAAAATACTACATTAGGAATGAAATAGGAAAGAATTACAACAATTATGAAATAGGTTCCAATAATGTTAAGTAACATTTTGCATCCCTTTTGTCAAAAATTTGAAAATTAAGTTTGAATGAAAGACTATATAACCAAAATAAAATGGGAAAAATGCTCCAGAAAAAGAAAAGTAGACTGAAATAAAACGAAGATTTGTCAAAGATCTACCATTTGAAAGGGTGCCAGGCCCAGAGTATATCTAATAGGTAATTTCCATATTATTGAGACCATAAGGTGAACATATTTTTTACATCAAAACAAGAAGTGACAGTACTAAAAGAAAACAGCTACTGAGTTTTCTCACATACATACAAAAAGTTTTCTCACATACACACATACTGAGTTTACTCACATACATACAAAAATTTCTAAACAAAACATCAGTAAATCAAAAGCAGAAAAATTAAAAGAAAAACCCACAATTTTGAAAACTAAATCAAAACTTTAAAAAAATCTATGATACATTTAATTTCTTATTGTATGAAATGAAAAATGTTATTTTTTTGTAGAAAGTGGTACCCAGGAGGGCAATAAAAATATTAGAATACCTAAGAAACTCTAAAATTGTATTGAAAGACATGAAATAGTGTCTAAATAAAGAGATATGCCATACTGCCAAATGGTAACACTAAATATATAAATTTAAGATGATTTGATATAAATCCCAGTCATTCATATGTGTGTTTGATTTTTCACTTGACAAATTGATTTTAGAGTCCTCTTGAGAGAGTAAAGGAGTAAAAATAGGCAAGATAGTTAGGAAAGTGAGTTATAATGAGAAGATTAACACGTCAGGTGAAACAGTTATACGAGCAAAATCTCAAGAAATTCAACAATGAGTAGAAAGTTAGTTCAATTTAGTCGTTCAATCATGTCTGACTTTTTGCGACCCTATGAACCTTGGCACGCCAGGACTCCCTGTCCAACAGCAACTCCCAGAGTCTACCCAAACTCATGTCCATTGAGTAGGTGATGCCATCCATCCATCTCATCCTCTGTCGTCCCCTTCTCCTCCTGCCCTCAATCTTTCCCAGCATCAGGGTCTTTTCCAATGAGTCAGCTCTTCGCATCAGGTGGCCAAAGTATTGGACTTTCAGGTTCAACATCAGTCCTTCCAATGAACACCCAGGACAATCTCCCTCAGGATGGACTGGTTGGATTTCCATGCAGTCCAAGGGACTCTCAAGAGTCTTCTCCAACACCACAGTTCAAAAGCATCAATTCTTCTGCACTCAGCTTTGTATATAGTCCAGCTCTCACATCCATACATGACTACTGGAAAAACCATAGCCTTGACTAGACAGACCTTTGTTGACAAAGTAATGTCTCTGCTTTTCAATATGCTGTCTAGGTTGGCCATAACTTTCCTTCCAAGGAGTAAGTGTCTTTTAATTTCATGGCTGCAATCACCATCTGCAGTGATTTTGGAGCCCAGAAAAATAAAGTCTGGGCTCCAAACACTGTTTCCACTGTTTCCCCATCTATTTGCCATGAAGTGATGGGACAAGATGCCATGATCTTAGTTTTGTGAATGTTGAGCTTTAAGCCAACTTTTTCACTCTCCTCTTTCACTTTCATCAAGAGGCTTTTTAGTTCCTCTTCACTTTCTGCCATAAGGGTGTTGTCATCTGCATATCTGAGGTTATTGATATTTCTCCCAGCAATCTTGATTCCAGCTTGTGCTTCTTCCAGCCCAGCTTTTCTCATGATGTACTCTGCATATAAGTTAAATAAGCAGGGTGACAATATACAGCCTTGACATACTCCTTTTCCTATTTGGAACCAGTCTGTTGTTCCATGTCCAGTTCTAACTGTTGCTTCCTGACCTGCATATGGGTTTTTCAAGAGGCAGGGCAGATGGTGTGGTATTCCCGTCTCTTTCAGAATTTTCCACAGTTTATTGTGATCCGCACAGTCAGAAGGGTTGGCATAGTCAATAAAGCAGAAGTAGATATTTTTCTGGAACTCTCTTGCTTTTTCAATGATCCAGTGGATGTTAGCAATTTGATCTCTGGTTCCTCTGCCTTTTCTAAAACCAGCTTAAACATCTGGAAGTTCACGGTTTATGTATTGCTGAAGCCTGGCTTGGAGAATTTTAAGCATCATTTTACTAGCGTGTGAGATGAGCGCAATTATGCAGTAGTTTGAGCATATTTTGGCATTCCCTTTTTTTGGGATTGGAATGAAAACTGATCTTTTCCAGTCCTGTGGCCACTGCTGAGTTTTCCAAATTTGCTGGCATATTGAGTGCAGCGCTTTCACAGCATCATCTTTTAGGATTTGAAATAGCTCGACTGGAATTCCATTACTTCCACTAGCTTTGTTCATAGTGATGCTTCCTAAGGCCCACTTGACTTCACATTCCAGGATGTCTGGCTCTAGGTGGGTGATCATACCATTGTGATTATCTGGGTCATGAAGATCTTTTTTGTACAGTCTTCTGTGTATTCTTGCCACCTCTTCTTAATATCTTCTTCTGTTAGGTCCTTACCATTTCTGTCCTTTATAGAGCCCATCTTTGCATGAAATGTTCCCTTGGTATCTCTAATTTTCTTGAAGAGATCTCTAGTCTTTCCCACTCTATTGTTTCCCTCTATTTCTTTGCATTGATTTTTGAGGAAGGTGTTCTTATCTCTCCTTGCTATTCTTTGGAACTCTGCATTCAGATGGGAATATCTTTCCTTTTCTCCTTTGTTTTTGCTTCTCTTCTTTTCACAGCTATTTGTAAGGGCTCCTCAGACAGCCGTTTTACTTTTTTGCATTTCTTTTTCTTGAGGATGGTCTTGATTTCTATCCCCTGTACAATGTCACGAACCTCCATAAAATTGGTTTATATAAATGAATATGAAAATGTCAGTCTAATAGAAAACTGTATGATGCAATAGGCAATTCACACAAAAATAAACACAAAGGACCAATAGGTGCAGAGAAAGAGGGTAAACGTCGACAATTCCTATGGAAATGCAACTTTGAAAACAGTAAGAAGGCATTTTGCCTATTGGTGGCAAAAACGTAAAAGGTTAAGAGCCAGTATAGGCAAAAGTTCTAGAAAAGTAGCATTCTCAGTTATTAAAAGACTTACAAGTATAACATTTTGAGGAAGAAGTTGGTAGCAACAAATCTAACTTAAGGAATTTCTCCTAAACTAATAGTGGCACAAGTACATAAAGATATATGTACCTGTAGCATCAGGTAACTGTGGAAACTGTTAAAACGTCATCAATAACAGAATGTCTACATAAATTATGCTACAATAATATGATGAGAAAACACCCATACAAAAGAATGAGATAGATCCATATTTGCAGACCTGAAAATAGGGCCAGGACGTGATTTTAAGAAGTAGCAGGACCATGTGTCTTGCATTGAGAAAGGCTGGGACCTGAGATCTGGATCACTTTGCTGCAGTGGTTGCACCTGGACAAACATCTCCTCTCAGCAACAAAATACAAAGAAACTAGAAGGAACTAAACCAGGTGGCTCAGATGGTAAAGAATCTGCCTACAAGGCAGGAGAACCAGGTTCAGTCCCTGGGTTGGGAAGATGCCCTGGAGAAGGGTATGACAACCCACCCCAGTATTCTTGCCTGGAGAATCCCATGGACAGAGGAGCCTGGTGGGCTACAGTCCGTGGGGTCACGAAAGAGTCAAATATGACTTACCAACTAAACAACAACAAACAACAAATGGACAACAGGATATGAAAAGACCGAAAAGACCAACTGCCACTTTTGAGAAGCTGGGAGCACAAAAGCAGGGCACTGCACTCAATAGCACCAAAGGGATGAGCAGACCACCTAAGCCACCCCTTCAGCCCAACCCTTGGACACACACCTACCCTCACCCCACCTCAGTGAACAAGCAAGGGGATCTGTTTCTTGATCTCACTGCCCCTGCTGCAGCAGGAACCCTCAATAAAACCTTGCCTGAATTTCTTGTCTGGCTTCTTATCAATTTCTGTTGATTAAGGAAGTCAAGAACCTGGGTCGGTAACAGTATGAGTCCATTGTTGCATAAAAGTTACAACAGAAGGTGTTGTGGGTGATCTTTATGCTAATTTGGTTATCTTTATGCTCATCTTGTTATCTTTAAGTCTTCCTTTTCACTTGTTAAACTTCTCCTCCACTCTTCAACTTCTTCTCCAAACCTTCTTGAAGCTCTTGTGTTCCTGAGCAAAGTAGAAATGCAGGAGTCACATAATCCACCCTTATCTGGAACCAGATAGAACCAGCAAGAATTATCTAGGATTCTCACTTTCAAGAAGGGAACACCTGGGTACTTTAAAAATATATAAAAATATTTTTGAGATTAATTGTTTGTCTGTTGCTTCATTGGCTATTAAAAAGTCTACAAGCAATAAATGCTGGAAAGGATGTGGAGAAAAGGGAACCCTCTTACACTGTTGGTGGGAATGCAAACTAGTACAGCCACTATGGAAAACAGTGTGGAGGTTCCTTAAAAAGCTGCAAATAGACCTGCCATATGACCCAGCAATCCCACTGCTTGGCATATACACTGAGGAAACCAGAATTGAAAGAGCCACGTGTACCCCAATGTTCATCGCTGCATTGTTTACAATAGCCAGGACATGGAAGCAACCTAGATGCCCATCAACTGACGAATGGATAAGAAAGCTGTGGTACATATACACAATGGAATATTACTCAGCATTAAAAAAAAATTCATTTGAAGCAGTTCTACTCAGATGGACGAAACTGGAGCCCATTATCCACAGTGAAGTAAGCCAGAAGCAAAAACAACAATACAGTATATTAACGCATATATATGGAATTTAGAAAGACGGTAACGAGAACCCAACATGCGAGACAGCAAAAGGAACGCAGATGTATAGAATAGACTCGTGGACTCTGTGGAAGAGGGTAAGGGTGGGATGATATGGGAGAAGGGCATTGAAGCATGTTAATTGTCATGTGTCTAATCAATTGCCAGCCCAGGATTGATGCTCGGGGCTGGTGCAGCGAGATTTCCCAGGGGGGAGGAAGGAGGGAGGGGGGTTCCGGAGGGGAAGCATATGTAAACCCATGGTGATATCATGACACTGTATGGCAAAAACAATAAAAAATAAATAAATAAATAAAAATATATAAAAATATACAAAATTTGTGTGTGTGTGTGTGTGTGGTTTAACTGATATTGCAGTTAGAGGAAAAAATTAAAAACTTTTCTCAAGTTGAATAGAAATTCTAAATCTGGTTCTTGGTATGTAGAAGATACATGATTCAACCCTTATTCATATATTCATTGAACATTCAGTCAACAGATCCTCACTGAGTGCTTACTGTATGCCTTGCACTAGTCTAACTGCTGGGAATACAGCAGCAAGGTGAAGTACCTACCTTGATTTTGTTGTTCAGCCGCCTAGTCACGTCCAGCTCTTTGCAATCCCATGGACTGCAGTATGTCAGCCTTCCTTGTCATTCACTGTTTCCTGGAGTTGGCTCAAAGTCATGTCCATTGAGTCAGTGATGCCATCCAACCTCTCATCCTCTGTCGTTCCCTTCTCCTGCTTTCAATCTTTTCCAGCATCAGGGTCTTTACCAGTGAGTCAGATCTTTGCATCAGGTGGCCAAAGTACTGGAGCTTCAGCTTTGGCATCAGTCCTTCCAATGAATATTCAGGACTGATTTCCTTTAGGATTGACTGTTCTGATCTCCTTGCTTTCCAAGGGACTCTCAAGAGTCTTCTCCAACACCACAGTTCGAAAGCATCAATTCTTTGGCACCCAGTCTTCTTTATGGCCCAACTCTCACATCCATACATGACTACTGGAAAAACCATAGCTTTGATGATACGAACTTTGTTGGCAAAGTGATGTCTCTGCTTTTTAATACACTGTCTAGGTTTGTCATAGCTTTTCTTCCAAGGAGCAAGTCTTTTAATTTCATGGCTACAGTCACCATCCACAGTGATTTGGGAGCCCCCCAAAATTAAGTCTCTCGCTGTTTCCATTGTTTACCCATCTATTTGCCATGAAGTGATGGGACCAGATGCCATGATCTTAGTTTTCTGAATGTTGAGTTTTAAGCCAGTTTTTTCACTCTTCTCTTTTACCTTTCTCAAGGAATTCCTCTTCGCTTTCTGCCATAATGGTTGTGTCATCTGCATATCTGAGGTTGCTGATATTTCTCCCGTCAATCTTGATTCCAACTTGTGCTTCATCTAGCTCTGCATTTCACATTAGGTACTCATAAGCAGAGTGACAATATGCAGCCTTGATGTACTCCTTTCCCAATTTTGAATCAGCCCACTCTTCCATGTCTAGTTCCCCCATCAGGGATCAAACCCATGGCCCTACATTGGAAGCATGGAGTCTTAACCACTGGACTGCCAGGGAAGTCCTGATTCCACCACTATTTATTGAGCATAGTTCATGTGCCAGGCACTTTCCAGGCACTAGGAATAGATAAATGAACAAAACGGATGGAGATCATACCCTCATGGACCTCACATGAAGAGAGTAAATACGCAAATAAATCAGGAAACTGGTAGTCAAGAAAGTCTCCACTTTAAGTAACATTAAGTGGAGACTTGAAGGAAGCCTCAGGGCAAGCTGTTGTTGGTGTATCTGAGGGCTGTGTACCTTAGACAAAGAGAATAGTCAGTGCAAAGGCCCTGAGGCAGGAGGGTCTTTGCCATGCTTGGAGAACCCATGTGGCTGGAACAGAAGAGCTTGAGAGGGGCAAGCCACAGAGGGAGAGCCCTGAGAGTGGGGACCCTCAGCTCAGTTAAATTCAGTTGCTCAGTCACATCTGACTCTTTGTGACCCCATAGACTGCAGCACACCCAGCCTCCCTGTCCATCACCAACTCTCAGAATTTACTCAAACTCATGTCCATTGAGTCGGTGATGCCATCCAACCATCTCATCCTCTGTCATCCCTTTCTCCTCCCACCTTCAATCTTCCCAGCATCAGGGTCTTTTCCAATGAGTCAGTTCTTCACATCAGGTGGCCAAAGTAATGGAGTTTCAGCTTCAAAATCTGTTCTTCCAATGAATATTCAGGACTGATTTCCTTTAGGATGGACTGGTTGGATCTCCTTGCAGTCCAAGGGACTATCAACAGTCTTCTCCAACACCACAGTTCAAAAGCATCAGTTCTTTGGCACTCAGCTCTCTTTATATTCCAACTCTCACATCCATACATGACTACTGGAAAAACCATAGCTTTGACTAGACTGACCTTTGTTGGCAAAGTAATGTCTCTGGTTTTTAATATGCTATGTAGGTTGGTCATAACTCTTCTTCTAAGGAGCAAGCGTCTTTTAATTTCATGCCTGCAGTCACCATCTGCAGTGATTTTGGAGACCAAAAATATAAAGTCTGTCACTGTTTCCACTGTTTCCCCATCTATTTGCCATGAAGTGATGGGACTGTATGCCATGATCTTAGTTTTCTGAATGTTGAGTTTTAAGCCAAATTTTTTACTTTCCTCTTTCACTTTCATCAAGTGGCTCTTTAGGGTGCCATAGGACATGACATTTCCATTGAATCAGATGGGACAGCACTGGTGAAATTTAAGGATAGTGTCACGAGCCAACATGATTTACAACCATCACTCTGTTCTTCATAGAGTCTAGGAGGACCCAGGGGTTTCTGGAGCCAGTTAGGAAGCATTGCAAAGACCCAGGTAAAAGATGATGGTGGCTCAGGAATCATATACTGTATCTATTTTGAAGAAGACAGGCTGATGTAGTTTGCCAGTGGTTGTGCTGACGAGAGGGTCAATAGTAAAGAATCCACCTGCCAATGCAGGAGAGTCAGGAGAGAAGTGGGTTTGATCCCTGGGTTGGAAAGATCCTGGAGAAGGCAATGGCAGCCCACTCCAGTATTCTTGCCTGGGGAATCCCATGGACACAGGAGCCTGGGGGGCCACAGGGGTGGCAAAAAGTTGAACACGACTGAGGAAGAGTACACCCAGACTCACATGCTGATGGTTGAGTATGATAAAAATGATTAAAAGGGCTACTGGAATCAAAAGCCAGAAGGTTCTGCCACTGTTATGTATATAACTTTTTGTATGCCTTTCACAATGCTTGGCACACCTTAAATGTTCAGCAAATATTTACCAAATGCATATATTTTAACCTTTTTAGAGGGCTACTCAGAATTTTTCTCACTCTACCAGACACCCATGACGAAACAAATTTAGGGAAAAACCCAAATTCTAATAGCATATACCGAGACTGTGTTTTCCTGTGGCTTTTCGTCAGTGACACTACTTCTGGAAGCTTAAGGAAGAAAATATACTACAAGGACATTTGTTTGTGACATTATTAATAGAACTTTCAAGAAGAAACCAAGTACAAAAATCTCCCATCCAACCATGATGGAATTTACCTGCTGTGTAAGTGGCTGTTCAGACCAAGTCATTTTCACACTTTTGTGTGGGAATCACACGAGGGCATATTAGGTGAGAAAAAACAATTGAGGTGGTAGCTGTGTGTAGGAGATGGAAAAAGGGAGAGAAGAAAGAATTTTTTACAAGATTTCTCCAAACTAGCAAACAGAGTAAAATTCATGAAAGAAAGACTGTCACCATGGACTCTAGTTCAAGATCTCACGGCCATCTGCCGGATGAAGAGCTGTAATGTGGAGATAAGTTAACTCTTTCTAGCCATTTTTTCCTTAAAAATAACCCTGGACTTTCATTCTTTGAGTGTCTCTGGACTTATGGGTTGCTACAACATAGAATTAAAAAGTTAAAAATGAGTTCAGTGATACTGGATTGGCTAACATGTTCGTTTGGTTTCTCCAGTAAGATGTTATGGAAAAACCTGAATGAACTTTTTGGCCAACTCAATACTTTAGAGTGTAGTCCAGTTGTTAAATGATTTTGTGTTCAATGAAAGCCCTCAGGAAACAAGATGATGGTTCTAAACTCCAGTCCTCCTGACACCAAGGATGGGGTCTTTCACTCATTCCCATCTCCCTAACCATGAATGCTTATTTCTCGACCACCATTGCCCACCCATGGAGATTAAATCAATGATCTCAATAACGGGAGACTACTCATCTCACCCAGCTTGAAACTCTTTCTCCATGGGCCCTGAAACTCTGTTAGACACAAGTGAGATTCTCAGACAAATGTTATTTAGGCAAATTCAGTGACACTTGGGCCTTGGAAGGCTGGGGTAGGTTCAACACTGAATTTTCAAGTGTCCCATCCAAGTCAGTGGGCAGCCTTCCCTTTCAAAATTTAAAGGAGGAGAAGCACCGCACGGAACAGTCTGCGATGAGCTAGCACTCTCATTTCATCTCCTTCCTGTGGCTCCAGCGGGGAGAGGATTTCATTAACAAAAGCCATGCCAGGTCAGACCCTGCCAAAGTTATTGATTGTCTTCTCAGAGGGCCCACATGCTCCAGCCCCCTCCTTGGTTCCCATCAATACTGTCCTTCCAAGTCCAAGATGATTTTCTGGCTCTTGTTTTGATGTCTTTATTCTTTCTATTATCTTACTTCTCTTAAGGAAAAATTTAGAGAAAAAGAAATCACCAATGTAAGGAAAAGTTAAAAGCAAGAATGACCAACAACAGCACCAAGGAAAGATAAAAATTGCAGACTGGTGATTTTGTTTAATGTTACAACGGTCAGTTTTAAAATCTAGCTTCTTCTCTGAAGTTTGGAAAAAAGCTACCAACACCACCAATTCATGGGGAGATAGACTGAGCTGAATCTTGCTCAAGCCTCATTGAGTTTTTAGTCCTTAGATGATGTGTGTGACTTCTAGACCTGCTGAGCTTTATTTTGGACAGTGGGATCTGACAGGATGATCTCCTTGTGTTGACTGCAAAGAGCATCCGTGTTAAGGAGGTTGGAAAGAAAGAGGCGATTATTCTCCAGTCACAGAATTTCTCTTTGCAGCCAGCATACATGAGAAATGCAAAAACTAAAGAGAAGCCTGGCACTCTCGCCATTTCCTTGGGAATAGCACTGGTATCCTCAAATGCTCTTCATTGCACTCTGCTCATCTCCCTTGTTTTCTGACTTTCTACCATTTCGACCAGCTCTCTGTTTGCAGTCTGGGCTGAAATACCCTTTTTCTTGCCTGGAGGGACAGACTAGAACTGATATTTCTGAGATTTCAAAGCTCAGATGAGCACTCTCCCAGCTTTGGTTAAAGCCTAATTGGATCCTATGTTGCGTATCTTTAAGAAATAATTTTTAAAACCATCATGCAGGGAGAGATGGGTTGTAATGGAAGAGTTGGTGGCATTAGAGCCTTCTGGTCAAAGCTTTGGTTTTTCCAGTAGTCATGTATGGATATGAGAGTTGGACTATAAAGAAAGCTGAGCTCAGAAGAATTGATGCTTTTGAACTGTGGTGTTAGAGAAGACTCTTGAGAACCCCTTGGACTGCAAGGAGATCCAACCAGTCCATCCTAACAGTCCCAAATATTCATTGGAAGGACTGATGCTGAAGCTGAAAGTCCAATACTTTGGCCACCTAATTCGAAGAACCGACTCATTTGAAAAGACCCTGATACTGGGAAAGATTGAAGGGAGAGGAGAAGAGGACGAAAGAGGATGAGATGATTGGATGCCATCACCAACTCAGTGGACATGAGTTTGAGTAAGTTCTGGGAGTTGGTGATGAACAGGGAAGTCTGGCATGCTGCAGTCCATGGGCTCTCAAAGAGTTGGACACCACTGAGTGGCTGAACTGAACTGAATGTGATTAATAGAAATACACACAGCTCATGGCAGGCAGTCATGGAAGAAGGCAACTTCTCCATGACATGAGGATCCCCAATTTTTTGAGAAAATTGAACAGGTGCTGTGGGGTGTGATGGCAGAGATGTCAACAGAATGAATATAGAGACTAGGCATCCCTTTTCTCCAAGCTTTTTTCCTGCAAATAAAAGGAAAGCTAGAGATGTTGCCCTGGGCACTGGACTGTGGATTCTGGCCACCTCATTACTTCCCTGCAGAGAACTGGGGGGATTTGTAAAAAGCTGGGGATTTTTATAAAGAGAACTGGGGTATCTGAAAAGAGTTGTGCCAAAGTGTACAGTCACTCTGCCCAGAGGAGTATTTGTGCTCAAGGGAGTGTTGGAAAGGGAGGTGGGGGAAGAACCCTATACACTGTTTTGCTCAAATGCATAATTGAAAAACATCCAGCTGTAAAACTTGATTTTCTTAGTTTCTGTACTTTGCTAAGCTAGGGAGTTATAGAACCACAGATGAAAAAAAAACTGTTTTTCTCTTAAGAATTCACAGAAGTTTTGTGTATATACATTCTCTTTCATGTTCTTTTCCATTATGCTTTATCACAGGATATTGAATATAGTTCCTGGATCTCACCATTCTTGAGTAAACCATGATGACTGGATTTTCTGTCAGAAAGAGAAAGACAAGACATATGATATTGCTTATATGTGGAATCTTAAAAAAAATGATATGAATAAACTTATTTACAAAACCAAAATAGACTCACAGACATAGTAAACAAACTTATGGTTATCAAAGGGAAGGGTGGAAGGATAGATTGGGAGTTTAGGATTGACATTTAATCACATACTACTATAATTAACAAGGACCTACTGCACAGCACAGAGAACTCGGCTCAGTGCTCTGTAGTAATCTAAATGGGAAAAGAATTTGAAAAAGGATAGATATATGTATAACTGAACCACTCTGATGTACACCTCAAACTAACACAACATTGTAAATCAACTATAGTCCAATATAAACTAATTTAAAAAATAAGTATATTCACATATACCTCCTTTTTTTAAAAAAAAAAAGAAGGGTATGTTTTTGCACAAATGTGAGTAAATTTGTAGAATACATTGGCAAAAATGAATATGTGCTGTGCTGTGCTCAGTCATATTTGACTCTTTTTTTAAAATTTATTTATTTTATTTGGAGACTAATTACAATATTGTAGTGGTTTTGCCATACATTGACATGAATCAGCCATGGGTGTACATATGTTCCCCATCCTGAACCCCCCTCCCACCTCCCTCCCCATCCCATCCCTCAGGGTCATCCCAGTGCACCAGCCCCGAGCACCCTGCCTCATGCATCAAACCTTGACTGGCGATCTGTTTCACATATGGTAATACACATGTTTTAATGCTATTCTCTCAGATCATCCCACCCTTGCCTTCTCCCAGAGTCCAAAAGTCTGTTCTTTACATCTGTGTCTCTTTTTCTATCTCACATAAAGGGTCATTGCTACCATCTTTCTAAATTCCATATATATATGTGTTAAAATACTGTATTGGTGTTTTTCTTTCTGACTTACTTCACTCTGTATAATAGGCTCCAGTTTCATCCACCTCATTAGAACTGATTCGAATGTATTCTTTTTAATGACTGAATAATATTCCATTGTGTATATGTACAACAACTTTCTTATCCATTCTTCTGCCGATGGACATCTAGGTTGCTTCCATGTCCTGGCTATTATAAACAGTGCTGCAATGAACATTGGGATAGTCGTGTCTGAGTCTTTGCCACCCTATGGACTGTAGCCTGCAAGGCTTCTCTGTCAATGGGGATTCTCCAAGCAAGAACAACGGAGTGGGTTGCTATGCCCTCCTCCAGGGGATCTTCCTAGCCCAGGAATTGAACCAGGGTCTCCTGCATTGCAGGCATATTCTTTACCAGCTGAGCTACCATGGAAGCCCAGAAGTAAAAATCAGTTCAGTTCAGTTCAGTTGCTCAGTCATGTCCGACTCTTTGCGACCCCATGAACTGCAGCATGCCAGGCCTCCCTGTCCATCACCAACTTCCAGAGTCCACCCAAAGTGAAAATACTGGACTCTAAATTATAGACCTTTACAGTTTTAATAGATAGGGCCAGATCCTCACTTTCAAAGTTGTTGTTATTAGCATTCTAGCCATTGACCCATGGGAGACTTGCATACTATCTCCTATCATGTATCACAGAATCTTCAGAGCTTTGCCAAAAGCATGCTGTCTGGTCCTTTCAATTTGTATTTTGTTAGGGTAACAGCATTCTTCCCCAACTGGTTATTGATTTGTATTTCTTTAAATTAATAATAAAGCTCTAAATTTTTATTTTTTTCTCGATGAGTCTGTCTAAAGGTTTATCAATTTTGTCTATCCTATCAAACAACCAACTTTGAGTCTCAGCGGTCTTTTACTGTCTTTGTCTCCATCTCATTTATTTCTGCTCTGATCTTTATGATTTCTTTCCTTCTACTAACTTTTGGTTTTGTTTGTTCTTCTTTCTCTAGTTGCTTTAGGTTCTAAATTTCCTTTTAATGCCTCTACAGTCTATTTTCTTTTCTTTTTTTTTTTTTTTTGAGTGGTGCAAGTTCTACTCAAGGTGTTGTCCTCAATCCAGGAGCTTTGATACTACCTGGGAGCTTGTTAGAAGTGCAGAATCTCATGCCCTACCCCAGGCCTGTCTGAACCAGAATCTGCATTTTACAAGATCTTTAGCTAGTTTGTAGGCACATTACATTTGAGAAGCACCATTACAGACGGTCTCCCCTGGCCATAATCTAGAACTGTACCCAACGTGTGCCTGTCATTAACAATACTGTATTGTGTATGTCCAAAAGCTTTCAAAGCATTCCACTTGTTCCTGTGAGACAGCTCTGTGGTGCTTGGCTGTGAAATGGTTACCGTCATCACCATGGTTTGGCTTATCACAGCCTCCTGCCTTCCTCCCCACCCCTACCCCCAGGGCCGAGACAGTCTATTTATAACTTGTACCGCTGTCACCTCTCCACATGTCACTTCTTTATTAATGGGGTCTATGCAGCTGATGATTTAAGGAAAGTGTGTATAACCAGGTCATGTAAATACACGAAAACTGCCATCAACTGGTCAATGCCTTCTCTATTCATCAAATGCACTTAATCAGGATTTAAACATCCTGGGCTCAGAAAGTTGACGTATAGGTGTGAATCCAGGGCTCAACAAAGAAAGAGCAGTTTCCCTAATTCTGTAAAACAGACTGATATCAGTGCCTCTGTACATGCAGCTTGGTAAAGAAGCCCCTTAAAAACAGATTCACAACAATAAGAAGGACCCTTCTGCATGAGTTTGCTAGGGCTGCTGGAACACGCACTGGGGAGCTGAGACAATACACACGGATATCCTCATAGCTCAGGAGCTCGGAAGTACAAGTTCAAGGTGTCAGTAGAGTTCATTTCTTCGGAGGCTTCTCTTCTTGGTATAGAGATGGCCGTCTTTGGTTTTCCTTTCATATTTAAAACGCTCTTCTAGTTGTGGTAAAAACACTTAACATGCGATCTACCCTCTTAATTTCCAAGTACACAATACAGTATTGTTAATGACAGGCACAGGTTGTGTACAGACCTCTAGGACTTGTTCACTTTCCCAAACTGAAAAGATACACTCACTGAATAGCAACTCACCAGTTGCTTTTCCACACTCCTCTTGGCAATCACATTTCTCCTTGGCGTCTATGGTCTGACTATTTTAGATACCTCATGTTAAGTGGAATCTTGCAGTATTTGTCCTATGACTGGCTTATCTCACTAGTTGAATGTCCTCCAGATTCAGCTGTGTGGTCGAGTTTCGCAAGATTTCCCTTTAAAGGCTGCATACTATTCCATTACATATTTATCCCACAGCTTCTTTGTTCATTCATTGTTTGGTAGACATTTAGGTTATTTCCATATCTTGACTAATGTGAATAATGCTGCAACGATCAAGGGACTGAAAATATCTCTTCCAGATAGTGATTTCAGTTCTTTTGTACACACACCCAGAAGTGGAATTGCTAGCTAATTTGGTAACTTCATTTTAAAATGTTTTAAGGTGCGTCTGTAGTTTTCCATAGCATCTGCACCATTTTACATTCCTACCAACAATGTACAAGAACTTCAATTTTTCCACATCCCCACCAACACTTGTTTTCTTTTGACTTTTTGATAATGAACATCCTCATAGGTGTGAGGTGACATCATGTTACGGTTTTGATTTGTATTCCCCTGAAGACTAGTGTCGTGTTGAGCATCTTTTTATATATCATACTATGCAGATACTTAATGCTTAATGCTATTCTTCATGTTTGTTGGCTAATTTAAATCTTTTTGGAAAATGTTTTTTTCAAGTGTTTTTGCCCATTTTTAATCGGTTTATTTGTTTTTTTGCTATTGGGTTGTAAGAATTTCTTATATTGTTTGGATATTAACCCTTTATCATATAAACTGTTTTCAAATATTTTCTCCCATTATGCAAGTTGCATTTTGACTCAGTTGATTGCTTCCTTTGCTATGTAAAACCTTTTTATTTTTTCTTCTTCTTCTTTTTTTTGGTTTTATTATTATTTTTTAATTAATTAATTTATTTTTTCCTTTACATTATCGTGTTGGTTTTGCCATACATTGACATGAATCCGCCATGGGTATACATGTGTTCCCCTTCCAGAACCCCCCTCCCACCTCCCTCCCCATTCCTTCCCTCTGGGGTATCCTGGTGCACCAGCCCTGAGCACCCTGTTTCATGCATCAAACCTGGGCTGGCAATTCATTTCACATATTATAATTTACATGTTTCAATGCCATTCTCCCATATCATCCCACCCTTGCCCTCTCCCATAGAGTCTAAAAGACTGTACTATACATCTGTGTTCTTTTGCTATCTCGCATACAGGGTTATCGTCACCATCTTTCTAAATTCCTTATATATGCATTAGTATACTGTATTTTTGTTTTTCCTTCTGGCTTACTTCACTCTGTATAATAGGCTCCAGTTTCATCCACCTCAGTAGAACTGATTCAAATGTATTCTTTTTTACGGCTGAGTAATATTCCATTGGGTATATGTACCACAGCTTTCTTATCTATGCGTCTGTTGATGGACATCTAGGTTGCTTCCATGTCCTGGCTATTGAAAACAGTGTGGCGATGGACATTGGGGTACATGTGTCTCTTTCAATTCTGGTTTCCTCGGTGTGTATGCCCAGCAGTGGGATTGCTGGGTCATATGGCAGGTCTATTTCCAGTTTTTTAAGGAATCTCCACACTATTCTCCATAGTGGCTGTACTAGTTTGCATTCCCACCAACACTGTGAGAGGATTCCCTTTTCTCCACATGTAAAACCTTTTTAATTTGATGTAGTTCAACTTGTTTATTTTTGCCTTTGTTGTTTATGATTTTGAGATCATATCCAAGAAATCATTGCCAAGATGAATGTCATGAAGCTTTTCGCCTAATTTTTCTTCTAGGATTTTTATAGTTTCAGGTCTTATGTTTAAGTCTTTAATTAAAGAGTTGATTTTTGTATCTTTTGTAAGATGAGGGTCAAATTTAATTATTTTGCCTGTGAATTAGATGGTCATTTTCTCCCTGCATTTTCACATGAGTCTTCCCTCTGAACCAATCTGTCTTCAATATCCTCCTCTTATAAGGACACAAGTCATATTAAATTAGGGCCCATTATAATGACTTCATTTAATTTAATTACCTGTTTAAAAATTGTGTCTCCAAAAAGTCACATTAGGTTGGGACACAACTCAACACCTTCCAAATAAAATGTCTTAATTTTAAGACTAAGGATTTAATGACTGGTTTCCTTTTGTTATTTTAGTGAATATAAGTGCTATTAAAGTATTCTAGAGAAAACATACAATGGAAAGCAAGACATTGCATGATTTGGGGTAAAAAGTTTACCTCAATTCTTCATGTTCCATTTTTTTCTGTGAATAAACCAGGAAACAAATGTATCCCCTATTCTTTCTGAACTTTTCCAAAAGAACACAAAATTTTGGTCTTTACCAATGGTTTTTATTAATATCAAAATCTTGATTTTTTCTCTTCTCTGTGGTCTTGCAGTGTAGCCATTTCCCACTTGTGTCCAATGATCACAAGTTCACAGCAGCCCCAGGATCTGGGTGAGCAAGCAAGTGCTCTGCCACCATTATGCTGAAAAGGAAATCAAAGAGGTTAAGGCAACTTACGTTTCCAAAGTCACAGGTAATAAATTGTGGCTTTAAAAACAGAATCAATTTAATTGTTATATCGAAAAGAATGAAATACCTAGGAACAGACCTACCAAAGGAGAGAAAAGTAAGGAAAACTATAAGATGCTGATGAAAGAAATTAAAGACAACACAAATAGATGAAAAGATATACTGTCTGCTTGGATTAGAAGAATCAACATTGTTAAAATGGCCATACTATCCAAGGCAATCTACAGATGCAATGCAATCCCTATCGAATTACCAACAGCATTTTTCATAGACCTAGAACAAAAAATTTTTAAATTTGTATGGAAACACAAAAAACCCCGAATAGCAAAAATAATTTTGAGAAAGCAGAACACAGCTGGAGGAATCAGCTCCCTGACTTCAGACCATACTACAAAGCTACAGTATTCAAATCAGTATGGTACTGGCACAAACACACACACACAGATCAGTGGAACATAGATGCAGCATAGAAAGTCCAGAGATAAACTCACATATGTATAGTCAATCAGTCTATGACAAAGGAGGCCTGAATACACAGTGAACAAAAGACATCTCCTCAATAAGTGGTGCTGGGAAAACTGGGCAGCTACATGTGAAATAATGAAATCAGAATAT
The DNA here is from genome assembly GCA_007570785.1 of Antilocapra americana. Taxonomy (NCBI): domain Eukaryota; kingdom Metazoa; phylum Chordata; class Mammalia; order Artiodactyla; family Antilocapridae; genus Antilocapra; species Antilocapra americana. Next base: position 805,921 of record ML660201.1, on the reverse strand, counting down.
TCTCTAACACCATACACACACACACACACACACACACACAAATTCAAAATGGATTAAAGACTTAAGTGTAAAACTAGACACTATAAAAATCTCAAAGGAAAACATAGGCAGAACACTCTTTAATATAAATTACAGTAGTATTATTTTGAATTTGTCTCCTAGAGCAACAGAAATACAAAGAAAATAAACAAATGGGACCTAATTAAGTTTAAAAGCTTTTGTAAAGGAAAGGAAGCCATAAAAAAATGAAAAGACAGCCTGCAGACTGGGAGAAAATATTTGCAAATAATGCTACCACAAGGGATTAATTTCCAAAATAGATAAATAGCTCATACAGTTTAATATTTAAAAAATGCAATCAAAAAATGAGCAGAAGACCTAGATAGACATTTGTCCAAATAAGACATACAGATGGCCAACAGGCATGTGAAAAGATGCTCAATATCACTAATTATTGTTGTTGTTCAGTCACAAAGTCATGTACAACTCTTTTGCAACCCCATGAACTATAGTCTTCCAGGGTCCTCTGTCCATGAAGTTTTACAGGCAAGAGTACTAGATTGGGTTGCCATTTCCTTCTCCAGGGGATCTTCCTGACCCAGGGATCAAACCCATGTCTCCTACATTGCAGACAGATTCTTTACCACCTAGCCAACAGGGAAGCCCCATCACTAATTATTAGAGAAATGTAAACCAAAACTATAGTGAGGTACCTACCACCTAACACCAATCAGAAAGGTCATCATCAAAAATTCTACAAAGAATTTGTACTGAGGAGGGTGTGTAGAGAAAGGAACATTCTTGCACTCTGGGTAGGAATGTAAATTGGCTTAGCCACTATGGAGAACAATATGGAGGTTCCTTAAAAAAATAAAAATAGAATTACTATGTGATACAGTAAACCCATCTCTGGGCATATATCTGGAGAAAACTCTAATTCAATAGCCAAAACATGGAAGCAACCTAAATGTCCATTGACAGAGAAATGAATAAAGAAGATGTGGTATATATGTGTATGTATGTATATGTATATATACATATGTATATATGTATATAGTGGTATATACTCAGCCATGAAAAAGAATGAAATAATGCCATTTTCAGCAACATGGGTGGACCTAGAGATGATCATACTAAATGAAGTAAGTCAGAAAAAGACAATATCATATGATATCACTTATATGTGGAATCTAAAAATAAAGATACAAATGAACTAATTTACAAAGCAAACACAGAATTACAAACATAGAAAACAAACTATGGTTACCAACGGGGAGAGTAAAAATGGTAGAGGGCAGATAAACTAGGAGTTTGGGATTAACAGATATACACTACAATATATGAAATAGGTAAACGACAAGAGAACTATACTCAACACCTTGCAACGAACTATAATGGAAAAGAATCTGAAAATGTATACATATATATATATGTAAATATGTATATGTACATATATATATATGGTGAAGGTGATAGTTGCTCAGATGTGTCTGACTCTTTGTGACCTCATGGGCTATAGCCCACCAGGCTTCTCTGACCACAGAATTCTTCATGAAAGAATATTGGGGCAGGTAGCCATTCCCTTCTCCAGGAGATCTTCCTGATGCAGGGATTGAACCTGGGTCTCCTGCATTGCAGGCAGATTCTTTACCACCAAACCACCATGGAAGCCCAGATATATGTATAACTGAATCACTTCGCTGCATACTTGAAACTAACACAGCATTGTAAATCAACTAAACTTCAATAAAAATGTTCTTAAATGGAATCAATTTTTTTCTGGCCTCTTCTCTAGAGGTATTTTAACTACAGTCTTAACACAGCAGTTTTTGATGTGAAATAGGATAAAAGGACACTATTCTGAGACTAAATAGCTGGAAGCACTAAGAGTCTTAGCACTTTTCTCTAGAACTGTCTTCCATTTCCCTAAGGGTGACTAGATCAGAGCATCTTATTACTAGCATGGCTTCAGTGAGAGTAGAAATACTGGCATCATTATATATCTGTAGTACCTTTCCAGGCACTGAGTTTCTAGAATGATGGTGACTCCCTCCCACAAATGAGTCATGTTCTGTGGTTTAGATATGTTTCCTCAGCTGCTAATCATGAACTGATTATCGTTATGGCTTTTTCCTGGACTGGTTTCAATGCTGAATTTTGTTTAAAGAGTGTGCTCACACATCTGTTACAAGTGATATCCTTTAACAACTTCATTTCTGTTGGGTTGTTGGGCTTCCACGGATTAAGCCCCTTACGTAGTACTGGTATTCACCCTGTGTATTAAATGGATTGGAAATATTTTTATGGAATATTTGCCACATGAAAGTAAGTTTTTGTTTTACTTTTCATAGTAAAAATCTGTTGCATTTTACCTTGTTTCTGAATTTAATGACTTTCTTGCCAAGAGTATATAATAATTATTTACATTTTGCCCTAATATTTTACAGTTTTTAAGAACACATTTCATCTTTAAATTTACCTGGACTTTTTTTGTATTTGTGAAGAAAGAAAGGTTATAACTTAATTTCTTCTCTGAGTGTCTAATCAAATATCTCAGCAATAGTTATTATTAAATTATTAAATTTATTATTTTCTGCATTTATATCATATATTTAATTCCCATTGTATGTGAGCTAGGTGCTGGTTTCTCTATTCTTTCTTATTAATTCTTGGTCTATTTTTATACCACTATCACACTATTTAATTGCTGCACATTTCTATCATGTTTTGATATCTATTGGTAAATTTCTGTATTTTCAATTAACTTGATACTTCTAGCACAGGTACTCTTCCAGCTTTAAAAATACCTTTGGGCTTTTATTTTAATTCAGTTTTATTTTAAAAACTATTAACCTATTAGACCAAAACATAAGCTGTTATTATATTATTCTGAATTGACTAAGAAACTAGATTTTGCTACTAAAAATTTTTGCTACACAAAACACTAACTTCCATATGGCAAATTCATTTCCAACAGGATTCAAATGCAGTTGACAATGTCAGAAAAATACTTGCAGTATCTAATGACCAACTTCCTATGTCAGACATAAGGCACTGGGCCTTATGAATAACACAAGGAATGTCTCCTGCCCTCATGGCATATACACGTGGCAGGGTATGGCTGACAATAAACAATAATTATAATGAGTAATTATGTGGTCATTAGAGGGCAGGTATGCTATGGAAAAAAGATGAAAAGTAGGGGAATTGCCATCACTTCATGGCAGATTGATGGGGAAACAATGGAAACGATGAGAGACTTTTTGGGGGTTCCAAAATCACTGCAGATGGTGACTGCAACCATGAAATTAAAAGATGCTTGCTCCTTGGAAGAGGAGTTATGACCAACTTAGATAGCATATTAAAAAGCAGAGACGTTACTTTACCAACGAAGGTCGGTCTAGTCAAAGTTATAATTTTTCCAGTAGTCGTATATGGATGTGAGAGCTAGACTACAAAGAAAGCTGAGCACTGAAGAATTGATGCTTTTGAACTGTGGTGTTGGAGAAGATTCTTGAGAGTCCCTTGGACTGCAAGGAGATCCAGCCAGTCCATCTTAAAGGAAATCAGTCCTGAATATTCATTGGAAGGACTGAGGCTGAAGCTGAAACTCCAACACTTTGGCCACCTGATGCAAAGAACCAACTCATTTGAAAAGACCCTAATGCTGGGAAAGATTGAAGGTAGGAGGAGAAGGGGATGACAGAGGATGAGATGGTTGAATGGCATCACCAACGCGAAGGACATGAGTTTGAGCAAGCTCCAGGAGTTGGTGATGGACAGGGAGGCCTGGCGTGCTGCAGTCCATGGGGTTGCAAAGAGTCAGACATGACTGAGTTACTGAACTGAACTGAACTAAGGGGAATTGGGTAAGGGAGTCTGAGTTCTGGATTGGGGTGGCAGGTGGAAGCTTTGAACAGTGAGTGTGGTCAGGAAAAGCCTCATTGAGAAAGGAGCAGTTAAACAAAACTTGAAGAAGGTGGAGGATTTAACTATGTGGATACCAAGGATTATCTCTTGGGATTGGTGGCTAATATATAAAACTCATTTGGCGAGATGATAGATTATTGATTCTTCCTACCCAGGAACCAAGTATGTCTTTCCATTTATGTAGGTTTTCCTCTAATCCCTTCAGAAAAATTTGTATCTTTATGGATTTTGGATATTTATAGATCTTCCACAATTTCCATTAGGTATATTCCTAGGTAATTGATGATTTTTTTACTTTTGCTATTTCTGAAAAGTGAACTTTCCCATTATATTTTATAATTTTGTTTTTGGTATATACAAAAGGTATTGATTTTTGCTTATACACCTTATATCCGTCTATTTGATTCAACTCTTTTATTAGTTGTAGGGTTTTTTTAAGTTTTTTTGTTTTTTATTTTTAGTGTGGAACATTTTTAAAGTTTTTAATTTGTTGCAATATTGATTCGGGGTTTTTTCTTTTTGCTTCTGTTTTTTATGTTTTGCTCTTTTGGCCATGAGGCATATGGGATCTCAGTTTCCCAGTCAGAGAACAAACCCGCAGGCCCTGCTTGGAAGGTGAAGTCTTAACCACTGGACTTCCAGGAAATCCCAGTTGTAGGTTTTTAATTTGTTAACAAGGTATAATTTTTCAATACATAAACAAAGTGTGTTGTTTTAGACAACCACATTAACTAAAAAATAAAAACAGTTCTGTTGTTATCTTTTATCTGTCCTTTTTATTTATCTATCTCAAATATTGACTAGAATTTAAAAAATAAACATTGAATATCACATGTAGCAATAAGTATCTTAATTAACCATGACTTATTCCTGATGTAAATGGGGATATATCAAACTATTTCATCATTAAGTACTATATTTGTTCAAGGTTTCTAATAGTTCACTTTTATAAATTTAATGAAATTTAAGAATCAGAACCAGATGTTAAAGTAATGAGTTTTTAAAAGTCATCCATTGCAATAGTTATGTTATTTTGTGACTTTAAATGTATATGTATTGATATGTATGTATTAGTTTAATGAATGGATGAGTGAATTTTAATTTTCTGAACAATTAGTTAAATGTTTTTAGTTCATCATTAGGGTACTTATTTTTAACATAATGCTAAATTCAGTTGATTCATGCTTTATCTGCATGTTCACATTACATTTCTTAGTGAGACTGGTGTATAACTTTCTTTTTTGTACAATAATAAGAATTATCTCTCTTGGACCTTAAAAGCAATGGCCTTGAAAATTGTCTGAACTTTGTATATCTTTTCTTGTTACTTGTTCAGTTTGCTCAGTGGTTACAGATCTAGTCAAGTGTCTAGCCCTTGATTTTGCTAAAAGATCATCTAGATCTCATCTAGATTTTGACACATTTTGGTACCAAGATGCATAAGTTATCATCTTAAAATTTCTTTTCTGTTTTCATTGCCTGTTTCAGAGGGATGACCTCTTTTTTACCTCTAATCTTGTTTATTGATTTGTGTTCTCATCTTTTGGATCAAACTTGCCCAAGGTTTTACTATTGCATTGGGCTTTTGTAAGAATGATTCAGTTTTATTGTCTGCTTTTATTATTTTGTTTTATTTTTGCTATTTTTAATGTTTTTTATTTTACTTTTACTTTATTTCAGTTTTGTCTTTATTGATATTTCCCTTCCACTTTCTTTAAATATCTTGGTCTTCTTAACTTTTAAAGTTAACTGCCTATACATACATTTCCTTTTAAAAATTAATGCAAAATGTTAGTAAGATAAAAGATTATAAAATCAATTACCAAATTCCCTGCCCCATTGACTCCCACATTCCAATTCTATTTCTTACAGTAAAGCACTGTTAAACTTTTACTATTGTATTTGGTCCTTACTCACTATCCTATCAGCAAAGACTACTTCCATTGCTATTTATTGGTCTTTCAGTTTTAAATATTAAATATTATCTATTAACTTCTATTACACTTTGCTCTGTTATAGGAACTCCATATAATTTAACATGTCTTATAACTTGGTTTAAAATTGTACTCAATATTTACAATATTTTCATGATGTAAATAAAGTTTGCTATTGAGTCACATAGTATTTTCTTTCCTGTTCACTTCTTTTTTTTTTTCTGGAGTTGATATTTGTCTCACTTTTTCTTTTGTTTAGTAGTCCATGTATTTAAGACTATGATTTTCCAAATGTCCCAAGAAAAACCCATCCATTTTTTCCAAGCACTAAACCAGAACAAACAATCTTCACTCCATTTCTGCCCTGGTGGCTTCCTTACCCCAGCTCTCCAGGCCAGCTGCAGAGCCATTGCTGAGGGCTTCCTTTCCTTATTTCTTACATAAAATTCCGTATTTCCCAATCTCATGCTTTCACTTTTTGTTTCACCCTCATTTTTACTGAAGCACGTCTTCCAAACATTTCTCAGGAAACGATGAACAGGAGGGCCTTATAGGTCTGAAATATCTCAATACTAGGCTCATGTTTAATTGATTGTTTGACAAGCCATGGAACTCTAGTTTTAAAATCATCTTCTCTTAATTTTGAAGGTATTCCATTATCTCCTTGCTTTTAGTATTGGGGTTAAGAAGTCCGATGGTTCTCGTTCCATTACCTTGTCTTTTGTGCATCATTTTTTCACAACAGTATTTTTGGATTGTATAATCATGGATGCCGATATGTCTTTTTCATTCCTTGTAATGGACCCTTTCAATCTGTAGATTGTTTTCTGCAGTTGTCCTTTGTTTTTTCAAGGTTTTCTTGTAATTTTTCTTGACAATTTCCTCCCCTCTATTCCTCCACTGTTCTCTCTATAACTAACCCCTAATAGTGGGATACCACATGCTTGGATTTATCCTCCAGTGTTCTCATATCTTCTTTCTCTTTGTCCATGTATTTGTTTAGTCATTCTTTGATTTATTTCCATTTTAATTGAAGTGAATTAAGAAGAAAATCATTTTGTTTTACAGAATTATTTTTATGCCACTCATTCCACATTCCCTAAGACCATCATGGCGGGTCCTTAAAGCTGAAATAGACTCCCATGACCAATGCCTCTTTTTAAGATAGATTTTCTTTATTAATCACTCTAACTGTGTTTCTTTAGATACAGGAATTTTGAACTCAAACACTTAGGAGAAAACAAGTTAAGGTTGCCTTATCCTGAGATTCATTACCAGTAACCTCCTGCAAGTGAAACAACTTGGAAAAGAGGTGGAAGGGGAAGGGGAATGAGGGAAGGAAGATAAGGAATTAAGTTGATCAAGTAGAATTTTTTTTCCTTTTTAAAAAATTTTAATGAATAATATGAGATGCATAAATTAGCTTGCCCTTGGAACAGCTCTGAAGTAAAGCCAGTTGCTCTAAAACCTGGCCCAGGTAATGGGTAAGATGAAAAATGAGTGTATGTGTTTACAGGAAAGTCACATGGTCATGCTTCCTACCCCTGCTCAATGGCAATCCGCCTCTCCCTACACACACTAAAACCTCCTGGGCTCCTCTGCCCACTTCCACCCTTGAATTTGCACTCTACTACCTCTAGCTCTACAGTGATTTTCTTTCATGTAATCTTTGAACAACTATCTATTTAATACTTAATAAATTCCAGGCCTACTCTTGGCTGCAGATACAGCTATCAACAGTGCCTATTCTTCTGCCTGGGTCACCATGGAGACCTAAAACGGGGTTAGGTCTTTATTATAAAGAATTGGCTCACATGATTATGTATGTTGACAAGGCCCAAGTCTGCAGTTGGCAGCTGGGGACCCAGGAGAGCCCATCATGGTCCAGTCTGAAGGATGCAGGGTGAAGATGCAGGAAGAGCTGATATTTCATTTTGAGGCCTTCAACTGATGTGATGAAACTCACTCACATTAGAGAAAACGATCTCCTTTACTCAGATGGCCAATTGCAATGTTTATCTCATCCAAAAACACCCTCATAGAAACACTGAGAATAATGTCTGACCACATCTCTGGGCATTCCAAGGCCCAGGGATGCTGACACATAAAATTAATCATTACAAGTTCCTTTTTGGGGTGACAGAAATGTTCTAAGATTAGATAGTGGTGGTGGTCCACAACTCTGTGAATATACTAAAACCACTGAATTGTGTATTTTAAAAGGGTGAATTGCATGGTACATAATTGTCTCAATAAAGCTGTTTCGAATTTAACAAAAACAAAAGCAAACACAAGAGCAGGCGTGATCCTAATAGTGATCCTAGTGCCATGAGATGTTCATCTAGAAATCCATCCAGACTTTTGCTCCTCAAAGTGTGCTCCATAGGTCAGCAGCCTAGACATCATCAAGTAGTTTGTTGGAAAAGTAGAATCTCAAGCCTTGCCCCAGAACCGCTGACCCAGAATCTGCATTTTAACAAAATCTTTAGGGAATTCGTATGAGAGCGAGAAAGTTAGTGAGAAGTTTTTCTGATTTGGTGGTCTTCCTTCTTACTTATTCGTTTCTTTTATTTGGGCTGTGCTGGGCCTTTGTTGCGGCCCTTGGGCTTCTCTCTGTTAGCTGTGGAGCACACCAGCTTCAGTAGTTGTGGCGTGTGGGCTTAGGTGCCCAGTGGCATGTAGGATCCTAGTTCCCTGACCTGGGATCAAACCTGCATCCCCTGCATTGTAAGGTGGATGCTTAACCACTGAACCACCAGGGAAGCCCATTATTGGTTTATTTTGAACAATGGAATCATGTCTTTTTTTTTTTTTAATTTTCTTTACTTTATTGTATTGGTTTTGCCTATTATCCAGAGTGAAGTAAGCCAGAAGGAAAAACAATACAGTATACTAACACATATATATGGAATCATTTCTTAATCAACGTCTCAGACCGAAGCTTGATCTAAGAAACAGCAAGAAGAGAGCATCTTTGGTTGAAGACAATCACGGAGCCCTGAGCCCACCCGGCTGTGCACGCCTTAGACAGCTCACAGACCCTCCTCCCCAGGAATCCAACACCAGGGGTCCACTTGCTCTGTCTCTTTCAACAAAGTTTATAATAATAGTAGTAGACAGAGTCACAGGAGGATCAGTTCTCTCTTGGGAAAAGCAGAAAGAAGGAAAAGAAGTCCTAACACAGACTACCTCCTTTGCCCCCCGGAGCCCACGCGCTTGCCCAGCCTTGCTGTCCCTCCCCACCGTGGCATGACCCTGGGGTCCACGCTGCCCTTCAGCTGACAGTGTGGACTCGCCTGTCCTGGTGCACACCGCAAGGAACAGACGTTTCCTGGCACCTGTGTGTCTGTGGGTGCCTCCAGCTAAACCCCACAGTTCAACCATTGGAAATGCGCTGACCTTCCCTGAGGAGCTGATGCCCTTCACTCACAGCATTCACCGGGCAATCAGACACCATCCTAGTGACATTTCTTCGCAGCTGCTGGCCATGGCCTTTAGTTCCTCTGGTATTTAACCAGGGTGATGCAGCCCCTGGCTATCACATGTTTGTTGGTGTGAGTCGAGCCGGGCTCTGCTCCCCCTCGCCCAGCATTTCACACCAAGCTGCAGTCTGAGGGCATCTCAGCCACCATAGCACAAAACCTCGCCTTCCTCTTCTGCTCAGCCTTTGCATTTTTATGCTCCCTTTTGAGCGGCTCTCTGACAACAGAGAATTGCAGGAGGGAGCTGGAACGTGTCATTTTAATGCTCAGTAAAATAAGACATAGATGACCATCCAAGTCAGGATGCTACCTGAACTCAGTCTTTCGGATTCCAGATGCCTTTGTCCTGGACAAATACTGTCCCAAATCCTTTAGCTCATCACAGGTCAAAGTCTGGCAACAACACATCTGAATCACAGTAAATCCTCTAGCATCTTTGTTTAATTTTTTTCCTTCCAGTGTTGCTGAGAGGTAATGGACAGACAGCATGGCATAAGCTTAAGGTGTGCAGCTAATGATCTGACAGTGTACATCATGAAATGATTCTCACAATAAGTTTATCGAATGTCCACCACCTACTACAGATACAAAACAATAGGAAAAGGAAACGTTATTTTCCTTGTGATGAGAACTCTGCTCCTTTGCTCACTTTTCTTTCCCACTGCAAACCAGCTTTCTCCATCTCAATCTGGAAGTTCTGTGCAGACTGCCTCAAGCCTGGGCCTCGCTGAGTGACCCCCACAACAGCGCAGAACTGGTCCTGGAAGTATTCTGTGACATCTGCTACCATCAGCAAGAATGCGCCACAGCGGCTGTGACCCGAGAATCTGGAAGCCACCACCCTCTCAACACAAATGTTTCCTGACAACTACGAAGATGGGGGAAAGTCACAAACGTTGCTTCAGAAGGCTCATAGCTAAAAGCACAGGAAAACAAGCAGTCAAATGCACTGCTGCCTGCAAATTCTCACAGGAATGCGTTAGTGAGTGAATCTAATTTGAATATACCGCCCTGGCTGCGATGGGGCCTGGGGACTGTGATTGCTTACCCTTTGACCTCTGAAGCACAGAAGGCATGCGATCAGAAAGGGGCCGAGAGTCTAAGGGGCCCTCGAGCACGTCTGACACACAGTCAGACCACGTTCAGAGAGGCTGAAATGTTACACAATCGTGGTCATTCTTCCTCTTTGTAATTTTTCCTCTTGCTTCAAAGCTTCCAAAGTCATCCTGCTCCAGAGAGATATAATGAGTATCACATTCTGATTTCTTCTTATCTTCTTATCGATACAGTGAGGCCCCTACATATGAACCCAGCTCCATTCTGAGAGCACGTTCGTAAGTCCAATTTATTCATAAGTCCAACAAAGTTAGCCTAGGTACCCAACTAACACAATCGGCCACATAGTACCGTACTGTAATAGGTTTATAATATTTTTCACACAAATAATGCCTCCAAAATAAGCACAAAAAAAACATTTTTTTTTTTAGGTGTAGATTGTTTTTTGTTTTTTTTTGTTTTGTTTTGTTTTGTTTTTATTGTTTTTGCCATACATTGTCATGATATCACCGTGGGTTTACATATGCTTCCCCTCCGGAACCCTCCTCCCTCCTCCCTCCCCCAAAAAAAACATTTTTAATCTTACAGTACAGCACCTTGAAAAGTACAACAGTATTACTATATCATTGCTGCTTTTACTCTTGCTTCAGGACATCCTGGGCTTAAAATAAAGATATTATACTCTGGGCTTCCCAGGTGGCTCATTGGTGAAGAATCCACCTGTCAATGCGGGAGATGCAGGAGACATGGGTTCGATCCCTGGATCATGAAGAGCCCCTGGAGAAGGAAATGGCAACCCGGTTCCAGTATTTTTGCTTGCAAAATCCCATGGACAGAGGAGACTGGTGGGATACAGTCCACGGGGTTGCAAAGAATCAAACATGATTGGGCATGCATGCATTCACTAACCCACATACTCTATACGATACTGTACAGTAAAGTACACAAAAGCACAGCTACTTGTAGAGGGTACACAAACGTGACAATGTATGCCAACTTACGTGATTGGACATGCAAACGCATGTTGGTATCTTTGAAAGTTTGTAACTTGAAGGTTTGTATGTAGGGATTTACTGTACTCTCATTTGAAATGAAGATGGACATAGAAACACAAAGATGAAAATAATTGATGGGGAATAGTAGATTTTTTCATTGTTGCTCAAAACTGTAATCAACAGTTATTTGTAAAATTTAAAAAATGATCTTAAAAAGTAGCAATATACAGATTGTTCAAATCTACTTTGGATTCCTGGTTATTGTAGCTGCTTGTGGGCAAATCATGTCATAAACTAGGCACCAGTTAACACTGATGTGAAGTTTTTAAATACGTAGGTAGAAGTTGTCCTCAACTTTGTGCTCTCAAAAAAGTACAACTTTGGTCTGTTCTCACAGGACAGCTGATGGGAGAGACGTCCACAAGATCAGAAAAACCAAGGCAAGTCAGAACTCATAATCATTAAGTGATAGTCTCTCTCTCACAAGAAGCTTAATTCAGAAATGATTTTTTCAATAAGGACCAGTTACTGTACAGCACAGGGAAATCTACTCAATATTCTGTAATAAACTAAATGGGAAAAGAATCTGAAAAAGCATAAATACATATATATGTATAAGTGGATTGCCTTGCTGTACCTGGAACTAGCACAGCGGTATAATAAATCAATGCTGTGTGCACGCTAAATTGCTGTCATGTCCAACTCTTTGACACCCCAGGGACTGTAGCCTGCCAAGTTCCTCTCTCCATGGGGTTCTCCAGGCAAGAATACTGGAGTGGGTTGCCATGCCCTCCTCCAGGGGATCTTCCCCACCCAGGGCTTGAACCCACGTCTTTTATGTCTCCTACATTGGCAGGTGGGTTCTTTACCACTAGCGCCACCTATCCAATATAAAATACAAATGAAAACAAGTAATAAATCTTATAAGATTTTAACTTGAGGCTTTCCAAAACCTTTAATCCTTTAAAAAAAGAAAAAGTCAGACTCCCCTAAACTCTCAGAATGTACTTCTTTTGCTCAGTACTTTAAAGACCCTCACCACCCCACAGAGATTTCTTTTCATCACAACATTCTGCCTGTGCTCTGCCTCCTCCTTGTGATGGCTAGGGGCTGGATGCCAATGTAGGGAAGGTTTTCCAGAGCAGCATCTGTTTCCCCACAAGTCCTGGGGCTGCAGCCAGCACGGTGGTCCTCAGAGTGCCCCCAGCACTACAGTTGGTTGGTTTAGTCAACTGAGGAAACCTACCTTCTCTACCGTGCCTTTGGCTAAGACTCTGTTGAACCACTTTTCCCATCTTTGTTGTGGACAATCATGTGAGCTTATCCCTTTGCACGTGGTCTGTTGAGGAAAGAAAGTCATTAAGGCTGGTTTTCCCAGTCTTTACTAAACATCAAAATAACTCTCAGAAATTAAAAAAATAATATAGATAGACCCAGACATTTAGATTCAGTGGTCTGGGGTGACACGCAGGCATTGGCCTTTTGAAGCTCTCTCAGGAATTCTATTCTGCAGCCAGGGTGGAACGCCACTGGGGGACAAAGAAACAGTGGCTGAGCACCAAGAACTATTTTGTTCTTCTTGGCTTGAGATTTGTCTCATAGCCCAGGAACCCCTCAGTCACAGGGATCAAGCAACCACACACAGGACAGAAGGGGAAACTGAGGCTGGAGGAGGCTGCTGACTGACGATGCTGGGTCCCTGGTTTGGGGAAAGCCTCAGCAGCCCCCCAGGACAGTAGGACATGTCCATGGCCCCACCTCCTCCCCTGGGACCACTCACTCAGCATGAACCCACACCTGCAGCTCAGACACGATTTTTGGAAGTTGTTATCCAGCCTCACTCTCAAACTCTTCCATCTCAAAATGTAGCTAAGTAGCCCACGAAATTGGGCTTTCCAGGTGGTGCTAATGGTAAAGAACCTGCCTGCCAACTCAGGAGACATGAGAGGTGAGGTATGGGTTAGATTCCCTGGAGGAGGGCATGGCAACCCACTGTTCACTTCTACAGCAACTTCCTATCATTGGCCATCTGGGAAACAGAAATGTGGTACCCACAGACATTCTGTGATGCAGGAGGGATATGGCGGCCTCGCATCTTCCAGAGATGCGGAGGAGTCCAGGGGCTGCTTGTCTTGCATCCAGAGTTACTGGCCTTTTGACTGCACCCTCTCACAATAAAATCTTTGAGTAAACTTACTTCTTAAAAACTTAGTTTCAAAAATAAATAAATAAGGACAACTAGTACCTTGTTTAAGTGATGTTCTCATCACGCTTTGACTGAGCAACTTGCTAGAACCGACTCGCCTGTCTGGAGTTGAAGGGACAGAAAGGAACAGATTTTTAAAATAATTATTCATAAGATGTCAACTCTCATAACACTGTTTCTTGATTATCTCCTGACCTGAGGGGCTCTTGCTCTGCTCTCAGAATAATGTGTGACATGCTGACATCCGGCTGGTCAATGGTAATGAGATATTTAGTGGGTAAAAGAAGGCTGGATGAGTAAATCCAGCCTCAACCCCCTTTGTCTGCAATCCACCGGGACAATTCACATAACATTTCAAGGGGTACTTGGTAACATGAACTGAGAGTTTAATCCTAAACATTTATAATCTAGGTGGGAGGGGGCAAAGGATAAAAGTGATCCAAGAAAAATGTAGACTTTCTTGAGGGAATTTTTAAGCATCAAGGTGATATGCAGAATAGAAAAACTGGCTGTCAGGAAAATTTCAAATCCCCCTCCATCAGTGTTCTGGTTGTGTGACCCTGGACAAGTCATTTCTCTGAGCCTCTTTTCCCATCTTAAAAATGAGGTAAAACGCCTCTGGGAACAGTGGTGATGATGAAATGGAATAATCCACACAAAGTATCTTGTGCATAAAAACATTATCTAAGTGATTCTAAATCTCAAGAGTTAGATGTAAATCATTATTTTACTTATGTTAAATTTTAATGTTTCCATTTTGAACTGGACTTCCAAACATGTTTTGTTGAATATTGCACTTGATGTGGCATGTGTACTGCTTTGAAAAACATGATGTGAGTAGAAATTCTGATTTAGGGAAAGCTTCTGTGATTCTCAAGGGGCAATGACACTATGCTTTTTTAAAAAATTCATAGTGGCTTTTATTTTAGTTAATTTTTATTTCAGTTTCTTGGATGGTAAATATCATAATGTGTATATGTCCCTAATTTTTAAAAAAATTGAGTTACAGTGATGCATTAGTTTCAGATGTGCAACAAAGTAAATCAGTTTTATATACCCTTATATACATTCTTGTTCAGATTCTTTTTCCACATTATGCTTGATTCAAAGCTGCCTTCCAGGTTGGTTTCAGAGGTGCCGATCTTCCTCATGTTTTGGCCACATATGAGCAAAGCGGCCTTGAGAGAGGCGAGGTGCTCGTCTCATCTGTAATTACGGCACTCTGACCCTTCCCCATCACAGGGCTCCTGGAAGAACTAAGAGAAAGTGTATACGAAGGTGTGAAGTCCTGTATAGGCAGGAGAAAGACCATGATCCTGAAGAGTCCAGTGAACTCCTGCTGAGTATTCATAGCTGTGGGCTTAGGGATCTCAGTGTGGGTGTTGAATACATGCAGTTTGGAGCCCCAGAGGAATCTCCTAAAGACACCAGCTGGGAGCCAAGACAGCCTCCTGGAGGCCCCCTACCCCTCTCCACACTCTATAGAGAGGGTTGCTCTGTCTCAGCTCTTGACTGGGCCATGCCTCAGGTGTAGCCAATGTCCCTTCCCTGTGCCTTGACACTACCCACAAGGTCATGGGGTAAGCCCCCCCCCCAGAGAAGAGCACCTGCTGCGCTGATGAATGTCCATTGCATGATTGTCACCCTTGCCCACAACACAGGGGCCTGCTTTGGACCCAGGTTCAGAATGCCCAAGTTCAGGGGCCCCCCGAGGAGGTGGCCTTAAGCTCACCACTATCTCTATCTCCACTTTCAAAAACCAGTGAAGAAAATGGATTCTCAGGAAAGATATTCAAAGGGCCATGCTACCAATTTGACTGTCTATGTGAGTATTCCTTATCAGCCAAAAATTGTCTGATTCTTTTTTTTTAATGGAGATGTAACTGACATACCACATTATATTAGTTTCAGGTGTACAATCCAATGATCTGATATTTGTATACATGGTGAGATGATCACCACAGTGGGTCTAGTGGTCAGTGACTGCTGTTAGAGCTGACAGGGCTTTTGAAACTGACTCACACTAACCAAACTTAAGAGACTGATGTATAAGCAGCATGCAGGCATGTGATTTCACAACAGGGGAGGCATCCACTCAGCAACGAAAATCAGGGTCCACGACCCAGCACACTGCCTCCCCTGTGAAAGTACACACTGTGAAAGGATGTGGGGGTCAAAATACTCGTCAGAGCTTGGCTGGTAAATATGGAATTTGACACATAGAATCAGCCGTTTCTCCTTTCCATTCACTTTTCCTGGAACATTCTTAAGGCATTCTTCAAGACAATCTTTGTGCTTGTCTTTGTCCCTCTCTGTTGGGTTTCTACCAAATATCCATCCAATGTGAAGTGCCCTTACCTCCTTGGTTGACTTCACACAGAAGTGGATTCCTCGAAAAGGAATCAGTTCAAATCATTTATTTGGAGAGGAGCTGGGAAGTGAGACAAGAAAGGGAAAGAATTCATTGCAGGGTGTGTTGAGGAGGTTGTCACCGTGGGCACCTGGGTCTCAGTCCCACTGGGGACTCATGAGGAACAATGTAGAGCACTCCTGGGAACAGCTATCCTTGAGGAGCGAGGAGGCTGGGAACTTCTCTTCCAACTCCATCACCATCACCAACTCCATCATCATCACCCACTCCATCACCACCACCAACTCCATCACCATCACCAACTCCATCACCAACCCCATTTCCATTGGCCAAGGGATGCTCCCAGAGACATCATTTCCCCAGGGCCACCTTGAGCCAAGTGTACACTGAGTATTTGCTAGCACAGAGAGTCACAGGTGCTGGCAGCATGAAGTGGTCGGGTGAACAGGCATGGTGAGCTGGGGTCGGGGTGGGAGACGTGCAAGGCACCGCAGCGTCTGCAAACATCCCACCGGGCGTGATTTGTGTCAAGTCATCTTAAAGATGGTTGACCCATGATTTACATATGATTATTCACGGATTAGATGGAGGCGATCAAGGCAAGTTTTCCTGAATTCATGGACAGCACCCTGAAAACTTGTGTGACTTTTTTCTTAAGACAAGTACAAACACTTTTAAACTTTATTTCCTGCCTACCTACCAGAGTTCCTGGGTGGCTGAGGTGATGAACTAAGATAAAGGATGTAGAACAGAAACGAGGTTGATGACAGTGTATCATTTTCCACAGCTACTGTAATGAATGGCCACGAATATGGCAGCCAAAGCAGCACATACCTTTGCTATCTCACAGTTTCCATGGACCAGAAGTCCAGGCACAGCTTATAAAGCACAGGATTGCACACGGCTGTGATCAAGGTATCAGCCAGACTGCATTTGTATCCAGGGAAGCTGTCTGCTTCCCAGTGCATTCACAGTATTGGCAGAATTCATTTCCTTGTAGTTGTGTGATGGAAGGGTACCCTGAGTCTCTGCAGGATGTCAGTTTGGGACTATACCCAGGTCCTAGAGGCCTCTCAATTTTTTTTTGCCATATGGGCTTCCTCAATATGGCAGTTTATTTCATCAAGTCAGCCAGGAGAATCTCTGCTAGGAAGGAATCTTGTGTGTGTGTGTGTGTGTGTGTGTGTGTGTGTATGCTTAGCCGCTTGGTCGTGTCCACTTCTTTGAGACCCCATGGACTGTAGCCCTCCAGGCTCCTCTGCCTATGGGATTTTACCAGGCAAGAATACTGGAGCTGGTTGCCATTTCCTTCTCCAGGGGATCTTCCTGATCCAGGGATCAAACACATTTCTTGCATCTCCTGCATTGGCAGGCAGATTCTTTACCACTGTTCCACCTGGGAAGCCTCAGGAAGGAATCTTACATAATATAAAATCATCATAGGAATGGCAGTCTATCACTGTTGCCTTATAATGTAACCTATTCAAGGGAGTGACACCCATCACTTTGGACACGCTCTGTTGGGAGGAGGCAAGTCCTGGGTCCGGCACACACTCACAGGAAGCAGATGATACAGAGGAGTGGACTCAGGAAGTGAGGGATCAGTGAGGGGTCACCTGAGATCCGACTGCCACAAATGTGTAGTGTGTGCTCAGTCAGTATGAATGTGTTTCCCCTGGTTTAGACTCTTCCATGCCTGCATGTATTACAACTGTCACAGTACATTTATGCCAAAATAAGGGCTCATGATGGACGTGGATTGTCTGGGATTGAGAACACAGTGCAGACATGACAGCTCCGTGGTGACGAGGAACACTGTCAGATCCCATTACCTGCCCACACACAGTTATCACACATTTAATGTGGTGAAATGTTATGGCCACATCACAGTCAGGCTGAGCTGATGGTTTTAATTTGGGTCTAACGCTAGGGCTGTGCTGATGCTTTTCACCACTGGCTAGACCCGAGGAGTCATATTTCCATGAGCTTCTGCAATCAAGACGAAGTCTTTGTTCTGTCTTCATCTTGAAATTTTCAAGCAAGTGAAAGCTAGTATTTACCAGGTGGAAAAAACTGTCATTAGACATTAGTCCCTTACATTTTATATGAGATGAGATTCTGAGTGAGTTATGCAAATAGAGGGGTTGACACACTCAGGCTTTGGGAACTCTAAGTGGCAATTGAAATCTGGCTTCCTAAGGAACTGGTGAAAATAAAAGAGCTCATACAAGTCCGCAGTAGCCAAGATGTCACCTGAGTATGAGCTGCAAAAATGCTTTATGTTCATGCAACTACCACTGACCCTTGAATAACACGGGTTTGGACTGCATGGATTCATTTATGTGTGGGCTTGTTCATTTCCCATTACAACCCAACCCCGCTGGTTAGAGCTCCCAAAAAATGACCTGGCAGTCAACTTTCCTGCAGCAAGGGATATTCACGACTTCACTTGGAGGATCATATTCTTGGAGTGACCTGTTGATTTTGGAGAGATTGAGCCCATTTTATTGACTGGTGATGGTACTACAAATGTATATGGATTAAGGAATCCATAAGCAAAGTATTGTAATTTTTAAAATACCATTTTCTATGAATTCAGAACCTGAGAAGTCTGGGGTTGAGATGTTGGAAAGAACAAATGTTGTGAAGAAGACAAACACTATCCTAGAAGTTCCAACTGATAAAATTCTGTGTCCACATACAGATTCCTTGAGGGTGCCACTGGTGGAAAGGCTCCAGTTGATTCTAAAATCTCCTTTTGGAGATTGGATCCAAAGGGCACTGGGAATATTCCCCAGTGCTTGTGCAAATGACCACGAAGGCTGTAAATAGTTTGGAACTGATAATAAAAAGTACAGGGAAATATATAAAAGTATGTGATTTGGGGTCAGATGAACCAGAGTTGACTTCTATGTCAGTTACATACCAGCTGATAGTATGAACAAGTTATTTAAACTTTCTGAGCTTCAGTTTCCTTATTTGTAAATTTGGTCTAAGAATTTCATAGAATTATGGTGTGGATTAAATGAATCATCCAGGCAAGATGCTAAGTACAGGTTAGCACACATTAAACATGAAACAAATGCTCTATTTTCTATGTTTGTCACTATTTCAAGTAAGTCCTGGCTAGTTTATGTAGATCAGGAAAGAAATCCTTCTTTAAGTGTCATCCAATAGCATTATAACACAAGCTACATGTTTAAGTTTAAATGCCCAAGTAGCCCCAATAAAGTAAAAAGGTAGAGATGAAATTAATACTACGTTTTATTTAATCCAATACATCTGAAATATTATAATTTCAATATGTAGTCAGTATAAAAATTATTAATGAGGAATTTTTTATTCCTTTTTATACTCAGTCTTTGAAACCCCATGTTCACAAATACAACATTTTAAATGCTTGACGGCCCCACATGTCTGCTGTCAGTCGTGTCTGACTCTTTGCAATCTCGTGGGCCGTAGCCCACCAGGCTCCTCTGTCAGTGGGATTCTCCAGGCAAGAATACTGGAGTGGGTTGCCATTTCCTCCTCTAGGGGATCTTCCCGATTCAGGGGTCAAACCCAGGTCTCCCACATTGCAGGCGGATTGTTTACTGTCTGAGCCACCAGGGAAGCCTATAAAAATGATTAACAAGGAACTTTTTATTCCTTTTTTATACTCAGTCTTTGAAATCTCATGTTCACACTTACAGCATTTCAAGTGTTTGACAGCCCCACGTGTCTACTGTCTTGGACAAAACACAGTTGGAAACTTTTGTTTTAAATCATCTGTGGAGCAGGTTAAAATGCAAATTCCTGGATCCCAATTCCAAAGATTCTGACTCATTAGGTCTAGGTTAGGGGCCAAGAGTTTGCCTTTCCAGTAAGCTCCCAATTGATGCTGATGTTGGTCCATCAATTTTTTAGTTTGTCATTTTCCTTATTAAGATAAATTGCTATGGTAACAGTGAAACTCTGTTTACCTGAAAGTCTTAAGAGAATGAATCATTTTGAACAGAATTTCATCATAGCTAATCTCTAAATACATGGTCAGTTTTCCTCTACAATTTAAATTTTGCTCTAAAAACTGTATTCTATACTTTCTCAGCTTCTTAATTATAGCAAATTGAAAATAATTTTACTTTTTGTTTTTGATTCAGGTCATTATAAGCATTTTTATTATGCTGTGTCATAAAGGAAGTTGTTGATTGTTTCTCCTTTTGTGGGAAAAAAAAGTTCTTTGAGATCTTGTGTATGCAGTCTGTCATTTTTTAAAAATTCTTATTTTCTATATTGGAGTATAGCTGATTAACAATGTTGTGATAGTTTTAGGTTGGACCACATTTTTGGGTACACTGCAAAGTCTCCCTCTTTGAGTTTTACCAGGACCTCGCTGTTTTCATTAGTTTTCCAAAAGACTATGGAGAAGGCAATGGCACCCCACTCCAGTACTCTGACCTGGAAAATCCCATGGACTGAGGAGCCTGGTGGGCTGCAGTCCATGGGGTCGCTAAGAGTCAGACACGACTGAGCGACTTCGCTTTCACTTTTCACTTTCATGCATTGGAGCAGGAAATGGCAACCCACTCCAGTGTTCGTGCCTGGAGAATCCCAGGGACGGAGGAGCCTGGTGGGCTGCTGTCTATGGGGTCGCACAGAGTCAGACACGACTGAAGCGACTGAGCAGCAGCAGCACATACACCTACTTTGGCCTCAGTAATAGAGACGCAGGACTTTTCCATGGCACACATATCAGGTCCTATCTATACCAGCCCCACATACTTAGGGGATTGAAAGCTTGCAGCCCCGTAACTCTACTCAGCTAGTCATTCAGCTACTGTAACCCAAGCATGGTTGTATCTGGAGAGCCTCATCTCCCCCACCAGCTGTGGACCAGCTTGTTCTTGTTTCCCCAGATCTAGTGATCTGGCCGAGATCCCCCTGGGGCCTGCGCCTCTTCAGCTGTTACCTCTTCCTTCTAACCATCTGAGGCTCTGCCATTCATATTATCTTGAGTGTGCATTTAAGATAGTTTGGCATAATGGACTGGCTGAATTTACATGATAATTTTGTCTTAAAACCAGTTCAGTCTAACACAAGTATATACTAATATATATTCAGTCTTTCTCCATAGTATATATTAATGACCATTCCTATTGCTTGAATACAATGATGCTAATATTTAGGCAGCAGATCATCTGCTTAAATACATGCCTTCATGCCAGTATTCACATGTCAGATAATTTTCATTGCCATTACAAAAAGATGTTGAATAGTTATGATGGGAACTATGGTTTAGTCAATGTTTATATTTAACTTACGTGATGTGTCCACCATTTTGTTTCACCTGAGCACTATTTCAACAATCTGGCCTCATGGCCTTCTGAGAGGATGTGTACTGAAAGCTCAACAGTCTATTCTGTAAAAGCTGTTTATCATTTAGTTGGGGAAAGCTATGCACATTAAGGGGACAGAGCTCAGTAATGTTTAAGTTCACCTATAACACCATGAAGTCCCAGGCACCCAGTGACCAGTCATGGGAGGCAGGAAATGGGCTGAAGACGTGGACCAGGTTTGAGTGATGCTTCTGTCACTCACAAGTCTGTGTAGTAGCAGGCCAGTTATACAACCTAGTTACTTCCTCGTTTCTTCACCAAACTTACTTTCCTGTAAAACAAAAATCACAGAACCCCTAGTTAATGATGGTGACTGTGAAGATTAAATAATGACAAATGTGATTGTTCTAGAAGGAAAAGAAAGTATTCCTCATTTGATAATCTGAAAACATGTCAAGAAGGAGACAATAGTTGAGTTGGATCTTAAAAACTGGTAAGATTTGTTTGGTCTTTTTTCTTCAATATTTTTTATTGGAGTATACAGTTGATTTATAATGTTGTGTTAATTTCTGTTGTACACCAAAGTGGTTCAGTTACACATATATGCATCTATGTTTTCTTTTTCATATTCTTCTCCATTATGATATTGAGAATATTGAATATTCTCATAGGATATTGAATATAGTGCCATGTGCAATACAGTAGGACCTTGTTCTTTATTCATGTTTATCTTTTTTTTATTTTTAAACATGAATGAATCCATTCTTTAAAATATTAAAGTTAATCAGAAAAAAATCACTAATGATTCCATCATTCAAAGATAGTCCCTGTTACTATTTTGGTGTGTTTTCCTATCTACCACTTGGTCTTTTTTTATAATTTTATGTAAAACAACAAGGTCTTTAATAAGACTCTTCCTATCTCAGAGTTGGCCAATGTCCTCACCCTCATCAGGCAGGGTACGAGAGCACCTAGGCAGGATTTTCATTTGGGGTGCTCTTTTGCCAGCATTAGCTCACCATCCATCTTCATAAAAAATAAGAAAAACTAAGTAAGTCATTAAGAAGTAGGGAGGTTTGTATAAAAAATGCTTTTAGGTCAGTGGCTCTCGGGTGGAGGCAATTTCACCCCCAAGGGACTCTGGCAATGGCTGGAGCCAGCACTGGTTGCCACAACTGAGAGCTGACGCTACAAGCATCTAATGAGTAGAAGCCACTGATGCTGCGTATCATTCCGTAATACATGAGACAGCCTCACAGCGAAGGCTCACCCAGGCCCAAATGTCTAAACTGGAGATGCCCTGCCTTACAGAGAGTGTCAATCCTAGAGCAGGTGCGCAGTTCCACCCCACAGCTTGCAAGGAGCACTTCCCTCTCACCTTAATCTAAGCGAAGAGACTCAAGAAAAATACTTGGATACCTTGGGCCTCTTGAGCTTGCTGGACACAGTAGTAGTATTTGATTCTCTTCTGGAAAAATAAAAGATGAAGAGCCAAGGGAAGTAATCAGTGCTAGCAGGTGGGGTGGGGGAGCCTGAGTTAAGAAGTACCTGCACGCCGAAACAGCAACAAAAACTGTACTGTATACTTGAAGTTTAAGAAGGTATGTTTTAAGTGTGCTCACCAAACACACAACCAAAGGGGTAACTCTGTGAGATTATAGATATGCTGATTAACTTGATTGTGGTCATTTTTTCACAGTGTATATGTATATTAAATTATCACATGTGCCCCTTAAATATGGGGCTTCTTGCGTAGCACAATGGTAAAGTATCCACCTGCCAATGCATGAGATGCAGGGGACATGGGTTCAATCACTGGCTTAGAAAGATCCCCTGGAGAAGGAAATGGCAAACTACTCCAGTATTTTTGCCTGGGAAATCTCATTGACAGAGCAGCCTGGCAGGCTATAGTCCATGGGGTCACAAAAAGCCAGACACAATTGAGACACTGAGCATGCATGCACACACACCTTAAATATATATATGATTTTTTATTTGACAATTATATCTCAATAATGGAGAAGGAAATGGCAACTCACTCCAATATTCTTGCCTGGAAAATCTCAAGGATGGAAAAGCCTGGTAGGCTACAGTCCATGGGGTTGCAAAGAGTCAGACAGGTATACATACATATGTGTGTGTATATATTATATATTTGGATCACACTGTATCAAGAGTTTTATATCACAATTTATTCACTCAACATTTTACTATAAGATTTTCATGTCACTGAAATAATATGTCATATATGTATATCAACAATTCATGTGACCAACCCCTAATTTTTTTGTTGGAAATTTCAATAATGAATTGCCAATTTACTACTTGAAATAGCACCATAATGAACATCCTTATGAATCTCTGTCTATATTATGATTTCCTGGACTTAGGTTATGAATTTGGAGTTCCCTGTCTGTCCAGTGATTGAGATTCCATGCTTCCACTGCAGGGGGCATGGGTTCAATCCCTGGTTGGGGAAGTTCCACATACAGTACAGTGTGGGGGAAAAAAAGACTATTAATTTTTTTAGTACTATTGATATTTTTGCCCAATTGCTTTTGAGAAAGCTTTATCATTTTTTAAAATTACTGTAACAGACGTAACGTAAATCTTACCAACTTAACTATCTTTAAGTGTACAGTTAGAAAACTAAGATTATGGTATCTGGTTCCATCACTTCATAGCAAATAGATGGGAAACAATGTAAACAGTGACAGACTTTATTTTGGGGGGCTCCAGAATCACTGCAGATGGTGATTGCAGCCATGAAATTAAAAGACGCTTGCTCCTTGGAAGAAAAGCTATAACCAACCTAGACAACATATTAAAGAGCAGAGACATTCCTTTGCCCACAAAGGTCCTTCTAGTCAAAGCTTTGGTTTTTCCAGTAGTCATGTATGGATGTGAGAGTTGGACTATAAAGCTGAATGCTGAACAATGGATGCTTTTGAACTGTGATGTTGGAGAAGACTTGAGAGTCCCTTGGACAGCATGGAGATCCAACCAGTCCATCCTAAAGGAAATCAGTCCTGAATATTCACTGGAAGGACTGATGCTGAAGTTGAAACTCCAATACTTTGGCTACCTGATGCGAAGAGCTGACTCATTTGAAAAGACCTTGATGCTGGGAAAGATTGAAGGCAGAGGAGAAGAGAATGACAGAGGATGAGATGGTTGGATAGCATCACCAACTCAATGAACATGAGTTTGAGTAAGCTCTGGGAGTTGGTGATGGACAGGGAAGCCTGGTGTGCTGCAGTCCATGGGGTCGCAAAGAGTCAGACACAACTAAGCAACTGAGCTGAACTAGTTGCGTTAAGTATATTCATATTGTTGTTCAAGAAATTTTCAGAACTTTTTTATCTTTCAAAACTGAAACTATGCCTACTAAACAACAGTTCTCCATTTCCTTCTCTCCCCAGCCGCTGGTAACCACCATTCTACTGCTTCTATGAATTTGACTATTTTAGATAACACATGTAAGTGGAATCATACAGTATTTGTCTTTTCATAACTGGCTTATAATGTCCCCAAACTTCATTCATGTCATAGCAGGTGACAAGATTTCCTTCTTCATTTTATGTATATGCTACACTTAGTTTATCCATTCATCCATCAATAGACATTTAGATTACTTCCACCTGTTGGCTATTATGAATAGCACTGCTATGAATAATGAGTGTACAAATATCTCTTCAGAACCTTTTTTCAGTTCTTTTGGGTAAAGGGCTTGAGTAGACATTTCTTTAAAGATTATGTTAAAATGGACAACAAACACAGGAAAAAGTATTCC
This sequence comes from Antilocapra americana, assembly GCA_007570785.1. Classification (NCBI taxonomy): domain Eukaryota; kingdom Metazoa; phylum Chordata; class Mammalia; order Artiodactyla; family Antilocapridae; genus Antilocapra; species Antilocapra americana. The sequence continues at coordinate 780,839 of ML660201.1, read as the reverse complement.
GCATCACTAATCATAAGAGAAGTGCAAATCACAACCACAATGAGATGCTACCTTAAGCCCATGAGGGTGACTACTATTGAAAAAAAAAAAACACAGAAAACAGAAAATGTTGACAGGAATGCAGAAACGTTGTAAACCTTGGATACTATCGGTAGTATTGTAAAATGGTGCAACCACTATAAAACATAGTACAAACTGAAAGTGTTAGTCACTCAGTCATGTCTGACTCTGCCCACCAGGCTCCTCTGTCCATGGAATTCTCCAGGCAAGAATACTGGAGTGGGTTGCCATTCTCTTCTCTGGGGGATCTTCCCGACCCAGGGATCAAACATGGGCCTCCTGCATTTCAGGCAGTTTCTTTCCCAACTGAGCCATCAGGTACTTCAAAAAGTTAAACACAGAACTACCATATGATCCAGGTTTATCAATTTATATGCACACCAGCAACAAGAATCTTTACACATTAGATGCACAACGTCACTTCTATCCCATTCTATTGTTCAATGCAAGTCAGACTATCCCAATTGTAAAGAAAAAGAAATACACGCCACCTCTTGATGAGAGTTGACATGCATGTTACAGCAATGGAGGAATTCTAGGTGGCTACCTTTACAGATCATTTGCAACAGATAATTTGATGGATGGATGGTGATAATCTTATGCTTTATTGTGCATTTCATTGATTACTCATGAGATTTTTCTCATGTTTCCCAGTCATTTTGTAGTTTTGTGAATCATCTGTTCATGCCTTTAAAATGTCTTTGACAGTTTTTAAATTTCATTTATGAAATCTTTATATATTAGGTTTGTTGATTGTAAGAAAATATAACATTCACTTATTTTCTATATTCATTGCAAAACTCTCAATCTAGCCCATAGCACTGAATATTTGTATGTAAAAAGCATTCTAAAATTTTTAATTTTTCAGAGCAAAGTCTGTTGAGTTTTCTTATAACATATTCAGTGATAATACACAATATATATAATCATAGTGAACAGTCATCATCTTTGGCAATTCAACATCTTAACATGTTTCCTAATTTGAGAACATTTTAGTTGTTCAGTTTGGAATGGGACAAGTCACATGCCTGGTCGTGGTGTGTATATATACATACATATATATGGTTCACTAGGACAGAAAAAAAACTGAGGTATCTCTATTCATTGATTTTTTTTCTTTAAAAAATATAGGAATTAAACTTTACTAATACTTAATAGAGACATGAGCCCTGGAACTGTACTGGGATCACATATCAGTTGTGGGAGGTACCCTGGGAGAAGGCAGCAGTGATGCTTTTCTGTCTTCCATCCTTTTCAGAGGATTTCAGTGTGTTACCATTTCCATGTGCCTAAAAAGTGGATTTATAGATGACAGTACCCAGCTTCATTTAAACTATCCTTCAGATACGGACACGTGTCTAGAAACTTTCCTGCAAATAAATGTGGATTGGACACACTACCATCAACACAAAGAGAAGTGAACTACGAAAGAACAGCAGAGCGGACACCCCACTTCTTGGCACCCACCTTCAAAACTCATCAGATATGCCAAGAGGTTAGCCATCAGAGCTAAAATGAATGAGAAGGCTATGTGACATGTACACATAGATTGACAGCCCATGTGCATATTTCATCTCAATAGCTAATAGCAACAGGAAGTCACAGTAATTGGCAAGATGATCTACATAAAGGTAAAAACATCAGTCATTTTTTACATATTAAAATTCACATGATGCTCATCCGGTACTTCTTTTTTTCCCCTAAACTTAGTAATAGATGTTTATACTGAAATTTTTTACTGGAAAATCTTTCTGAGGAGAAAAGTTTCAGCTGTGACAGCATTAAAAGTTGGTATTAAAATAAACTTAAGAAACAATCCTTTGGATACGCCCTCAAAATAGCAAAGACAATATTGTGCTGGAGCATTTTAAATAATGCTGCTGTTTACAAACTATTATTTATAACCATTTTAGGGTATTAGTAAAGTACATTACCAATACTGCTAATATAAAATAAATATGATAAAAATGCAATAATTTCATCTTTATATCACTTAAAATGTATATTTTTGTGTGACTTTTATATATATTTACACATAACCACATATAAAGAAATAAATATGCACGATCAGGATATTGCTGTCCCAGAAAATAAGCAAATTGTAAACAGCATTCTTAGAATACACAATGGTGAAAAACAGCCTCTTCAATAAATGCTGTTGGAAGATTGGATATATTGGATATATTCAAGAGAATGAAACTAGACTATTCCTTACAGCATATACAAAATAAAGTGAAAATTGGTTAAAGGCTTAAATATAAGACCTGAAACCGTAGAACTGAAAAGATAGACAGCAAACTCTATGACATCAGTCTTAGTAGTATTTATTTTTTCTATCCGTCTTCTCAGGGAAGAGCAACACAAGCCAAAATAAACAAATGAAGCTACATTAAACTATAAAGCTTTGGTCCTATGAATAAAACCATCAATAAAATGAAAAAGACAGCCCACTGAATGGGAGAAGATATTTGTAAATAATATATCCCCTTAGGGGTTAAAATCCAAGCCATACAAACTCAACATTAAAAAAAAAAAAACAAATCCAAATAAAAATGGGCAGAGGACCTGAATATACATTTTTCCAAAGGAGATACGCACATGGCCAATAGACACACAAGAAGATCTGAACATCGCTAATCATCAGGGAAATACAAAACAAATCACAATGAGATAGCATCTCACCCCTGCCAGAAAGACTACCATCAAAAAGGCAAGGAATACCAAGTGCCGGCGAGGACATGGAGAAAAAAGGGCCCTACTGTACTGCTGGCAGGAATTTAAATTGGAACAGCCACTATGGAAAACAGCACAGAGGTTCCTCAAATAACTAAAATATAGAACTATATGTGATCCAGCAATTCTACCTCTGGGTAATTACCCAAAGAAAACAAAAACACTATTTCAAAAAGATTTTTGAACACTGATGTTCATTGTAATGTTATTTACAATACTCATGATACAGAAGCAACCTAAGTGTCCACTGATATATATATATGTATATATATATAATATATAATATACAATATATGTAATATATAGCACAATATAGTCAATAATATTGTAATAACTTTGCCTGGTGACAGACGGTGACTAGGTTTATTGTGATGATCATTTCATTTAGTATTTACATTTCAAAATACTGTGTTATACACCTAAAATGAGTATAATACTGTAATTCAACTATACCTAAATAAAAAAATAAGAAGGCCCTCGCACTTTCAAAAAAATAGTGCTTTTTCATTAAATAAGGTTTTTACTAATATATTCCTTAAAAATATATTATTTATTTCTACAAACCACAAAATTACCAAATATGCTGTGTAAATTATAAAACGAAGATGACCAAACATAAAATAATAGAAAGTGAAATTTTGAAACAAAATAATTACAAAAAACACAGTCAATTTATTTTTAAACAGTTGTTTTACAGAAATGAAACATTTGTGGTGATTTCAATGCTTACTAGCTTCCATATGTCATTTTCCATAGAAATCACCTCAGATTGACTTTCTAGTTTTCTCGAGATACTGCTGATCAACTTAAGTAGTTTTAAGTACATTTAAAATCTGATACTCTGTATTCTCCACTAGCAAGTCCGACAGTGCTACTTTTCCTACAGACTTTGCTCACTTCATGTCTCTGTGTCATGTTTTAGTAATTCTTGCAATATTTCAAGCTTCTACAAAATTGACAACCCACACCAGTATTCTTACCTGGGAAATCCCGTAGACAGAAGAGCCTGGTGGGCTACAGTCCGTGGGGTCCCAAGAGTCAGACACGACAGAGTGACTAAACCACCACCAGCAGCAAAAAGGTTATGTATGACTCCCCAAAGGTTCAGATGGTAGTGTTTTATTAGCGGTAAAGCATTCTTTAATCTTCCTCGGTCGGGAAGATCCCCTTGGAGAGGAAAATGGAAACCCACTCCAGTAGTCTTGCCTGGGCAATTCCATGGACAGAGGAGTCTGGCGGGATACAGTCCATGGGGTTGGACATGGCTTAGCTACTCAATCACCACCACCACCACATCTGTTTAGACAATGCTGGAGCACACAATAGGCCAAACGATCGTGTAAACATAGCTTTTAGACCTACTGGGAAACAAAAGACCGGCTGTGACTTGCTCTGCTGCGATATTAGCTTTACGGTGGTGGCCTGGAAACGAGCCCACAGCACCTCCAAAGTGCCTATATTTGGAAACATGTTTGATAAATTTTTGTGGAAAACAGCTCAATAGTGAAGCTGCAATATCTCAGGGGAAACCAATCAAGATTTTAGAAAACAGTTAAAAATTTTAGTTTCTTGAATATTCATGACTCACCAATATCACATCCCTGTTACAGTCATCAGTGGGTGGCGATTATAGCTTTTTATGTTGTTGTAGTATTTCACAGTCCTCATACTTCCTCAAATGACATGTTATGTAGAATATCAGACAGACATGGCATTTGCTTAGCATCACAAAACTTTCTTTAATGATTTCCTTAATGATGACATCATTGCATTTAATACAAAAACCAAAATTTGTGACTTGGAAATTTTGGTTTTGGATCACAGATGGGTTGATTGTGGGATTCCCAGTCAAAATCAGTCCTCTCACTTTTAGTTTTTATCTAAAACAGAGAGGTTCAGACTTGTGTCAGCAAGTTGCAGGGTTTTTTTTTTTGGCACAATAATAGATTCTTCAGGAAAAAATTACAATTTCTTTTTAAAAGGAATCTCCTACTCTCTTTGAAGTTTTGAGAATATTATATCTTTTGAATCTGGTTTCTGCAACATTTTGCTTATAACTTTCCCCCAAAATATGGCAAATTAGTACTAACCAAATGTTATAAATGTTATAAAGTATAAATGTTGATACTTTTTCAAGTTTACTTTGGTTTATATTCTAGAATTCTTAGTTTAATATCTTTATTAATACCATCAAAATAGTCTAAAAGAGCTTTAACCTGCTTCAACTTGTGTTTGTATTAACATGATACCAATTTCATTTCCTATTAAAGATTCAATGGTGGCCAAGTACTTACATTTGGCAAACGTGTTTTCAACAGTCTTCAGCTTCTATTGGGTCTACAAAACAGTTGTACAGTTTGTGCATGATAAAAGCTGCTCAGTGTTAGATTTTTTGCTGTCTCATTTCCTCCCAGTTTAAAAATGCACAGAAAGCAGAATGCAGGATATTCTATCATTTTCAAACATTATCAGTTGCAATTTAGTATGTTGTCCATGAACATCTATGCTCTTACTGTAGTCTGATTTTAGATGTCCAGATTATATCTTTGTAAGTAGTCCATTAAACATATATAGAATCATTCTTGAGCTGGTGTTACCTATAGGTTACGATTGTCAAAAACAGTCACATTTAGAGATACCAGACTTGCATTTTGAAATTCACACATCCAGTAGCTATGTCATCTGTTGTACGTGACTTAGATTGTATGTATAGGAACCAGATTGTGTTGGTTGGTGAAAGCCGATTGTTAAAACATGCAGGAATTTTATGAGCCAGTTATTAAGCCACTGGAAGCTTGAAAGAAGCTTTATTAGGGTTGTTTAATTTACCATTCAGTGTTACCATTGAAATTGGCTTTTTTATTTCCTTTTTAAGAGAGTTTATCAGCACACCACTAGTTGTATCTAAAGTAATTGAATAATAATTAGCAGAGCTCACCTTCATGAAATTAAATAACTCATTAATTTCATCATCTATAATTTTAATTTTTGGTTTTGTATTTCATCCCCTCAGTAATGTACAGTGTTGTTATTTATCTTTGATGTTTATATTATGGATAAGCATGAGTCATGATATTGTCAAATTCTGCTATGATTTCTACCAAATGAAGAAAAATCCCAGTTTTCTAACTTTTTCTCTGAATTCTAATTGTTTTGCCAACCACATAGATATTTATAGTATATATTTACTAGTAGCATGTTAACATTTTCTTGTTTTAAACTAATTATTTTCTGTCACATCAATAATTATATCTTCTTTTCAAGAATTTAAAATTTTAAACATTCAGTAACATGTTTGTGGTGCATTTCACTCTATTCCTGTTTTACTACAATTGACTGATAAAATCTGCCACCATTTCCTTCACTCAGTTCTCCATCCTTAAAGAATTTACAAAATAAAAAAAATTTTTTTTTAGAAAGAAGGGCTTTCAAGCTTAAAAAAAAAGTAGAATTTTTTTTCCCACTGTTTGTCAGAATTCTTGTGTAAGAAAGTTTCCAGAAACTTCTTCCCTGTGCTTTCTTCTACAAGATAAACATTTGTTACTTGAGATGGATCATCTCTTCAAATGGCGGGTCTGTGGTTTAATATTCAAAGACATGTAACTAAATCAACAGAAAGTGCATTTCGTTTAATGGATTCCCCATTTTTTTTTCTCTCATTTTTTAAAAGGAATTCATCCATTCTTATTAACATGAAAATAAAGGGTGGATTCACTATCTCCTCCTCTGAGATAGTGTTAAGTGTCTCTACTGGATTCTTCTGAGACTGACCTGGCATTGAACAATCCAAGTAATTTTCTTTCATTTTACTGTTTAGTAGATTCCCATTTTCTATTTTTCCGGACTGTGATATATTATTTTCTTAGCTTTCAAATACTGGGCATAAATAATGTGATCATTTAATTAGTTTACCATCAAATGTGTATTATTTTTAAATTATACTTATTTAAATGAGCCATTAAACTTTAACAGCGAGCAAAACCGCATGAGAAAATGTTCACAACAGCCAGTAAATAATAGCTGTGATATAGTTCAATGATTGTGTGGTCATGGAAAATAAATATTAGGTCCTTATTATATGGTCATTCATGTCGGTTTAAAGTGTTGTTAGACTTGAATTGAAATACTGCAATATCATTTCCATAAAATAAATTACAGTACTGTGAGCTGCAGAATGAGACATCAGATTTAGCTAACTTTTGCTATAGGGAATTTCTCTTTTCCATCTCTAGAGATTCTCTGATGCAGTGCATGCATGTGTGCTAAATCGCTTCAGTGGTGCTCAACTCTTTGCCACCCCTGGACTGTAGCCCACTAGGCTCCTCTGTCCTTCCTCTGTCCGTGGGATTTCCCAGGCAAGAATACTAGAGTGGGTTGCCATTTCCTCCTCCAGGGGATCTTCCTGACCCAGTGTCTTCCTGAACCTGTGTCTCCTGGGATCCTGCATTGCAGGCGGACTCTACCGCTGAGCCACTGGGGAAACAGGAACGTGTAAAGGACCTTCCAGTGTTAGGAGCGTTGTTTATCGCTAAACAAGTCTTCTGTTTGTAGAACCCCTTCCTTCTTCAGGAGTCAAAGCAAAACAATACCTGTCTCCTCTGTCAGTGAGAAGGTATGTCACTTGGTTAGTCAGGGAGCCGACATAACAAATACACAAATAGCCTGTCTTTGCAACCTAAAACATTATAATAAAACTATAAAAAATATTTCAAAATAGTGAAGGTCTACACTGTGAGCAGTTGCACCCATGCATAGGACACAGCCGAGACATCTGTGAACAGCAGCCGTGCCCCTCTGTGGACGCGCGCTCAGGAAGGTTCAGAGCCCACTTCATCACCGCGATGTGAGCCCCGACACAAGCAGTCAAGTTTTACTGATCTTGCTGTTTCTAGCACTAAAAACAAAACTTAAACTAGTTAATTTGATCAATCCATTCTTTTGTGACTTCCTCCACTGGTTTTACTTTCTATTTTTGCTTCTAGAGTCTTTTTTCCCCCCCTCTCCGAGATCATGGCACTAACTGTATTTTCTGTTATTTTGTTATATTAAGAAAACTTAATATAAACTTTATATTAAGAAAACTTTTCAATTCTGTTCAGTTTCTTGTAATACATAATATATAGTGAGATTCTAGTTTGCTCTACAGTGTACTCACCCTTTATTTGACAAGGTAAATTTTATCGTAATAATTTTTCACAAACTAGCATTAGCTTCTGTAACACCCCTTTTATTTATACCCATTTTTGGACCATTAACCAGCTATGCTTCCTGGCATAGCTTTATAATACGCTTTATTATTTGGCAAGATGACTGTTCACTCATTAAGCTTTGGATCTCTTTCTTCATAAGACATTTCTGCCTGTTCTTTCAGATACAAGACATGGGACATTAAAGAGTGGAGATAAAGAGAGAAAAGATACTTCAAAGAGGGAAACAGAGAAAAAGCAAAAGAACTTGCACTGGATAGACACACTTCAGGTCCAGTGGAGCGTTGAGTTGAAAAAAGGAGGGTCATCTTTTCTCCTCATTTCAGCTACCTCAAAGCTAAGTTTGCCGATAGAAGATCGTGTAGGTAAGAGACTCAGAGAAGAGAAGGAATACATAAATATTCTAGTAGAATGATTATAGCTGCCTTGCCACAGCACTTGCTGCTTATTGAATTTGCGCTTTACAACATGTCGTATAAATAGAAAGTCTCTGAAAACATTCTGAGAAAGTAAAATTTTATTTTTATAACAGTTTCTCCTAAACCTGCTACTTGTTTCACACTGCCCTCCACAGAAACCTTACCTCCTACCAACTTTTGTGAAGTTGTCATATATTCTTTTAGTAAAACCGAGTAAAGATTCAAGGAAGCCCTGGTTTTAAAATGTAGAGGTTTTGGCTTGGTTTCATTTTGAGGTTTTGGGGGTTATAGAACCTCAGAGCAAAATGAAGTCTCTATAAATTCTCAAACCTCCATTTTATAAGATGTCTTTTTGTGATACCCTCGTTCTAGGCCATGAAATTTATAATTAACCTACCTACACATAAAGATTTTTAAAAATTAATGTCTACATTTAATATAAAGAATAAATAGAAGGAAAGACATTCATAATCTCAATATGTAAATGATTGGTCACAGTCACACAACAAGGTGTCAAGAAGTTGTAGATACTTGTAAATCTATGTAGCAATCACCATGGATACTGTAGCTGCTAGTGAGGTGCAAGGTGTCGGCAACTCAAAAGCCTGAGTTGAGAGATTGTCAGTAACATGGTTTTCCAAAATGGTAAAGCACTGTTGATGAAATTCAGTCTAAAACAAAAAACAATCTTCTCTTGATTTTTATGCATCTACATCCTTGAAAAAGTCAGTGTATACAGAAAACAAGTTGAAGTCTAGACTCGGTTCATCACACACATCCACTGTCTAATGCATTCCAGAAGTACTATAATGTAAACCCTTGACATTCCTAAAGGATAGACTCGAAGACACTCAAATGGGACATTCCCAGTATCATGAGATGAGAGACTGGATCCACCATTATCATCTCAGATATGTTAGACAGATAGGAGCGAGTACAGACAGAAGAAGGGGGGATGGGTGGGTGATCACACCCAAGACAAGCTCTCAAACCAAAATTCCAGACAATGCACGTAAAACAAACACCAAGAAATTCAGCCAACAGAACCAACAACCAGGAAATAGAGTCAGCCTCTCTAAAAAAAATTTTTTTTAATATAGGAGAGTCTGCAAATAATTCCACCCATCATCCTCACTTAGCTCTGTTAGCTACATAAATAAAATATTTTTACTTTATTATTATCTGCTATTTTTTCAGATGGATAATTATGATTACATATATAACCTGAGCTAAGTTTTTTCTTTATGTGGACCACTTTGAAAGTCTTTATTGAATTTTTTACAATGGTGTTTCTGTTTTATGTTTAGGTTTTTTCTCCACAAGGGATGTGGGATCTTAGTTTGAATCCGGATCCGCATTGGAAGGCGGTCTTAACCACCGGACCATCAGGGAAGTCCCTGAATTAGTTTTTACTGCAGTTTTTTCTTGAGGAAATGTCACATGCCACAACAGGAAGAAAAAGCCTGTTTCAAACTGAATTTTAAATAATTTTAACCAACAAATGAAATGTCCTAGGGGTTCAGAATCAGAGACCTCAGCATCATTCAGCCCGGTGCCAATCCCACCAGAATCTCAGATCTCTCCACACAACCCACAACACCTTCGTAACCCTCTCCTAGCGAAATCACTACTTCTGAGGCCAGTCTAACTATAAAAGTCTTTGTTACTACATGAATTCAGAACACGACTGGGGGCAAAGTGAGGCCGTGAGCCCTGCGGCAAACCTGAATCTGTCACTTACGGGCTGTGTGAATTCAGGCAGGTATGATGCCACATCTCCACACCTCCCTTTCTACACCTGGTAAATGCAGATGCTGATAATAGTACCTGCTTCCCTGGTGGCTCAGTGCTAAACCATCCACCTGCCAATTCAAGAGACACAGGTCGATCCCTGGGACTGGAAGATCCTATGGTGGGCTGCAGTCCCTGGGGTTGAAAAGAGTCAGATGCAACTGAGCAACTACACAACAACAATAACACTACTGGATTGTTTGCTGCAAGAATGAAGAGTTAACTTATATAAGATGATTGAGACGATTTCTGGAAGGTAGAAAGTGCTGCATAAATGTTCACAGAGAGCCCCCCTTGGTCTGCATTTAACTCTGAATACTAGAAAAGTGCTAGCGTTGCAGCTAAGATCCCAGGTCCTTGTTTGCCTTCTCACATTCTGTGATTGTGATTCTCTTTTCATTCTCATCAGGCTCCATTGGGCAATACTCTTAAAAACTGGGTTCCTAGATTGGATCCTTAGTTCCAGTGTGTTTGGACCTGTGTGACACAGCATGCATTCAGGCAGCAAATTAAAATTATGCCTACTTTACTTCTAATAATAATATGTCCAAAAATCATATTTGTACAGGGAACTTGGATCTCAGACAAAATGAAGTGGTCAAGAACTTTTCTTTGTCTTTCTGGAACTGAGTACAATTTATAGTGTGAGTCTCTGGGGGGCCAGAGACTTAATGAGTCAGTTCCCTTCCACTTCCTCCACTTCCCCCAGGGTTGCACCAGAATTCTGGAGGGCTGTAGGTACACAGAACTCACTGTGTCAGAGTACCAGGGTGGATGGATTTCCCAGGTGCTGCCGTGGTAAAGAATCTGCCTGCCAATGCAGGAGACGCAGGAGACAAGGGTTTGATCCCTGGGTTGGGAAGATCCCCTGGAGAAGGGCATGGCAACTCACTCCAGTATTCTTGCCTGGGAAATCCCATGGACAGAGGGGCCTGGAGGGCTTTAGTCCATGGGGTCACAAAAGGGTCGGACATGACTTAGCTTCTTAACAATAACAACGACAATCGGGGGGACTGGGAGAGAGCACCTGGTTGTCAGTGGGCATCTACACTACCGTCCTGGTTTTCCTGTGAGACGTCAGTCACTGGTTGTTAGCAGACTAACACCATACCCTCCTACCCTACCATGAGCTCCCATCTTTGAGACCTCTTTAAGACCCCAGTGTCCCTCTGAGTCACACCTGTATGGGGTGGAAATTCTACTACATGGTGCAACTCTGATCTTGGGAAACTGCTGTGTTTTCTGGTACCAGACCCATCTGTTAGCAGGGCATTGCACACCAGGAACTCCTGAGGCCATGCCACACAGAACTGAGGCTCCCCATCAGCTGGTGGTAGGCACTAGCTCTGTGCCTCCCAACCTCCCTGCCGGTAGCACCCAGGGACAGAAGCCCGTGTCTTCTCTGCTGTCCTACCTGCAAACTTAGCTCAGTTTCCTCTGCCCTCAGCCCACCCCATTGCCGCAGGAGGCTCCCAGGTCTCATCACATCCCCTCTGAATCTCCCCGACACTCAGAATAAGGAATCTTTGTTCATCTCTTTGAAGTAAATACTGACTCTGATTCATCGTATTTTCTTCCAAATGAGATAAGGCCCTTGAAAAGCCAACACTTATGAACTTTATCAGATATCTTAAAGTCCGCTTTCTGCTACGGCATCCCTTTTCTAAAAACAAGGCAAATGTCCAGCTCCCCAGTTGGAGATAGACAAAAGGAAAACATTAAGAGCAACAGGAAACATGAGGAAAAAATACCAATTAGAGTTAGAAAACTTCTTACATTATTCCTTTTTGGATGTCATTCAACCAGACTGAATCAATTCTATGACCAAGTAAGAAATATTTTCTCAGTACCTACCATACAGACCAGATATTGGGCTGGTGCTAAGTTGTCAAAGATAAATAAGGCCTGGACCTTGCTCCCAAGAAACTTATTCTCATACCTCAAGCAGATCTCATTCTCTTCATTTCCTCTTCTGCTTTATTTAAGATCATATAATTTTTTAGTTGTATGAGTTTGTCTCTCTCCCTGCATAAGTTTTCTTATTTTCTAGTTTTATGCATCTCCTACTCATTCTTCACACTATCACATGAATCTAATCACATCATTCTTTTACTTAAAAATCTGCAGAGGGCTCCATCATCTTCACGACGAAATGCCAGGTACGATCTTAGTGCTTAAAAATATTTCTTTCAGTTCTGAAAACAATGCTATCAGGTAGTTATTATGATCTCAAGTTTACAAACAAAGAAATTGAAGCTTGAGAAGCCAAAACCATCCTGATCAAGTTCACAGAGCTGGGAGAACCAGCACCCAAATCAGTGTTTTCGCTTCTACGCTCACTGCTTTTAATGTTAGACTTACTGCTCTGGTATCCAAAACCAGTCTCCTGATTTTGGTATCCAAAATCACTCCTACGAGGAGGAGTGATTTACAGGAGGACTACTGCCACTGTTACTCCATTACTCCATGAGTGTAATAAGTAACTATTGCTTGTTACTTACTAATAGTTACAAGCATGGTCACATGCTCCTATTTATCTTCAAAATGAAAAAGGAAGTGGGAGGAGGACACTTACCTTGTCAGCCAGGTCGGTCCATCAGTCACATGAACCTTGTCAGTCCATGGGTGACACAATTGAGCCAATCACCCTCGAGTCCAACATAGGGTCCACAAAGACTTAAAGATGAAACACTCAATGACCTTAGTGTTCTTAGATACTTAGTGTTCATGCCCCACGTCACTGAGAAAGTAGAATGGAAATTCCAGCCTCCCAAATCCTCTGTCCACTAAAGCCATAACGCAACACACAAATCCACTCATCCAAATGAACCCTTGCATGAGTCAGCCCAGTGTAACATGCAGCTTAACACTTTCGAGAAGCTTCAAAATATGGCACTTAATCACATCTCTAGGAAGAGTGTGGTACAGCTAAATACAGCTAAGTGGCAACTCATGCGCAAACCTCAAAAACACCAATGTTGCTTCTGACTGTAAACCTCACTCAAAACTTTTTCCCAAGTGGTTTCAATATTCAGTTGGAAGAGTGACAGTTGAACTTAATGGTTTTCTTTTCTCACTTTTCTTCAGAAACCAGTCCATCTCACTGCCCCAGTGTTTTGGAAACCTTTTTAGACCCATGACCCTTTTGGATAAACCTGAAAATCTCAAGACACCATCCCCCACTCCACCTCAAACTCCTACCTTTAGCTTGTGCAGTGGACAGATTCTATTTCCTGCGTATCATGTCAGACAAGAAAAAATATTATGGCCTTTAGTTTTCAAGTTATATGAAAAAAGATATTTTACATTCCATAGGTAAATATATTTTAAAAACTTTTTTCAAATCACAGAGCATCCTCTCCTAACATCCCACCCCATCCCTTGCAGCTACTCCATCAACTAAGTGCTTCCATGTGTTGATAATGAATTGCCTATTTTATGCAATATTGAAGATCAGTGTAAGGCTCTAAATGGGTCTAATTATGAAAATAGTTAGCATATTTGTCCTTCATAAAAGGATTTCTAGTTAAAAAGGAAATCAAGTAATAGACCGAAAATTCAGAGACTAAGCTATCCAGGTGTCAAGGGCACAAAGGGATTGTTTAGCCTCGGGCTTTCCATGTCAGACTTATGAGGTCCAATTTTTGACCCTGAGGCCTAGGGATCTGGGTTATAAACTAGCAACTGAGATCAATCTAATAACCACTTGAATTGGGGACCCAGTTACTCAGTCTTATCCCATTATTTGGCAAGTGAGGAAACTGAAATGCAAAGAGATGATAGACAGCTTACCCAGTTCACAATTCTCACTTCACTTTCTACTGGGTATAACAGCAATTAAAAAAAAAAAAAACTTTCAAATCTGGTATATACATTTTTCAGATATAAAAACCTTGAAGACATGGTACTAAGTAATTTAAGTCACATTGTTGCTGTTTAGTTGCTAAGTCGTGTCCAACTCTTTGCAACCCCATGGACTTCTCTGTCCCTGGGATTTTCCAGGCGAGAATACTGGAGTGGGTTGCCATTTCCTTCTGCAGGGGACCTTCCCCACCTAGGAATCAAAACTACATCTTCTGCATCTCCTGCCTTAGCAAGTGGATTCTTTACCACTGAACCACCAGGGAAGCCCTGAAGTCAGACAGAGAAAGATAAATACTGTATGATCTATGATCTCACTGATGTGAAAAAAAATCTCATAGAAACAGAGACCAAATTTGTGGATCCCAGAGGCAGAGGATGAGGAGTAGGTGAACTGGGAGGAGGGGGTCAAAAGCATAAAATTCCAGTTATAAGAAAATCTGAGTTCTAAAAATGTACAACATGACAGCTATACTTAAGAATACTCTATTATACATTTGAAAGTTAAGAGTAAATTTTAAAAGTTTTGTGAGGGAGAAGGATCAGCTTTAATGGAAGAACCAGTTCTCTAGCAAATCACCCCAAAGTGATGAGAGCCTTATATCTGTATTAGTTTGTGAGGGTTATCACAACCACATCCCACAGAATGGATAGCTTAAACAGGAGAAGTTTATTTTCCTTAAATTCTGGATGACTGAGATCAAGGCATCGGTAGGTTGGCTTCTTCTGAGATTGCTCTCCTTGTCTTGTCTTTTCCTTCTGTCTCACATGATCCTCCTGTGGTCTGGGTATCCCAATCTTCTCTTAAAGACACTCAGCCACATACAGTTGGGGGCTCCTCATATGCCCTCCTTTTACCTTTTTGAAGACTTTACCTCCAGATGCTGTCACATTCTGAGGCCCTGGGGGTTAGGACTCCAACATGAAAATTTTATAGGAACACAAGTCCTTAAGAGCTTCTAAAAGATTGTGAATGCTTTACTTATAACCATGGTCATCAGGAAGCATTAGACATATAGAAAGCTCTCTAAACACACTCACTCACTTATTCAACACACCTCAAAGAAAATTAATTTGCATAACCGGGAAAACTTTAAAGGTACCATTAATATCCTCAGAGAAATATGAGAATATCTCAAATTGGCAAAACCAGAACTGACTATTATAAAAAGAAGTGCAATCGAAAACAAAGAATTTGAACAATTAAATGATGATAACAAAATATAAATAAACACACAATGAAGAGATGAGAAAGTCTAGGACAGCCCTCAGAAAACTGAACCCCTCCCTTCCCCCGACAATATATGAGGCTTCCCAAGTGGCACTAGTGGTAAAGAACCTGGCTGCCAATGCAGGAGATGTAAGAGACTCGGGTTCGATCCCGGGGTTGGGAAGATCCCCTGGAATAGGAAATAGCAACCCACTCCACTATTCTTGCCTGGAAAATCACATGGACAGAGAAGCCTGGCAGGCTACATCCACAGAGTCACAAAAAGTTGGACATGACTGCAGTGATTTAGTACACATGCCAGCAAAATATAAGAAGGTGAACATACGAAGGCAACGAGAGATTTAGAAGCTCAGTCTAAGAGGCTGAAAATCTATTAAGGATTTCAGAAAGAGCTAGCAGATAAAAATGAAGAGGCTATCAGAGAAATAGGACTAAGTGCTCTGAAATCTCTATGTCCAACCTGTTCCTCTGTCTTGAACATTCCAGGAACAGGGAAGGGAAAAAGGAGTTTCTCCGAAACAGCTGCCTCTTTGGCAAAGCTTTGATAAAGGCAACATTGTAAGAAATTTCAGGACTACAGAGAGTGAGGGCTCCCTCAGGGTGGAGTGGGGGGAATTCTAGACACAGGGTAGTCCCCAATGTTTTTCTCTTCCAAGACCTAGTTATACTTTTTTTCTTCTAGAAGATTCCCCACCCCCATAACCACCATACTTCCCAGCAGAGAAAACTTCTCTCAGTTTTTAGCCCAGGGGAGGATTTCCCTAACCCTCCCCTGACCCCAAGGGAGGCTGGCACCCTCCCTTGGCTCCCTGAGCACTCCGCCACAGTGCTAGGACTCTGTCCTCAAATTTCTGTCTTTACCATTTGACTGTGAGTCCCTTGAGGTCAGGGGACATATCTTTCCTCATTGTTTCGTCTCTGAATGACTCTAGCCTAGGTATCAAGAATGTTGATTGGCTGAAATAGAGTTGCTGAAGGATCCAGCAATCCCACTCCTGGATGTATACCCAGATAAAACTATAATTCAAAAAAGACACATGCACTCCAATGTTCATAGCAGCACTATTCACAATAGCCAAGACATGGAAACAGTCTAAATGTCCGTTGACAGGTGAATGGATAAAGAAGAAGCAGTACATATATACAATGGAATACTACTCAGCCATGAGAAAGAATGAAATGAGGCCATTTGCAGCAACACGGATGCAACCAGAGATTATCAAGCTAAGTGAAATAAGTCAGAAAAACAAATACCATATGATATTACTTATATGTGGAATCTAAAATACGACACAAATGAACCTATCTATGAAACAGAAACAGATTCCCAGATATAGAAAATAAACTTGTGGTTGCCAGGTGGGGGGCTAGAGGGAGAGCGATGGAGGAGGAGGTTGGAATTGGTAGATGCAAACTGCTACATTCAGAAGGGATAGACAACAAGGTCCTACTGTTTAGCACAGGGAACTATATTCAACTTCCCGGGATAAACCATCAGGGAAAAGGATATGAAAAAAGGGAAATATATATATTTTACTGTGTCACTCTGCTGTATAGCAGAAATTAGTACAATTCTTGTAAATCATCTATAGTTCAATTAAAAATTTAAAAAGAATGTTTTTTGACTGAATGATCACTTTTCCAAATGTGTAGTCTTCCAAATATATATGCTCAAACACAGCAGCGTCTATTCACTGATAGTAATCAGAGGCAGAAAGGCCTTGATTTTTGGTTTTTTTATTTGACTGCTTACCTTACAACAAAGGCTGATGAACTCAAACATCCGCAGCAACTAGGCAGGTCCAGTGCGTGAGAAGGGGAGGCTACCCAGAGCACACACGGCTCCTCAGAGGCTGACAGCTGGCACTCCCTCTGCTGAGGTGCTATCCTGGGGCACTGTGGACCCAGCCTTGCTTTGACTGTTATTTCAAGAGAAGCCTGAAAGCCAGATGTTGTGTGAAATGGTAGCCAAGTCAAGCGAGTCATCAAGCCCAATCGCATCTGTGGTCTCAAGTTGGTCCAAATCCTGCCCACTTGCAGCCTCAACCAAGAGAGTTTTATCTTTGTTTCTACTCAAGCATCTCTCCATCCAGAAGACTGTCCTGGGAACTATCCACTGTCCACCAGCACGTCACACACACACATACACACACACACACACACACACACCATACACTTATATTTGATCCCCTAAAGTTGCTTAACTTTTCACAGCTATTATCACTATCTGGCATTATTCTGCCAATTACTTTGTGTATTTTTTTTTCCTTACATGTGTCTGCTGCCATGTCATTTTTACTAGAGCAGGGTCCCTGTATTTTGTTGACTTCCCCAGGTCATGAAACAGTGCCAGCAACACATATGAGACAAAATATCAACTGCTTAAATAGTGAGTATTCCTGTCTCCTCTGCTTTCCTGTGGGATGCATGCCCTTTTCAGACACCCAAATACATCAGTAGAGATTCTTGTAAGTTTCCTGTCTCTAGTCCTAAACTGAAATTTCACCATAAATGCCTCCAGTGTTCGAAAACTGTGATGGGGGGCTCATGCTATTGGATGAAAATCTAAGCCCTTGCCAAAGACTTAAAGCTCACAGCTGAAGGCCTGGAACCAGCTAGAAGAGAAAGAGCCTTCAGGGGCTAAGGAGAACCGTTCCACAAGGGGGCTAGTCTGCAGGCAGGCCCTTATGCTAACTGAGGAAGGAGGAAGCAGGAGGAGGGGCCAAGTTCACAAGAGGCAGTTCTTTACTTTCCTTCAACAAGTTCGAGCCTGGGAGAGCCCATCTCCAAGGAGCCTGAGATGGAGATGGACAAGAGGAAGGGAGAGGCAACCTGGGAGCCAGAATAGTTGTCCCATGACCCTCAGGGCACATGCTCTGGGAGGGGGGTCTGTGAGGTCATGTGAACACAAATGAACCTGTCTTAACCCCCCAGCCCCATCTCATCTTCCTTACAGTTTCGTATGTTTTACCACATATGTTTACTTCCTTGTTGTCATTCATTATTAGTTTTTTCTGTAAGTGAATCTAGTTGCACAATTATTCCATTTACTTCAAAATATAATTTCATGTGACAAACACTCATGACAAAGCATGATCACTATACCCTTTCTCCTTGGAAGAAAAGCTATGACAAACATAGACAGAATATTAAAAAAGCAGAGACATCACTTTTCTGACAGACTTCTGTACAGTAAAAGCTATGGTTTTTCTAGTAGTTATGTATGGGTGTGAGAGTTAGACTACAAAGAAGGCTAAGCACTAAAAAATTGTGCTTTGAAATTGTGGTGCTGGAGAAGACTTGAGAATCCCTTGGACAGCAAGGAGATCAAATCAGCCAATCCTGAAGGAAATCAACTCTTAATACTCATTGGGGGGGAGGGAACTAAGATGGCGGAGGAATAGGATGGGGAGTCCACACTCTCCCCAAAAAATACACCAAAAGAACATTTAAAAACCGAGCAAACTCCATAAAACAACATCTGAATGCTGGCAGAGGACATCAGGCATCTGGAAAGGCAACCCACTGCCGACAAAAGAAGGTAGGACCAAAAAAAAAGTAAAAAGAGAGGCAAAGAGTTAGGTACAGAGATCCATCTCAGAAGGGGAGTCTCGAAAGAGAGAAAGGTTTCCGAACGCCAGGAAACATTATCCCTGGCGGATCTGAGGCGAATCTCAGAGGGCATAATAGCCAGGAGTAGAAGCCGATAAATAATTAAGCCCCCCAGAGTACGTCTCTAACTGCAACTCTCAGCGGAGCGGCGGCCCGGGCGCCATATCCCCCACGAGCCAGCGCGGACTGCTCAGGGAGGGGCGGGCCGCGCGCTTAAGGGGAGGACTGGGATTGAACGCCTGGGGCAGACTGAGGGTCCTAACCAAGAGTGCTAACCGGAGATAGACCGCTGGGTAGCCTTCCCGAGGAAGACCCCTGCCAGGCTCGTGCACAGAACAAAGGGCAGCGAGGACTCGGTCCGCTGCACGAGACAGCCGGGCAGAGTTGGGCGGTTTCGGCTGCGGACCTGCCCAGCCCCCACCGGAGAGCGCCCGGTGAGGCTTCTGCCCCCAAACCGCGGGCAGAATTGGGTGCTAGCCAAGACCTCTGGGGACTCTGGACAGTCGCTGCCAGAATTTGGCGCTTCTCACGCCTGAGAAGACGCGCCCAGCTGCACGCTGAGAAAACCGAGCTGCTGGGCCGGGGGAGGGGAGAAGCCGCAGCCCCCAACCGCGAGGGGCGAGAGACCTGGGAGCGGGGCAAACCCCAGAGCGCTGAATAGACACTGAAGAGACCAGCAAACAGAAGACGCTAAAACAAGCAGAGGGAACCGCTTAAGAGCCCAACCAGGAAACTTTGACAAAACACACATCCAACCCCTCCCATAGTGAGGAACCCCCACAATAAAGGGACAACACAGCAAGATAAACAAAATGAAAAGGCAGAGAAATACCCAGCAGGTAAAGGAACAGGATAAATATCCCCCAGACCAAACAAGACGAAGAGATAGGATGTCTACCTGGTAAAGAATTCCGAATAATGATAGTGAAAATGATCCAAAATCTGGAAAACAAATTGGAGTTACAGTTCAATAATCTGCAGACAAGGATTGAGAAGATGCAAGAAAGGTTTAACAAGGACTTAGAAGAAATGAAAAAGAGTCAAAATACAATAAATAATGCAATAAATGAGATCAAAAACACCCTGGAGGGAACCAGCAGTAGAATAACAGAGACAGAAGACAGGATAAGTGAGGTAGAAGACAGAATGGCAGAAATAAATGAAACAGAAAGGAAAAATGAAAAAAGAATTAAAAGAAATGAGGACAATCTTAGAGACCTCTGGGACACTATTAAATGCACCAATATTTGAATCATAGGAGTCCCAGAAGAAGAAGACAAAAAGAAAGACCATCAGAAAATTCTTGAAGAGATATTTGTTGAAAATTTCCCTAAACTGGGAAAGCAAATACCCACTCAGAGGGTATGAAAATGAAAACACAGAGGGTCCCAAATAGAATGAACCCCAAGTGGAACACCCCAAGACACATATTAATCAAATTAACAAATATCAAATATAAAGAGCAAATTTTAAAAGCAGCAAGGGAGAAACAAAAAATAACTCACAAGGGGAATCCCATAAGGATAACAGCTGATCTCTCAATAGAAACACTTCAGGCCAGAAGGGAATGGCAAAACATACTTAAAGTCATGGAAGAAAACAATCTACAACCCCGACTACTGTACCCAGCAAGGATCTTATTCAAATTTGAAAGAGAATTCAAAAGCTTTTCACACAAGCAGAAACTGAGAGAATTCAGCAACACCAAACCAGCCCTCCAACGAATGCTAAAGGATCTTTCCTAGATAGGAAACACAGATGGGGTATATAATATCGAACCCAAAACAATAAAATAAATGGCAACAGGATCATACTTATCAATAATTACCTTAAATGTAAACGGGCTGAATGCCCCAACCAAAAGACAAAGATTGGCCGATTGGATACAGAAACAAGACCCCTATATATGTTGTCTACAAGAGACCCACCTCAAACCTAGGGACACATATAGACTGAAAGTTAAAGGCTGGAAAAAGATATTCCATGCAAATAAAGACCAAAAGAAAGCAGGAGTGGCAATACTCATATCAGATAAAGTAGACTTTAAAATAAAGGCAGTGAAAAGAGATAAAGATGGACATTACATAATGATCAAAGGATCAATCCAAGAAGAAGAAATAAAAATTATAAATATTTATGCACCCAACATAGGAGCACCACAATATGTAAGGCAAATGCTAACAAGCATGAAAGAGGAAATTAACAACAACACAATAATAGTGGGAGACTTTAATACACCACTCACACCAATGGATAGATCAGCTAAACAGAAAAGTAACAAGGAAATTCACACTTTAAATGACACAATAGACCAACTAGACCTAACTGATATCTATAGATCATTCCACCCCCAAACAAGGAATTTCACCTTTTTCTCAAGCACACACGGGACCTTCTCCAGGATAGATCACATCCTGGGCCATAAATCTAGCCTTGATAAATTCAAAAATATTGAAATCATTCCAAGCATCTTTTCTGACCATAATGCAGTGAGATTAGATAACAATTACAGGAGAAAACCATTCAAAACTTCCAACATATGGAGGCTCGACAACACACTGCTGAATAACCAACAAATCACAGAAAAAATCAAAAATGAAATTCAGTTATACATAGAAATGAATGAAAATGAAAACACAACAACCCAAAACCTATGGGACACTGTGAAAGCAGTGCTAAGGGGAAAGTTCATAGCAATACAAGCTCACCTCAGGAAACAAGAAAAAAGTCAAATAAATAACCTAACTTTACACCTAAAGCAACTAGAAATGGAAGAGATGCAGAAGGCCAGGTCTAGTAGAAGGAAAGAAATCTTAAAGATCAGGGCAGAAATAAATGCAAAGGAAACAAAAGAGACCATAGCAAAAATCAACCAAGCCAAAAGCTGGTTCTTTGAGAAGATAAATAAAATTGACAAACCATTAGCCCGACTCATCAAGAAACAAAGGGAGAAGAACCAGATCAACAGAATTAGAAATGAAAACGGAGAGATCACAACAGAAAACACAGAAATACAAAGGATCATAAGAGACTATTATCAGCAACTATATGCAAATAAACTGGACAACCTGGATAAAATGGACAAATTCCTAGAAAAGTACAACTTTCCAAGACTAAACCAGGAAGAGATAGATAATATTAATAGACCCATCACAAGCATGGAAATTGAAACCGTAATCAGAAACCTTCCAAAAAACAAAAGCCCAGGACCAGATGGCTTCACAGCTGAATTCTACCAAAAATTTAGAGAAGAGCTAACACCTATTCTACTCAAACTCTTCCAGAAAATTGCAGAGGAAGGTAAACTTCCAAACTCATTCTATGATGCCACCATCACCCTAATTCCAAAACCCTACAAAGATGCCACAAAAAAAGAAAACTACAGGCCAATATCACTGATGAATTTAGATGCAAAAATCCTTAACAAAATTCTAGCAAATAGAACCCAACAACACATTAAAAAGATCATACATCATGATCAAGTAGGCTTTATCCCAGGGATGCAAGGATTCTTCAATATTCGCCAATCAATCAATGTAATACACCACATTAACAAATTGAAAAATAAAAATCACATGATTATCTCAATAGAGGCAGAGAAAGCCTTTGACAAAATTCAACATCCATTTATGATAAAAACCCTCCAAAAAGCAGGAATAGAAGGAACATACCTCAACATAATAAAAGCTATGTATGACAAACCCACAGCAAACATTATCCTCAATGGTGAAAAACTGGAAGCATTCCGCCTGAAATCAGGAACAAGGCAAGGGTGCCCACTCTCACCACTACTTTTCAACATAGTTTTGGAAGTCTTGGCCATAGCAATCAGAGCAGATAAAGAAATTAAAGGAATCCAGATTGGAAAAGAAGAAGTAAAACTCTCTCTGTTTGCAGATGACATGATCCTCTATATTGAAAACTCTAAAGACTCTACTAGAAAATTACTAGAGCTAATCAGTGAATATAGCAAAGTTTCAGGATACAAAATCAACACACATAAATCCCTGGCATTCCTATACACTAACAATGAGAAATCAGAAAGAGAAATTAAGGAAACAATTCCATTCACCATCGAAACAAAAAGAATAAAATACTTAGGAGTATTTCTACCTAAAGAAACAAAAGACTTGTATATAGAAAACTATAAAACACTGATGAAAGAAATCAAAGAGGACACAAGCAGATGGAGAAATGTGCCGTGTTCGTGGATTGGAAGAATCAATATAGTGAAAATGAGTATACTACCCAAAGCAATCTATAGATTCAATGCAATTCCTATCAAGCTACCAGAGGTCTTTTTCAGAGAATTAGAACAAATAATTTCACAATTTGTATGGAAATACAAAAAACCTTGTATAGCCAAAGCAATCTTGAGAAAGAAGAATGGAACTGGAGGAATCCACCTACCTGACTTTAGGCTATACTACAAATCCACAGTCATTGAGACAATATGGTACTGGCACAAAGACAGAAATATGGATCAATGGAACAAAATAGAAAGCCCAGAGATAAATCCACGCATCTATGGACACCTTATCTTTGACAAAGGAGGCAAGAATATACAGTGAAGAAAAGACAACCTCTTTAACAAGTGGTGCTGGGAAAACTGGACAGCCACTTGGAAAAGAATGAAACTAGAACACTTTCTAACACCATACACAAAGATAAACTCAAAATGGATCAAAGATCTAAGCATAAGACCAGAAACTATAAAACTCCTAGAGGATAACATAGGCAAAACACTCTCTGCTATAATCCAAAGCGGGATACTCCATGACCCACCTCCCAGAATACTGGAAATACAAACACGAATAAACAAATGGGACCTAATTAAAATTAAAAGCTTCTGCACAACAAAGGAAACTATAAGCAAGGTGAAAAGACAGCCTTCAGAATGGGAGAAAATAATAGCCAGTGAAGCAACAGACAAACAATTAATCTCAAAAATATACAAGCAACTCCTGCAGCTCCATTCTAGAAAAATAAACGACCCAATCAAAAAGTGGGCCAAGGAACCTAACAGACATTTCTCCAAAGAAGACATAAAAATGGCTAACAAACACATGAAAAGATGCTCAACATCACTCATTATCAGAGAAATGCAAATCAAAACCACAATGAGGTATCACTTTACACCAGTCAGAATGGCTGCCATCCAAAAGTCTACAAGCAATAAATGCTGGAGAGGATGTGGAGAAAAGGGAACTCTCTTACACTGTTGGTGGGAATACAAGCTTGTACAGCCACTATGGAAAACAGTGTGGAGGTTCCTTAAAAAACTGCAAATAGACCTGCCATATGACCCAGCAATCCCACTGCTGGGCATATACACCGAGGAAACCAGAATTGGAAGAGCCACGTGTACCCCAGTGTTCATTGCTGCATTGTTTCCAATAGCCAGGACATGGAAGCAACCTAGATTCCCATCAACTGACGAATGGATAAGAAAGCTGTGGTACATATACACAATGGAATATTACTCAGCATTAAAAAAAAATTCATTTGAATCAGTTCTACTCAGGTGGATGGAACTGGAGCCCATTATCCAGAGTGAAGTAAGCCAGAAGGAAAAACAACAATACAGTATATTAACACATATATATGGAATTTAGAAAGACGGTAACGAGAACCCAGCATGCGAGACAGCAAAAGGAACGCAGATGTATAGAATAGACTCGTGGACTCTGTGGATGAGGGTAAGGGTGGGATGATATGGGAGAATGGCATTGAAACATGTTAATTATCATACGTCTAATCAATTGCCAGCCCAGGATTGATGCTCGGGGCTGGTGCATCGAGATTTCCCGGGGGGAGGGAGGAGGGAGGGAGGAGGGAGGGGGGTTCTGGAGGGGGAGCTTATGTAAACCTATGGTGATATCATGTCATTGTATGGCAAAACTAATAATAATAATAAAAAAAGGAGATCAAAGAGAAAAAAAATACTCATTGGAAGAACTGATGCTGAAGCTGAAGTTCTAATACTTTGGCTACCTGATACGAAGAGCCAACTCATTAGAAAAGATCCTGATGCTGGGAAAAATTGAAGGCAAAAGGAGAAGTGGGTGGCAGAGGATGAGATGGTTGGATGGTATCAGTGACTCAATGGACGTGAGTGTGAGCAAACTCTCAGGAGATAAAGACAGAGAAGCCTGGAGTGCTGCAGTTCACAGGGTCAAAAGAGTCAGACATGAGTTAGCGACTGACAACAACATACATCAATAGGTAAAACACACACACATGCAATGAAAACAAAATACTATTATTAAGACCTAGACAGCTGCCAAAGTTCTTTGCATAGACTGTGGTTTTTTGCTATTTGCTCTGTTTTTTGTTCTGGTTTTTTTTTTCAATTAATTTTATTGAGGGGGCATAGTTGCTTTACAACATTGTGTTATTTTCTACTGTACAGCAAAGTGGAGAATATGCAGACATATATTCCTTCCTTTTTGGATTTCTGATACTGATGGACCTGGAGACAGTCATACAAAATGAAGTAACCTAGAGCCTGTTTTATTTGTGCTCATCTAAAGCTCGGTTTGTTGTTGTGACCAACTCTTTTGCCTCCCCATCGTCTGTAGCCCCCCAGGCTCCTCTGTCCGTGGGATTTCCCAGGCAAGAATGTGGAGAAGGTTGCCATTTCTTCCTCCGGGGGATCTTCCTGACTCAGGGATCACCCCGTGTCTCCTGCAAAACCATGGTGGATTCTTTACCATTGAGCCACCTGGGAATTATTCTTGACCTAACTGGGAGGAAGGCAGGAGAACTTACAAAGGAAAAAGTCTACATGATACTGATAGTCAACATTATGGTCCTGATTCATGGCTCCAGGTGCACACAGGAAAACATAGCTCCCAGTCGCCTGGGACCAGCAACCCCTGAAGGGAACGATGGAAGTTTCCATCACCAGGCCAGCTTGCGTTTGGAACCTTTACCTGGAGGGTCTTAGTAGCTGCTGGTGGTGGGCCGAAAACTCCGGTGGAGTGAACAGGAAGTCCAGGGGACTTTTTTGTTGCACCTGCTGCACACTTGTCTTCAGCGTCTTTTGCTGCTTCAGTCTCCATTAAACTAGACCGCGATTCTTCTAGCTCCATGATTTCAAGGTTCCAAGTGGGAAAGGGCAGATGCAAAAGAAAAAAGGTCTCTTAAGATAAAGGCCCCGGGACTGGAAGGAAAGCACATCAACCACGTTCTACTTGTCAAAGTCCCGAGAGGAGCTCCATTCAACAGGGATGAAAAATAGGTCTTAGTTCTTGAAGGGAGTAGAAGCAGCATCACTTGGCAAAGAGATGTAGACTTACTGGGGACTCCTGTCTTAATGACTTATCTTCTGTGTAGCCACCTTTGGGGGCCCCCAAAGGTCTCCTATTTCTCTAATCACACTCTGCCTTTTTAAAATTCTTGATGCTGCTGTTTTACACAGTAAATTAGGTTGGGAACTGCTAAAAAGAGCCCCATGCTGATGCAATTGAATTTAAGCTAAGCAGTCTGACTCCCAAGTTTGTTATCAATAAGCAGAGTGAAAGTGGGTGTTTTCTTTGATAGTTAGGCTCTTTTAAATTTAACTTTTATTTTATATTATAGTTGTTTTACAGTGTTGTGTTAGTTTTAGGTATAGAGCTAAGTGATTTAGTTATACATATATCCATCCATTCTTTTTCAGATTCTTTTCCCATATAGTTTGTTACAGAGAGTTGAGTAGAGTTCCCTGTACAGTAGATGCTTGTGGATTATCCATTTTATAAATATTATTGTGTGTTTGTTAATCCCAAACTCCTAATTTAGTCCCCCGTCTGCATTTCCCCTTTGATAACCGTAAGTTCGTTTTCTATGTCTGTGAGTCTGTTTCTCTTTTGTAAATGAGTTCACTTGTATCATTTTTTAAAGATTCCACATGTAAGTGCAATTATACGATATTTGTCTTTCTCTGACTTACTTCCCTCAGGGTGGTAATGTCTAGGTGCATCCACGTTGCTGCAAACGGCATTATTTCATTCGTTTTACGGCTGAGTAATATTACACTGCATGCATGTACCACATCTGCTTTATCCATTCATCTGCTGATGGACACTGAGGTTGCGTTAA
Organism: Antilocapra americana; assembly: GCA_007570785.1. Taxonomy (NCBI): domain Eukaryota; kingdom Metazoa; phylum Chordata; class Mammalia; order Artiodactyla; family Antilocapridae; genus Antilocapra; species Antilocapra americana. The sequence goes on along the minus strand of ML660201.1, from coordinate 753,840 downwards.
CGTGTTGGCTAATGCTGCTATAAACACTGCATGTATTCTTTTGAATTATGGTTTTCTCTCAGTATATGCCTAGGAGTTGGATTGCTGGGTCATATGGCAGCTCTATTTTAAACTGTTATTTTAAAGGACAGTACTGTTTTCTTTTGTCACAGCACCGAGAAGTAAGTCCCTGCTAGCTTGAAGCAGTACAACACAGTGCATTGTACCTCTGTTAGAAATGCTGATTACCAGGTTCTACCCCAGATCTACTGATTCCAAGTCTCCTGGTTGGGTCCCCCCATTTGGGTTTAACAATCTTTTCCAGGGGCTCTACTGCACACTGGAGTTTGAAAACCACTGATGTGGTGTCAAACATACAACCAGATTCAACAGTCCTACTCTACTGCTTTACAAGCTGCCTAGCTTTGTGCAAGTTAATCTCTCTATGCCTCAGTTTTCTTATCCAGAAAATGGTCATAATAGAGAAAGGTATCTCACCGAGTCGTTGAAAGGGTGAGATGAGGTAATGATATAAAGCTCTGAGAACCACACCTGGCACCTTCTATGCATGGTGTCAGGTTCCGTTACTGCTCCTGCTTCTGGATCATGGCATTGAGAGCAGCAAACTGGGTATGATACAGCTAAGGGCATTTTTGACAGAAAAGAATATTGACTGATGACAGAGGGTGAGGAAGAGCATTGAAAATCAGGAAGCTTTACAGAAAACTCTACTCTCAATATTCTGCAATAATCTATATGGGAAAAAATCTGAAAAAAGAATATATATATATATATATGACTTCCCTGGTGTCTCTCTCTCTCTCTCTCTCTCTCTATATATATATATATATATATATATAGCACTGAATCACTTAGCTGTACACCTGAAACTAACACAACATTGTAACATCAACTATACTGCAATGTTTAAAAATTAAATTAGAAAAAGAAAATCAGGATCCTTTCAATTGTCATTAAGTGGAACATGATCATGTCCGAACCAGGTTACATTAGCTTTGGTTTCCCCAAATACTAGTTTATAATTACATCTGTAATGTTAGAAGAAGGGCAATAGTGAATAAACCCTGGGGTTGATCTAGGAGTGAAAGCTAATAATTCTGAATTTGATATAAGAATTCTGTCCTGTGAATTCTGTATTATATAACAAGATGATAAAATTGAACGGCATCTCTCTCCACCCATCTCCTGCAAGCTTCACTTGCTCTCTTCTCTCAAGTTTGTACTCAACGTCTAGTTCTATGTCAACTTTTCCTGGGCAATCTCCTTAAAATTTACAAGCACACACATATACACAAACATACACACACATGCATACATACATACATATACACACATACACACACACACACACACATATATAAATATACACACAAAAACACACTGACAATTATACACACACCCATAAATGCTTCTGATCCCCCTCCCTCTTCTCCGTGTTATTTTTTTTTCCCTTAAGAATTATTTCATGGTGACTAGACTTATCGTGATCATTTTGAAATGTGTAGAAATGGCAAATCACTATGTTATATAACAGGACTAACATACGGTTGTAGGTCAATTATCTTCGAATAGAAACAAGAGAACTATTAGAAAAAGACATCAGATTTGCAGTTATCATAGGTGGGGGCTGGGGAAGGAGAAACTGGCTTAAAGCTGTCAAAAATACAAGCTTCTGGTTATAAGATAAATAAGCACTAGGGGTGTAATAGTGTGCAACATGGAAAATATAGTGAATGCTGCTGTATGCTATGTGTGAAAGTTGTTAAAAGAGTAAATCCTAAGTGTTCTCATCACAAGGAAAAATGTTTTGTCTATCTTTTTAATGTCCCTACATGAGACACTGGATGTTCACTAAGCTTACTGTGGTCATTTCATGATACAAGTAAGTCGTATATGCTGTGTATTTTGAACTTATACAGGCCTGTATGTCAAATAGTGTATACACACACACACACACACACACACACACACACACACACACACACACGCATATATATAGCTGGGGAAAAATAATGACCCCCATCTCACACTGTCCACACTATTTATTTTGTTTCCTGCTGGTAACAGACAGCTCTGCTGAAACCCTGTGGAAGTCAGTTCTCAGAAGACAGGAGTTTGTGTCTGCTTTATTCACGTTGTACCCCAGTGCCTGGCCCCTAGTAAGTAACCAAAAACCTTCTTGAATAAGTGAGTGATATTAATACCTTTAATTAGGTACTCTCTCAAACAGAGAGAGTAAAACAGGATCTCGAGAACTGAGGTTGTGATTGGGGAAGGCGAGGCTCACCTACAGGTAAGACAGAATCATTGCACACCCAGGATACCGCAGCTGAGCCTTGGGTCAGGAGTCACTGGGCACCTCTCAGGTACAATGGAGAGATTCTATATTCGGTCTCTACCACACACCCGTCAGATGGATAACCTCATCTCTGAAAATAAGGAAACCCAGGCTGGGAGACCTGTATGTAACTCATCAAGGGCTTGTACAGTTGGGAAGAAGCAATGCAAACACTGGATCCAGGCTTTTCCTCCAAGTTCTAGTTATTTATTCACTGTCAGTGCAGGAGATAGATCCTTGGGAAGGGGAACTTGGAAGGCTGAATGTGGAAATTGGGCTCCACATTTTTTTGTCTAGACCTGCCCTAGTAATTTTACAGGTGATAATAATATAATAATAATTCATCCTAGCCAGTATTTGTTTGGTGCTTAGTATGTGAAGATATCTTACGTAAATTACCTCACAATTCTCAGAATGAGCCCTATAAAATATTTTCTTTCATTATCTTAGCTACAGTCCACGGAGTCACAAGACTCAAACATGACTTAAGTGACTAAACCACTACTACCATTGTCTTATAACAGACGACTCCTGGGGTTTAAAGATCTCAAGATTGCCTAAGGCCACACCGCTGCTGAGCGGTGGAGTTGAGGTCCTTTGTTCGATGTTTGAAATAATAGCATTTAAAAATTAAATCCTCTGAGATTCATAGTAGCCATGTAACCAGGTTGTACTTAACCCAGCCTGCCTGTTGGTAAATCCAGCCCTGAGTACACTGATATTTGTGAATCTCTGAATGTTTTCCTGATTTTCTATCCTAGTGACAAGCAGATCGCTTAAAAGAAAGAAAACAAGGAATAAACATACAGAGTTAATGAGGAAGAATGCCTCCAGAATGGTCACCTTCTTTGTAGGCACCTTACATTCTGTATTTCTCCAAAAATAGGAAGTGATTTCTGTGTAACCATATCTAATGCAGGATTTCCAGTTTTCTCCACTTATTCTGCCATGAGGATGGGAGATGAAAATTTCAAGAGTTCTCTGCCCGAGCACCCGCTTGCCACATTCTTCACGTTGGTTTTCTGATGTGAGCTATTATCCACGAGTCCCAGAGCTGAGACGTGAACTCTGTTTCCTGGAGGGCTCTGATCAGAATTCCCTGAAGTGAAAGGCCAGTCTTTTACCCACCAGCATCCCACTTTTTGTAGTTAATCAACTGGCTAAGTCCTCTGAAGTGAAAAAATGTACATTTTGTTGCCTGCAAGTTACCGAGGCTGAACGCCTCTCACAGCAGCAGAGCCTACGGAGCGCCTGCATATTAGGGGTGAGTGACTTCTCGCACTTAATCTGTTTCTACCCACGACAGCCAGGCTGGTCCACCGGGCCTCCAAACTGAGATATCACATTTCCCACATTTCTTGCTTTTCCTTCTACTTGTGCTCCATTATTTATTAAGGTCTCGAATGCACCTGGGGCTCACCGCCAGCTGGGGTCAGACTTCTCAGGCCTCCTTGTTCTCAGGAGTTGAATTTTTATGAGTGTGAAAGATACCCTGCAATAACCCCAAACAAGAGGGCTGTTATGAAGACTCCAAATGGAGACACAAAAGCACAGCTGAGAAAAGGTATTTCCAGGACTTGAGGTCCAAAGACCAATCTATCGCCTCTTAAGATTTGTTAAGAGGAACCTTAACATTGTGTGTTATGGCAGAAGCTGATCGATTGTGTGTCTCTACCAATTAGGACACCTTTACTTACAAGTCATAGAAACCTTAATTCAGAGGATCCCCCACCTCCACTATGTAAATGCAAAGTCTAGTATCTAGAGATACTGAACACAGGGGCTCAAAAAATGTCCTCAGGCCTCGTGCTCCCCCATTTCGTCCTCTACCCCTTCCTCTGTCATCTCTCTCTAGCAGTGAAGAAACACTTGATTTTCTGCACGTGCCCTCACATGCCTTTTTAAAAACTTACATATTTTATTGTTAAGTTGTTATTGGAGTATGGTTGCTTTCCACTGTTGTGTTGCTTTCTGCTGAACAGCAAAGTGAGTCAGTGCTATGTATACATACATCCTCCTTTTTTTTGGATTTCCTTCCCGTGCAGGTCACCCCAGAGCACTGAGTAGAGTTCCCTGAGCTCTGCAGTAGGATTTCATTAGTTATCTACCTTATACACAGTATTGACGGTGTAAGGGCTTCCCTGGTGGCTCAGCAGTAACGAATTCACCTTCTAAGGCAGTAAATGCAGGTTTAATACCTGGACTGGAAAGGTCTCCTGGAGAAGGGAATGGCAACCCATTCTAGTATTCTCCTCTAGTAGTCTTGCCTGGAGAATCCCATGGACAGAGGAGCCTGGCAGGCTACAGTCCGTGTATGATAAGTCACTTCAGTCGTGTTTGACTCTTTGTGACCCCACGGACTGTAGCTACATGGGCTAGAGTCCATGAGGTCGCAAGACAGTTGGTAATGATTGAGCAACTAAACTACAACAAGTTCCATTTTTCTAGACCCCACATACGTGCGTTACTATATGATATTTGCTTTTCTCTTTCTGACTTACTTCACTTTTTATGACGGCCTCTAGACCCATCTGCATCTCTGCAGATGGTACCATATGGTTCCATATGGCTGAGTAATAGTCCATTGTATACCTGTGTTTCTTTACCTGGAGGCTTTCACCTCTAAGAGCCCATGCTTCCTCGCATTTTGGTTCTAAGGCAGCATCGCCTGCTGCTTCCCTGAGAGTCAGACCTGCCTAGGAATGTAAAAGTCCAGATGCAGACGTGTCAATGCCCAACCCCCTTACCCCGACCGGAAGCACCTTTGCAGGGGGCTCTGCAGTGTCCCCAGAGCTGTCCTGCCTCCCCAAGAACTGAGCCATGGTCATAGGACTTTGCCTACTATCACCTCTGTGTTCAGCCTCCTTCCCTTCCAAGTATGACTTCCATATGCCCCCTTGGGTTTTCCTGGGAAGAAAATCCTGGGATAAGGGGAATCCCACTGAAGACAGGCAGAGTCCTTATAGATGCTGTTTCAAACATTCCTGACCTACCTTTTCCTAGATTGAAATCCAGAGCTACCCAAGCAAGAATCCCTTCATTTAAATTAATTGGACTCCAGCTCAGGCACTCACCTCTGGGCAATCATAGTGAATACAGGATCACAGGATGTTTGATCAGACTTGGGTCACAGGCCGACTGCTGGGTCAAGAGTGCGGACCAAACCACCTGAACCACATGGCCTGGGAGTGGAGTTGGTGGGAGGGGTGGTTCTGGATGAGAAATCAGGCCTCTTTTAGGAAAACAGAGAATGGATAATTCAGCACCACATAGTAGGGATTGGCAAACCCAAACAGGACAACTGCCTGTGTTTGTAAATAAAATCTCATTGAAACACAGCTCCTCAGTTTTTTATAGATGGTCCGTGCTGCTTTCAAGCTAGAACAGCAGCCCCAGGGGGCCACCACAGACACTGTAGGGCTTACCAAACCTAACCTGTTTACTAGCTGGCCCCTTAGAGGAAAAGTTGGCTGAATCCTGAAATATAGTATCACTCTAGGATGTACTCTGAAGTCCATGTGAGGCACATTCCCAAGGAAAATGCCAAGAGGTAGTTAATTGGTGTCATCACACTTAGAGGCAGTTTTATGCCGTTTTCTGCAGGCCTCCAGATTAGGGGAGGGTCAGTGGGGCTACAGTGGTGGGCACGCTGAAACCCTGGTGTCCTGGGCAGGTCTTCCTGGCCCAGGAACTGCAATGCGGTAGGGGTGGGGCAGGAGCCAACACACAAGTCTCCCCAAATCCTGCTCTGCCTCCCATTTTCCTGTCCACCCAGCCAGCTGGACATGGGGGAGTCCTCTGTTGTAACCATAGAAACTTTGTTTTTGTTTCTAGGCTTGCTCAGTGGAAACAGCCCTTTCCTCCCCCAGCAGCATCAGCGAGGCAGTGACCCAACTACTAATTCTCAGGCACAGAAAGTCTTACACTCACTTTAAGTCCCAAACAGTCTTAATTCAGGAATCTAACTGTAGCGCATCAAGTCACTTCTTTTTTTTTTTATTATTATTGTTTTTGCCATACATTGTCATGATATCACCATGGGTTTACATATGCTTCCCCTCCGGGTCCCCCCTCCCTCCTCCCTCCCCCCCCGGGAAATCTCGCTGCACCAGTCCCGAGCATCAATCCTGGGCTGGCGATTGATTAGACACATGACAATTAACATGCTTCAATGCCCTTCTCCCATATCATCCCACCCTTACCCTCATCCACAAAGTCCACGAGTCTATTCTATACATCTGCGTTCCTTTTGTTGTCTCCCATGTTGGGTTCTCGTTACTGTCTTTCTAAATTCCATATATATGTGTTAATATACTGTATTGTTGTTTTTGCTTCTGGCTTACTTCACTCTGGATAATGGGCTCCAGTTTCGTCCATCTGAGTAGAATTGCTTCAAATGAATTTTTTTTTAGTGCTGAGTAATATTCCATTGTGTATATGTACCACAGCTTTCTTATCCATTCATCAGTTGATGGGCATCTAGGTTGCTTCCATGTCTTGGCTATTGTAAACAGTGCAGCGATGAACATTGGGGTACACGTGGCTCTTTCAATTCTGGTTTCCTCGGTGTATATGCCCAGCAGTGGGATTGCCGGGTCATATGGCAGGTCTATTTGCAGCTTTTTAAGGAACCTTGAAACTAGATCACTTTCTAACACCATACACAAAGATAAACTCAAAATGGATCAAAGATCTAAGCATAAGACCAGAAACTATAAAACTCCTAGAGGATAACATAGGCAAAACACTCTCTGCTATAATCCAAAGCGGGATACTCCATGACCCACCTCCCAGAATACTGGAAATACAAACACGAATAAACAAATGGGACCTAATTAAAATTAAAAGCTTCTGCACAACAAAGGAAACTATAAGCAAGGTGAAAGGACAGCCTTCAGAATGGGAGAAAATAATAGCCAATGAAGCAACAGACAAACAATTAATCTCAAAAATATACAAACAACTCCTGCAGCTCCATTCTAGAAAAATAAACAACCCAATTAAAAAGTGGGCCAAAGAACTTAACAGACATTTCTCCAAAGAAGATATAAAAATGGCTAACAAACACATGAAAAGATGCTCAACATCACTCATTATCAGAGAAATGCAAATCAAAACCACAATGAGGTACCACTTTACACCAGTCAGAATGGCTGCCATCCAAAAGTCTACAAGCAATAAATGCTGGAGAGGATGTGGAGAAAAGGGAACCCTCTTACACTGTTGGTGGGAATCAAGTCACTTCTGAGCAAAGCAAATGGAACCCCACCCACCAGCTGCCTGTGCCTTCCAGGCAGGGCTTGCTCATCCTTCCCCCTCCCCAACTCCCCACTGGCCCATCAATACCTCTTTTTCTAAAAAAAAAAAAAAAAAACTTTTTCTTTTGTATTGGGGTGTAGGCAGTTAACAATGTTGTGATAGCTTCAGGTCACCAGGGAAGGTGTATCCATTCTTCCCAAATTCTCCCATCCAGGCTGTCACGTAACAGTGAGCAGAGTTCCATGTGCTTCAATAGCTCTTTTTAAAAATTTCTTTCTTTCTTCTTCATTTTTTAAAAATATTATTGATTTATCTGGCTGTTCCTGGTCTTAGTTGCTGCATGCAAGATCTTCAGTTGCAGCATATGGGATCTAATTTCCTGATCAGAAATTGAACCTGGGACCCTGCATTTGGAGCTTGGCATCTCAGCCACTGGACTACCAGGGAAGTCCCTAAATTTATTTATTTATTTGTTTATTTGAAGTATAGTTAATTTACAATGTTGTATTATTTACTGCCACACCACAAAGTGACTCATACGTACACACACACACACACACACACATATACATATGGCACACATATACGCATGGCACACACTCACACTCTTTTTTATTTTCTTTTCCATCATGGTGTATCACAGGACATTGAATATAGTTCCCTGTGCTGAACAATAGGGCCTTGTTTATCCATAGTTATGTTCTTCTCTCTACCTGACTCTTCTGATTGAACAGAGAGGAAGACAGAGAATTAAGGGAACAGAACAGTTTAACTAGCCTGCTCCTGCCCTAGCTTTGTGATCTCTTGACCTCAGTGGTATTTAAAACTGACTCTGTTTCAAGAAGCATTTGCCTTGGCTTCTTTGGAGGGCCCCCAATGTTGAGAACATTTTCAGATTATATTCCAGGCTAGGACCCACAGATATATGAGGTACCTGCAACAGTAGGACATATACCAGGTAATCAAAAAGCACCTTTATTTTTGTCTCTTGCTACCCGTTTCAAATGTATTCAGTGGAGAGCGTCCTTTCTCTGTCACTGGTTGAGAACTCGCCAGGCTGTGTGCCTCTTCCGGTCATTTGATGCTAATGGGAAATCCCACAGTCACTTTACACCACAGTTTCAATTCAAGAATCAAAAATGCCCAGTCCCTCTGTCAGACCTGCAAATTTGATTGAAAGTTAAGTCTTTCCTTTTCCCACTCTCCTTCAGTTTACTCATTGTCATTTCTGACCTTCCCAAAGCTGTGGGAAACAACTGGACATTTGAAGGGACTCTCTGATGGGCAAATTCATAGATTCTTTGCAGATTTCCCTGTTCATTCCCTCTAATTTCTCTATTTCGTTCTAAACCGAGGAAGGGCTGGCAAACTATGGCAGAGAGGTCAAATTCCATCCATGTTGTTTTCTTAAATTAAGTTTTATTGGAAAACAAATATGCCCACCCTTTGACATAAGCCTGTAGCTGCTTCTGCGCAACAGCCACAGAGCCAGTAATGGCAGCAGACACCTTATGACTCACAGGTTAAGTTGTTACCATCAGACCCTTTAGAGAAAAGATTTCCAACCCCTGTCCTAAGCTCTGTTGTGCCTTTGGACGGATGTCCACCTGAGAACCTGCTGGGGTCCCCTTCCCAGGGTCACCCTCTAGGGCAAAATTTCTTTTAAAAGTGACTCCAGGTCCACACTCCTCCCATGAGTTCTACATGTGGGCCCTGATATCCACACTCTACGATTACCATCAGAGGGGAATGCAGTTTCCCAGTTGTAGCCACAGGACCCTGCTACCCCACCCTTACATGGTGGGGGCAGCAGAGGAGGGAATTACCAGTGAACTCCTTCCGCATTGCTCTTTAATTTTCACAGCCAGTTACTTTTCTGTAATTGATGTGGTTGAGATGTTGTTGTAGGCCAGGATCCCTAGGAGCAGAGTCTGAAATCTGAATTCTTCTTTGAGTTGGTGATCAGATAAAATATAAGATGTCCTGTTAAATTTAAATTTCAATGAACAATTTTTCAGTAAAAGTAGGTTCCAAATGTTACATGGGACACATGGATACTCACATAGCGTTCTTTGCTTACCTGCAGTTCAAACAGAACTGAGCACCTTACGTGCTGGTTTTCCTAAATCCAGCGACTTTCATTCTTGTTCAAGTGATTTATTGGAGGGATGCTTTTGGAAGCCAGGGGATGAGGGAAGCCAAATGAGATGAAGGGAGAAGCTGAGTGAGGGTGTACTTTCGGCTGGAGATGGAACTAAACCGGATCTGATGAGGTGCTCTGTAACATGCTCCTATATTAGGGACCTCCTTCAGACCTCCATCTCTGTCAGTCATGAGGCTGCCTCCCATGGGTTGTTCAGCTTCTCCTTTTCTCCAGAAAAGGAGATAGCTGTGAGCCTTATGGAACCAAAACTCACAGCATCTGGGGGAGAAAGGCATTGCAGCAGGAAAGGGGACCTGGATGGGGTGCCAACAGCATCCACCCCAGATGTCTAGCAGGTAAGCATCTATTCTGAGAGTGCCAGCCTGTAAAACCATTTGTACCCTAGCACTTGAGCCAAAACTTATGCTTTAACACTCTGTTATATCTGTTCTATGCAATGGGTATTATACTTCCTGATAAACAGGATTTTTTAAAATTAATTAATTAATAAATTAATTATCTTTACATTATGGTTTTGCCATACATTGACATGAATCTGCCATGGGTATACACGTGTTCCCCCTCTAGAACCCCCCTCCCACTTCCCTCCCGATTCCATTTCTCTGGGTCATCCTGGTGCACCAGCCCTGAGCACCCTGTATCAAGCATCAGATCTGGGCTGGCGATTTCACATATGATAATGCACATGTTTCAATGCCGTTTTCCCATATCATCCCACCCTTGCCCTCTCCCAAAGAGTCCAAAAAACTGTTCTATACATCTGCATCTCTTTTGCTGTCTCGCATACAGGGTTATTGTTACCATCTTTCTAAATTCCATATATATGTGTTAGTATACTGTATTGTTGTTTTTCCTTCTGGCTTACTTCACTCTGTATAATAAATAAGGTTTTATGACTCGAAAGATTAGAAATTGCATGAGTCTGGGTTGAAGGCAACTTGTGATTCAGATTTTGCCTATGTCATTCATTAGCTATGATCTTGGGTGCTCAGTCGTGTCCAACTCTGTGACCCTATGGACTGTAATCCACCAGACTCCTCTGTCCATGGGATTTCCCAGGCAAGAATACTGGAGTGTGTTACTATTTCCTTCTCCAAGGAATCTTCCCGACCCAGGGATCAAACCTGCGTCTCTTTTGTCTCCTGCATTGACAGGCAAGTTCTCTACCACTGAGCCATCTGGGAAGTCCAGTTATCATCTTTGACAAATGTTAACTTTCCAATGATAGTTTACTCAGCTGTAAGTTGGAATTTAAAAAAATAAATCTCTCTCACAAGGTTATTGTGTTTTATTTTTGACTCTGTTCACAGCATCAAAATCTAGTTTTCTTTTTCCCTTTTCCTGGAAAGGTATTTTCCCCACCCTCTTCCCCTGTCTCCGAGTTTAGGTATTTCTCAGTGGACAACGCCCGTTTCAGGTTGTCAGTGGAGAAGACAGACACCAGGCCTTAAGTCTGCCTAGTAGACCAGTCCCCTTGGGGTAGGGTAACTGAGCTCACCCATTGCCAGGGAAGGGAAAACTTGCTTTCTTATCATCAGGCCTATTATTATTCAAGTCAAGGGGGACAGGATATTTGATCACACTTGTCAAGAAAATTGTGCTTTTCTTCCAGTGAACGCTTGGAGAAGATCTTAAAGTGGCTTTCAGTCTAGAGCTCTACCCCCATGTGGCATATAAATTAAAGGTTCAGCAAGAGTAACTACACTGGTAATACATAGAGCTCCTACCTGAGATTCTTTTTTTTTTTTACAATAGGATATCTCTTGAAGTATAGTTGATTTACAATACTGTGGGGTTTTTTTCTCTTTGCTTTTTGTCTTATTGAAGTGTAGTACTTATCTGAGATTCTAATCCAGGCTTCCCATAGCTCCCTGCCCACCTCTACCCCTGGACCATGAGTGAGAAATTTACTTCTCTGAGCCTTGATTTCTTCCTTTATCAAATTATGGTGCATAAACTCCACTCAAAATTCAATATGGAATGTCTGCTGAGGACTAGGGTTTTATTTAAAATAGTTTTCAATAATATTTCTCTTTACAATCTTTTCCCATTACAAACAGGCTTCCCAGGTGGCACTGGTGATAAAGAACTCACCTGTCAATGCAGGAGATGTAAGAGATGTGGGTTCGATCCCTGGGTTGGGAAGATTCCCTGGAGGAGGGCATGGCAACCCAACCTGGTATTCTTGCCTGGAGAATGCCACAGACAGAGAAGACTGGCAGGGAACTGTCCATAGGGTTGCAAAGAGTCAGACACGACTGAACAACGTAGCATGCACACCCATTACAAAAGTAATATAGGCTTATTGGATAAAATGGATAACACAGATAGAAGAAATAAACAGGTAAAACTCTGTCCTGCGCCCACTACCTAAAGCAAGCAGCTCTGTCATATGGTACATCTCATTCCATCTTCTTTCCCAAAGTGTGTGTGTATTTAGATCTGTCTTCCAAGATTTAGTTCCTACTGTAAATGTGTTAGATCCTCCTCTTCATATGAAGCTGTAATTCAAAAACACTACAAAGTTTTTATTCGGTGTTGAATTATTTTAAGAACTACCCATTTTCCTGGCATGTGAACTTTTGCAGTGGTGTTATAAAGAACTAGGTTAAATCTTGGGAAATGCCGTAAATGATGTGACAGCTTTGGTATCAAATCCTGAGCCCAGCAGAGTAGGTAAGTGCTTCAGAAATCTTGGTGGCCCAGAGATAAGCAGTACATCCTGTTTCTTTTCTAACATCAAGATGGTGGTTTCCTGTAGGCTGTTGATGTGTAATGGTTAGAGTTTCTTTGATAGCACATTGAGAAAGTATTTCAATTAGATCAAAGTATTGCACATTGGATGACAGGGAAGCAAAAGACTTCTATATAACTCGAATATTGAGTTGACAAATGTTATCTTGCCTGGAATAGGGAGAAAAAAAGGGAAAAAACAGAACTAATCATGAACTTTGATTTTTAATGCATCAAATAAGGCTAGTAGACAGCATCTATAGTTTCCTTTAACAGGTGGAATGGGAAATAATTGCCTTTGAATTTCCAAGATCTCTAACAAAGCATTGGAAATTCATCCTTAAGAAGTGACTTCTGAGCAAACTGAAGTTCACCATGCGATCTGTTTGCAAACAGATGTATGTATCATCTAGCTATAATTTTTTTCTACCCTGGACGTGATTTCCTTGATACTGTTTTTCTTCAAAAGATGTCCCTGTTATAGACAGAAAGACAAAGAAGTTAAGCCAGTCGTGGTCTCTGGCAAAGCAGGCACCTCCTGGGCCTTCAGACTATCACCCGTGGTTCCTCACTGTCCATCACACTGTCCCCAGGGGGGCTATATTTTAAGGGGTTCTGGTTTCTGTAATGTAATCCAAGGTGTAGATTTCCCACCTCACCCCATTCCTACAACCGAAGACAAATGGATTTGATTTCTGAATACACTCAGTCAAGAGTTATAAGAGTCCAAGACAACAAGCCAGGGGTTGAGGCTTCCAAAGCCAGGCAAGGACACAGCACCTATGGAGGGACCTCCTTGCTGTGGGCCCTTGTAAAGATAGGATCTAGCCCTGTTCACTCTATCTGGGAAGGGCCAACCTGAAATACTCTCTCTAAAAATCAATAATATATAATAAGTCATTGCTGAATTTCATGAAACCTAGCAGTTGGACGTTTTGAGCTCCAGGAAGATATCCAATTCTGTTATTGTTTATTGAACATATACTAGCACCAAGGTCTACACTTCAGAATGAAGATATGACAGGCAGGCACAGTTCCTCCCCTGCCTTATTCACTAATTCATTCATTAATATTCATATCATCCAGATATTCATATCATTCCTGCCTCATCCCCAGACACTGTGAGAGAAACAAAATCAGACGTGATTTTCCACACAGAGCTTGAAGTCCAGTAAGAAAAAGAGGTTGAAATGATTAAATTTAATGTGCATCCAATTCTTATTTCTCTTCTTTCTCCAAGGAACCAAGAACCTTGGAGACTCAAGCTTGGCATCTGTGTTACTACGTAACCTTAGTTAATGCAAAGCAGAAATAGAGTCAAAGGGGTAGAAAATAGATTTATGGTTACTAAGAGGGCAGGGGGGTAGGATGAATTGGGAGATTAGGATTGACACATATACACTACTGATATAAAACATAGCTAATAAGAACCTACTTTATAGCACAGGTAACTCTATTCAATGCTTTGTGGTGACCTAAATTAAAAAAAAAAACTTAAGAAGAGTAGAGTTATGTGTATATGCATAACTGATTCACTTTGTTGTACAGCAGAAACACTACATTGTAAAGCAACTATACTCCAATTAAAATCAATTAAAAATAAGCTTCAATATTTACTATAAAAGTCAGTATCTCAAACTGTAGGGAAAGACAATATTCTGAAAAGTTGTAAAAGGTGGGAAATTTAAATAGCTTATGTTTTAAAAATCTATGAAGCATAAGCTTGTAGAACCACAGTACTGGCTAAGGAGGCAGAGTACATGGCTGAACTACAAGCGTGCACCTCTCCTGGCACTTTCTCCTCAAGTCAGCAATAAAACCACTCTCATTTTCATAACTTCCATCATGTTTATAAACTGATAGCCCTGGAAGAACCACCAAAAGAATACCAGAAATGTTAAAAATTAAGCAGAAGTTCTAAGAAATCTGCAAATTCTCCCAGGCAGAAAGGTGCTGAAGTATAGTGAGCTGCAGTCACCAACTCCTCTGTCTTCTTTGCTCAAGACACTAGCACACAGTAGGGCCTTCCCCTCCTCAAACTGCACCCCCAATTCACAAAATTGCATTTTTTTCCTAAAGAAACAAAAGAGCAATCCTTAAACAAAGTACTGAATTTTAGATATACTTGCACAACTATATATTTTTTCTTACCTCTGCAAATCTCTGAGGCTTGAATTTTTTTGAAAATATACAGGATAACTTTCAGGACCTCAAAATTGCCCTGCTGCAAGCCTATCCAGTAAATATCACAGTGAACCGACTTTTTAGGAGGGGCTCCTGAAATTAGATCCATTTGAGCACAGAACATGACCTGAGGACAGGACACAAAGGCTCAACTCGCCTGCCTTGAGTTGTCGCTTCATATTCTTTTAACATGAATCAACGATGAACTAGATGGTAATTGAGTTCTTTGTTGCAATTAAGAGTCTAATATATGCCATGGCCTGGAACCCCTGCAATGCTTCTGAGTTTTCATCAGGGTTCATTTTTAAGTGGTTTAATTCTGCCT
Organism: Antilocapra americana; assembly: GCA_007570785.1. Classification (NCBI taxonomy): domain Eukaryota; kingdom Metazoa; phylum Chordata; class Mammalia; order Artiodactyla; family Antilocapridae; genus Antilocapra; species Antilocapra americana. The sequence continues at coordinate 738,837 of ML660201.1, read as the reverse complement.
CTGACTGCCAGGTGCTAAAATATGAACCTTCGCACTTGTGAGTCACCCAATTTAACCAAGCTGTGGCTTTACCCTCAGAGAGTTTCCTAGGTGTGAACCTAACTGTGCCCGGGACCCACAAAAACATTTTAGTCAAGATTTCCAGGGTAAATTCTAGCCCACCCTTGTCAAAACCACATAGACCCCCACCTTCACCTCCCCACAGAGAGTTACTCCTACAACCCTGGGCTTAACAAAAAGACCCTTTCACAAAAAGTGGGGGAGTTAAAAAGCATGATTTGCCCTTCAAGAGGCTCTCTGCTTTTTACTTTTTCTGTTCTTGGCAGTTTCAACATAGTCAAGTCATCCCAAAGAGGTTGAACTAGAATAAAAGAAAGTAGAAATCAAAGTTGGTCCCATGCCAGCTGGATTGCTCTATAAAAGGTCATGAGATAGAAATCATTCTTTCAATTGTCAACCCTAAAGGAAATCAGTCCTGAATATTCATTGAAAGGACTGATGCTGAAGCTCAAGCTCTAATACTCTGGCCACCTGATGCAAAGAACTGACTCATTTGAAAAGACCCTAATGCTGGGAAAGATTGAAAGCAGGAGGAGAAGGGGACAACAGAGGATGAGATGGTTGAATGGCATCTCTGACTCAATGGACATGAGTTTGAGCAAGCTCCAGGAGTTGTTGATAGACAGGGAAGCCTGGGGTGCTGCAGTCCATGGGGTCACAAAGAGTCAGACACAATTGTGTGACTGAACTGAACTGAATTAACAAGAATTTATTGAGCACCTACTCTGTACATAGAAGGAGCAGAAACTTTATGGGGAACCCCAAATCGATAGTAGGTCTGATCTGTGACTTTGAGATAGCAGGTGCTGACTGGAACAGTTAGGAGAAAACAGATACTAGAGTCAGATTTGAGCTTAGGTCCTGATTCTACTTCTCAATTGGCTGTAGGACCTTACCTCCTTGAGCCTCGATTTCCTTGTTTGTAAAGCAAGAATAACCCAGCAAGAGAGTTATTGAAAGAATTCATAATGAAACAGTGCATATTAAGGGCCCAGCACTATTAGGGACTCTCTTTTCCTTAAGAAACTTATAATTCTAGTTATAAAAACAAAATGTGGGCATGAGAAGCAACTGAAAATTTGCTTGACATACATATGAAACACCAAATGAGGCATGATTTTAGTTATAGGCACTCAGTTACTATATTTTATTTATCTAAGATGCCATTTTTTTTTGCAAAAGAAACTTCAAAGATGTAAAACATGGAGAAGATATGGTTATTATAAAAAATGAAATTAGACAAGTGATAAGTTGCAAGAAACAACATCCTTATAGATAAGTTCAACAAAACAGAAAGCTATCTGCAAGCTGTAGACTCACAGAGGTCTTTTCATTTTTCCATTTCTTACTTTTTTCACCTATTTTTCTGTTTTTAATCTTGGTACAATCCATGTATTTTTGTAAGAGTCCTTAAAACTATCCTAGAACAAGTGGGAAATAGATTTCTAGATGGAGAGATGGTCTAACTTATTGCTCCTGCAATAGCAACCCAGCAGATGGGTCTCTCAAGTCCCAGAAGAGCTATGATTTGTACTTTTCCAAATTCTCAGAAAAAGGAAAAATATATGTAAATGTATTGCCAAAATCAATTTACACCTAATAAACTTGTTGCTGAAAGGAAGCATAAAGCTTACAGAAATCGTTTAGCTCCATCTCTTTCCCCTTTGGTTCGACTTCCCTGGTGGCTCAGATGGTAAAGCATCTGCCTCCAATGCGGGAGACCCAATTCACTCCCTGGATTGGCAAGATCTCCTGGAGAAGGAAATGGCAACACATTCCAGTATTCTTGCCTGGAAAATCCCATGGACGGTGGAAGCTGGTAAGCTACAGTCCATGGGGTCACAAAGAGTCGGACATGACTGAGCCACTTCATTTTGATCTGTGTCATTAGCACAGATTACCTGACCATTTATTGCTCCTTTGGACAACCACACATGTTGCCTGCATTCTGTCCAGTCTGTGTATTAAGCTGAATGCTTCCACGGCCCCATTCAATAATGCTCCATGTTCCCAGGACCTACATTTTATTGAATAAACCAGAAATACTTCTATTTCTCAGCCCATACACTATCATTTGGGATAAAGGTCGTTACTAGAAATTAGGGGGCAGGACTTGAGTGGGAGACTAGATTGGAGACTTCACTCTCCAAGAAGAGAAGGCCTGGGGCCCATACAGTGCCTGACTCATGAAAGGTGCCCAGTCAGCATCTGCTGAATGATGAGAGGCCAAGAACAGCTGGTGAAGAGAAAAATACTGTGAGCAACGGTTTACGAGAGAGGTCAGTGTCTAGTACTTCTTTCAGAGAAATATAGTCAAAATTCATCTAACAGCAGTGTAGGACAAGGTTAACTGTAGAGAAATCTTTGAAGTGTGTTTTCATGAATTTTTGCTTCAAAGAATACTCTCAAATTCTTTGTCAGGCTTGTTACCTGTCTTATAGGCTTATCAAGATCTGCCTTCAGGGAAAATCGGCTAAACTTATTTACCCTGAGGGTTTAAGAATGAGGGATGATTTAAACTTGCCCTTGGGCTTCCCAGGTGGTGCTAGTGGTAAAGATCCTGCCTACCAGTGTAGATAGATGTAAGAGACAAGGATTCTGTCCTTGGGTTGGGAAGATCCCCTGGAGGAGGGCATGGCTACCCACGCCAGTATTCTTGCCTGGAGAAACCCATGGACAGAGGAGCCTGACGGGCTATGGTCTATAGGGTCATGAAGAGTCAGACATGACTGAACGACTTACCACACACCAATCAGGTATTCGTAACTTCAGATGATCTCACCATACTCTGGTCTTCCCAAATGAATGAAGTGTTGAATGTGGATTCCCTCCAGAGATGGCTAAGGGCCCCAGTCATGAGATACACGAGGTAAGGGATGGATGGATGAATGGATGGTTGGATGGATGGATGGCTGTCTGGGAGTTGTACTCCTCTGATTGGGGTTGTAAAACTCTACATTGCGCTTCTCTACAGGTTACCATTCACATAGCCTAGGATATAAACCTCACTGCCCAGAGCTGGGTACTGCACAACCCACATGATAGTGTGTGGCGGCCACAGCATCAGCAATCGCTACAAAGTCTCACACCATTCAAGTTACCAGACAGAAGTCTGACTAGCTACAGAGCTGGGGACCAGGCAAGACATATTCCTGGATAGCCCAGGAAGAGAAGACCTTGAACTAAAAATGAAAGCAGATCAGAACTTTAAGATAACAGATGTCTCCAGAAGAAAGAAGACACATGGGCCAGAAATAATTGAGGTAGATATTTGTAGCAGAGCACACCCCAAGTGCTCCACAGAGCTGCTGTTCCAGCCTTTGGGGTGTTTATAAATCAGATGAGAAAGTGTGATGCTTAATTTTACGTGTCAACTTGGTTAGGCTACAATACACACTTATTTAATCAAACACTAACCTGGGTGCTGCTGTGAAGGTATTTTTGTAGATGTGGTTAACATCTATATTTCGTTGACTTTAAGTGAAGAAGTTACCCCTCGATAATGTAGGTGGGCTTCATCCAATCAGTTGAAAGCCTTCAGAGCAAAAAGTGAGGTTTCCTGGGGAAGAAGAAATTCTGCCTTAAATCTACAGCTTCTAACCTGCCAACTTGCGCTACAGATTTCAGACTCTCCAAATACTGCAATCAGGTAGGCCAAGTCCTTAAAATCTCTCTCTTTCTCTCTCGGGATTGATTTTGTTTTTTCTTTTTAAAATTTAGAATCTCGTTAGCAACATGGTAGCATCATTAACAGAAAAAAAAATTACATAGTTAACTCAGAACTAGCAATTTTAAGAAAATAATGTAGTATTTGATTCTACAGGCAAGTCCAGGTGATCCCATATATATATATAAAATACCTATCCATTGATCTATCTATTTATCAATCTATCTAATCTCCCAGACATACACCTCTACCTCACCCTTTGGGGGGCCCTAGAGAGTTCTGTGTGCTGAGCAGGACCCCCATTCCAGCAAGGAGCCACCGCTGAGCATCTGAGGGCACTTTTCCCCCCAGCACCAGACCTTCTGGCCTGCTCCCTGCCTCCCAGTTCAACCTGCCTTTGACTTCTTCAGCCTCAAGACAGAGGAAGTCAAACAGACGCAGAGGCTCAAGGCCCCCCGGGGTTGCCACGGCCTGTAGGGAAAGAAGCTGCAGAGAGATGGCTACGCCCACTTCCCGAGCGCTGCCGGCTCCTAGTCGGCTCTTGTATAGCTGCCTTTAGAGCTACTGGCCTAGGAAGAACAGAAGTGGTCACAGGAGAAGAAGCTGGCCTTCAGTGAACCTGGGGTGCATTTCCACACATGGTACACACTCGGAAACAACGAAGAGCCTTCGTTCAAGTCGGTGCTGTGGACGCAGCCCTGCGAGGGCGGCCACAGAGACAGAACGCAGTGTGAGAGGGATTATGGACCAGGAGGAGGTGGAGTGCACCCAGCTGTAGAAGGACTAGCAGGATGGAGACAAGGCAGCTGAGGCAGACCTGCTTTTGCTTCAGCCCAGCAGGCAGCCATGCGAAGTGATCTGAAACTGACTAGTAGGTGGAATGCATCTACACGAAAGAACGTGCTGAGTCAGGAAACTAACCATGGTACCTTGTGCAAAGTCATTTCCTTTTCACTTGTTCACCCATTGTGTTAAATACACGTGTGAAGAAAATAAGTTCTTTTATGGTAGCTGAAATCTGGAGTTTGATTGGGTTTATTTCAGCAGGGTACTAACTGCTTTCTTTTCTGATTTGAATTAGAAAAGCAGCTGAGAATCGCTGGTTTCCTTTGATGCTTGCAAGAGAGAAGCTATTTGAAATGTTTGGGATCCCTTGAAGACTGACCCTCTCTTCTTGATGCATTCAAGATTCAGAGTCAAAAATTGGGGTTTGGAGAATCCTATGACAAATTCTGAAGTCTAGGAGTAGATGTCCCATTTCTTATCCTCTCTTCCGACTCACTTTCCGATATGGATAAAATGCTGAAATGGCAAGGGTTAGGCGTCCTATCCTGCAGAATCTCAACCACTATAACCAATCCCCAGTAGCTCCTGTAGTGAGGAGAAGGCCATGGGAGATGCGTAGATGAGGAAGAGCACAAGGAAATTAATCATCTTGCTTTTGCATCCTGGTAGGGGATTTTGCTTTGGGGTCATTTGGATCTTTTAGGCTTTTGATGAAAAGCAGGTCTAATTATTAAGATTGGAAATAAAGGGAGTAAAAATGCTAAACTTTCTTTTTCCCCCAGTTTTATTGATATATAATTGACATATAACTTTGTGTAAGTTTCAGGTGTTGATTTGATTCACTTACATATTACAAAATGATTGCCACCATAGCCTTAGCTAACATCTCTATCAAAAGGATAATAATTCTTTTTCAGAGGTTGAATGATATTTGGTGGGTCTTTAGAGCAATGAGTGCTTTCATAGTGGTGGGCCTGCGGCTATAAAAGAGGAGGAACATCTCTATGTGTTGATCTCGGGAGATCTCCAGGGTATACATTTGAAAAAAACAAAGTTAAGATTAGTATATAAAACATGGTTGATTTTATTGGGGGGGGAAGATATCTATAAGAATACATATGTGTATGTGCTTGTATTTCATAAATATGTAAGGAAAAAGTAAACAATAAAATTCTATAGTGTTTACCCCTAAAAGTGAGGGTAGAACAGGTGGAGGGAATAGACACGGGATGAAAGCATTTCTCTCAAAATATGTTTTCACATTTGACTCCTTTTTGGTGGTAAAATACCTATAGCATAAAATTTATCATTTTAGCCCTTTAAAAGTTTGCGGTTCAGTGACATTAAGCTCATTCGTGGTATTTACAATTGTCATACGTATCTAGTTCTAAAACTCGTATTACCCCAATAGAAAGCCCCATACCTACCTCCTTTCCCTGGAAACCACAAATCTGTTTTCTATCTCTGTGAATTTGCCTATTCTGGACAGTTCATTTAAATGAAATCCTTTACTCTGTGGGCTTTTGGGTCTGGCTTCCTTGATGTTTTCAAGGTTTATCTACCTTGTACTTCCTTTCTTTTTATGGTTGAGTATCTTGCTGCTATGAATATTCATATATAAGTTTTTTTTTCATATATAAGTTTTTGTTTGAACACTTTTTTTCTGTTTCTTTGTACCTGGGAGTAGAATTTCATCATATAGAAATTCTGTTAAATTTGCTGAGGAACCACAAACTACCTTCCATAGAAGCTACATCATTGTTCATTCCCACCAGCAACATTTGGATATTCCAGTTCTTTCACATCCTTGTCAACTCTTGCTAACTTCCTTTAAAAAAAAAAGCAATTATAGCCATCCTATTGAGTTTGAAGAGGCATCTCATTGTTATTCTGATTTGCATTTCCCTAATGACTATGTTGAGTATCTTTTCATGTGCTTGTTGACCATTTATATGCCTGGTATGGAGAAATGTCTACCCAAATTCTTTTGCACATTTTTAACTTTGTTGTCCTTTTATTGCTGAATTTTAAGAGTTCTTTATATATTTCAGATACTTGACTCTTACCAGATATATGGTTTGCAAGGATTTTCTCTCATTTTGTGAGTTTCTTCACCCTTTTGATAGTATTCTTTGGCACACAAAATGTTTTAATCTTAATGAAGTCTAGTATACCCATCTTTTTTTCTTTTGTTATTTGTGTTTTGATGTCATTTCTAAGAATGTATTGCCAAATCCATGGTAATGAAGGTTACTCCCGAGTTTTGCAGTTTTGGTTTTTTATGCTTAGTTCTTTGATTTTGAGTTTATTTTTTATATAGATACATGAGGATTCAATTTCATTCATTTGCATGTGGTTTTCTAGTTCTCAGCACCATTTGTTAAAGAGACTGTTCTTTTCCCCATTGAATGGTTCTATCACCCTTGTTGGAAATCAACGGATCATAGATACTTGGGTTTATTTATGGACTCTGAGTACTATTCCATTGATCCCTTATGTCTTTTTTTATCCTAGGAATAGCTTTGTAATAAGTTGTGAGATCAGAAAATGCTAGTTCTCCAACTTTGTTCTTTTGCAAGGTCTCATTTGGCTATTTGGGGCCCCTTGCAATTCCATATATCTTAGGACCAGCATTTCTATTTCTGCAAAAGAAACTGGGATATTGATAGAGATCACATTGAATCTGTACAGCCCTTTGGTGAGTACCGCCATCTTAACAATAGTAAGTCTTCCAATCCATGAATAGCAAATGTCTGTTTACTTAGATTCTCTTAAATTTCTTTTAGTAATGTTTTATAGTTTTCAATGTATAATTATTTGTCTTTTTGTTACATTTATTGTTAGATATTTTATTAGTTTTGATGCTCTATAAATAGAATTTTTAAATTTCATTTTTAGATTGTTCATTACTAGCATACAACTGATTATTTTGTACTGACCTTGTTTCCTGCTAAATTTGTTACCTTTAATAATTTTTTCATGAAAATTTTAGAATTTTATATATATAAGATCATGTCACCAGTGAATAGGGAAAGCTAAACCTTTTCCTTTCTTATTTAGATGCCTTGTATGTCTTTTTATTGTCTAATTGTTCTGCCTAGAACTTACATATTTAATAGAAGTGATAAGAGTAAACATCAGTGTCTCAGTCTTGATCTAAATGGGGGGACATTTTTCAGCTTTTTACCATTCATTGTGTTAGCTGTGAGTTTTTTATATATAACTTTTTTCATTTTGAGGAAATTCTCTACTATTTCTGAGTTGTTGAGTGTTATTATCATGAAGGAGTTTTCAATTCTGTCAAAAGCTTTTTCTGCTTCAATTAGGATGATTTTGTTTGTGTATGTTTCCATAGTTTGATTAATTACATTAATTAATGAATTACATTGATTGATTTTCATATGTGGAACCACCCTTGCATTGTGGGATAAATCCTGATTGGTCATGGTGTATAATCCTTTTAGCATGCTACTGGATTCAGTTTCCATAAGCCTCTTATCCTTCTCCATCAGAGGGCAGACAGACTGAAAACTAAAACCACAGAAAACTAACCAATCTGATCACATGGACCACAGCCTTGTCTAGTTCAATGAAACTATGAGCCATGCCGTGTAGGGCCACCCAAGACAGACAGGCCATGGTGGATATTACTGACAAAAAGTGGTCCACTGGAGAAGGAAATGGAAAACCACTTCAGTATTCTTGCCTTGAGAAGCCATGAAGAGTATGAAAAGACAAAAAGATAGGACACTGAAAGATGAACTCCCCAGGTCGGTGGTGTCCAATATGCTACTGGAGATCAGTGGAGAAATAACTCCAGAAAGAATGAAGAGACTGAGCCAAAACAAAAACAATACCCAGTTGTGGATATAACTGCTGATGGAAGTAAAATCCAATGCTGTAAAGAACAAAATTGCAAAGGAACCTGGAATGTTAGGTCCATGAATCAAGGCAAATTGGAAGTGGTCAAACAGGAGATGGCAAGAATGAACATCGACAATTTAGGAATCAATGAACTAAAATAGACTGGAATGGGTGAATTTAACTCAGATGACCCTTGTATCTACTACTGTGGGCAAGAATCCCTTAGAAGAAATGGAATAGCCATCACAGTCAGCAAAAGAGTCCAAAATGCATTACTTGGATGCAATCTCAAAAACAACAGGATGATCTCTGTTCATTTCCAAGGCAAACCATTCAGTATCACAGTAATCCAAGTTTATGCCCTGACCAATAATGCTGAAGAAGCTTAGGTTGAATGGTTCTATGAAGACCTACAAGACCTTCTATAATTAACATCCCCCAAAATATGTTCTTTTTATTATAGGGGACTGGTATGTGAAAGTAGGAAGTCAAGAAATACCTAGAGTAACAGGTAAATTTGGCCTTGAAATACAGAATGAAGCAGGGCAAGGGCTAATACAGTTTTGCCAAGAGAATGCACTGGTCATAGAAAACGCCCCCTTCCAACAACACAGGAGAACACTCTACACATAGACATCACCAGATGGTCAACACCAAAATCAGATTGATTATATTCTTTGCAGCCAAAGATGGAGAAGCTCTATATAGTCAGCAAAAACAAGGCCAGGAGCTGACTGTGGCTTAGATCATGAATTCCTTATTGCCAAATTCAGACTTAAATTGAAGAAAGTAGGGAAAACCACTAGACCATTCAGGTATGACTAAATCAAATCCCTTATGATTGCACAGTAGAAGTGAGAAATAGATTCAAGGGATTAGATCTGATAGAGTGCCTGAAGAACTATGGATGGAGGTTCATGACATCATACAGGAAGCAGGGATCAAGACCATCCCCAAGGAAAAGAAGTGAAAAAAGGCAAAAATGGTTGCCTGAGAAGGCCTTACAAATAGCTGAGCAAAGAAGAGAAGTGAAAGGCAAAGGAGAAAAGGAAAGATATACCCATCTAAATGCAGAGTTCTAAAGAATAGCAAGGAGAGATAAGAAAGCCTTCCTCAACAATCAATGCAAAGAAATTGAGGAAAACAACAGAATGGGAAAGACTAGAGATCTCTTCAAGAAAATCAGAGATACCAAGGGAACATTTCATGCAAAGATGGGCTCAATAAAGGACAGAAATGGTATGGACCTAACAGAAGCAGAAGATATTAAGAAGTGGCAAGAATACAGAGAAGAACTGTACAAAAAAGATCTTCATGACCCAGATGATCATGATGGTGTGATCACTCACCTAGAGCCAGATATTGTGGAATGTGAAGTCAAGTGGGCCTAGGGAGCATCACTATGAACAAAGCTAGTGTAGGTGATGGAATTCCAGTTGAGCTATTTCAAATCCTGAAAGATGATGTTGTGAAAGTGCTGCACTCAATATGCCAGCATATTTGGAAAACTCAGCAGTGGCCACAGGACTGGAAAAGGTCAGTTTTCATTCCAATCCCAAAGAAAGGCAATGCCAAAGAATGCTCAAACTACTACACAATTGCACTCATCTCACACACTAGCAAAGTGACGCCCCAAATTCTCCAAGCCAGGCTTCAACAGTATGTGAACCATGAACTTCCAGATGTTCAAGGTGGATTTAGAAAAGGCAGAGGAACCAGAGATCAAATTGCCAACATCCATTGGATCATCGAAAAAGCAAGAGAGTTCCAGAAAAGCATCTACTTCTGTTTTATTGACTACACCAAGTCTTTGACTGTGTAGATCACAATAAACTGTGGAAAATTCTTCAAGAGATGTGAATACCAGACCACCTAATCTGCCTCCTGAGAAATCTATATTCAGGTCAGGAAGCAACCATTAGAACTGGACATAGGACAACAGACTGGTTCCAAATTGGGAAAGGAGTAAGTCAAGTCTGTATAGTGTCACCCTGCTTATTTAACTTATGTGCAGACTACATCATGAGAAATGCTGGGCCAGATGAAGCACAAGCTGGAATCAAGATTGCTGAGAGAAATATCAATAACCTCAGATAGGCAGATGATACCACCCTTATGGCAGAAAGCAAAGAATTAAAGAGCCTCTTGTTGAAAGTGAGACAGGAGAGTGAAAAAGTTGGCTTCAAACTCAACATTCAGTAAATGAAGATTGCATCTTGTCCCATCACTTCATGGCCAATAGATGGGAAAACAATAGAAACAGTGAGAGACTTTATATTTTTGGGCTCCAAAATCACTGCAGATTGTGACTGCAGCCATGAAATTAAAAGACGCTTGCTCCTTGGAAGAAAAGCTATGACCAACCTAGATAGCATTTTAAAAAGCAGAGACATTACTTTGCCAACAAAGGTTCATCTAGTCAAATCTATGGTTCTTCCAGTAGTCATGTATGGATGTGAGAGTTGGACTATAAAGAAAGCTGAGTGCTGAACGATTGATGCCTTTTTAAACTGTAGTGTTGGAAAAAATTCCTGAGAGTCCCTTTGACTTTGAGGAGATCCAACCAGTCCATCCCAAAGGAAATCAGTCCTGAATATTCATTGGAAGGACTGATGTTGAAGCTGAAACTCCAATACTTTGGCCACCTGATACGAAGAACTGACTCTTTTGAAAAGCCCCTGATGCTGTGAAAGAGTAAGGGTGGGAGGAGAAAGGGATGACAGAGGATGAGATGGTTGGATGGCATCACCAACTCAATGGACATGAGTCTGAGTAAATTCCAGCAGTTGGTGTTGGACAGGGAGGCCTGACGTGGTGCAGTCCATGGGGTCACAAAGAGTCGGACATGACTGAGTGACTGAACTGAACTGAACTGGATTCAGTTTGGTAGTATTATTTGAGCCTTTTTGCACCTATATTCATAAGGGATATTGGTCAGTTCTTTTTCTGTATGATATCTTTGTCTGGGTTTAGTATCAGGGTAATGTTGGCCTCATAGAATAAGTTAGAATTTTCTCGTCTTCCAGTTTTTGAAGAGCTTGAGAAGAATTGATGTTTCTTGTAATTCAACAATGAAGTCATCTGATCTTGGAGTTTTGGAAAGTTTTGGCTACTGATTTCATCACTTTCTTGAACTGGTATTTCTCCTTGGGTCAGTTTTGGTAGTCTGATATTTCTAGGAATATGTCCACTACATCTAAGTAATGTAATTTGTTGATGTACACTGCTTCTATTATTCTCTTTTAGTTATTTTTTATTCCTGTAAGGTTGGTAGTGAAAGTGAAGTTGCTCAGTCGTGTCCGACTCTTTGCGACCCCATGGACTGTAGCCTATCGGGCTCCTCCGTCCATGGGATTTTCCAGGCAAGAACACTGGAGTGGGCTGCCATTTCCTTCTCCAGGAGATCTTCCCAACCCAGGGATTGAACCAGGGTCTCCTGCATTGTAGGCAAATGCTTTACCATCTGAGCCACCAGGGAAGTCCCCATTTTCATTTCTGATTTTAGTAATTTTGAGTCTTCTATCTTTTTTATCTTAGTCTGACTAAAGGATTGTTAATGTTGTTAATTTTATCAGTCTTTTCAAAGATTCAACTTCTAGTTTCATTTAAAAAAAATTTAAATTGATATATGGTTGATGTAGAATATTGTATGTTACAACTGTACAATATAGTGATTCACAATTTTGTAAACATTATACTCTATTTGGTTATTATAAAATCTTCACTATATTCCCTGCATTGTAGCTTATTTATTTTGTATGTAATATGTTATACCTCTAAGTCCCCTGCCTTCCTCTTCACCCTTTCCTGTTCCCACTGATAACCACTAGTTTGTTCTCTATATCAGTGAGTCTGTTTCCTTTTTGTTATAGTCACTAATTTGTTTTATTTTTTAGACTCCAAATATAAATGATATCATACAGTATTTATCTTTTTCTATCTGACTGATTTCACTTAACGTAATACTCTCAAAGTCCATCCATGTTGTTCCAAATGGCAAAATTTCTGTCTTTCTTATGGCTGAATAATATTCCATTGTGAATATATACATTTCCTTAACCATTCATCTACTGATAGACACTTAAGTTGTTTCCATATCTTGGCTATTGTAAATAATGCTGCTATGAACATTGCTATGCATGTATCATTTTAAATTAGTGTCTTCTTTTTTATTGGAAACATACTTAGGAGTGGAACTGCTGGGTCATATGGTAGTTCTATTTTTAGTTTTTTGAGAAATAACCATACTGTTTTCCACAGCAGCTATGCCAATTTATACTCTCACCATCTGTGTATGAGGGGTCCCCCTTCTCCACATCCTCACCAACATTTGTTGTTCGTGGGTTTTTTGACAGGTGTGAGGTGACATATTAAGGTTTTGATTGGCATTTCTCTGATTAATGGCATTAAAAATGCCTATTCAGGTCTTCTGTCAATTTTTTAATCAGGCTGTTTGTTTTTCTGATGTTGTGTTAGATGAACTGTGTATATATTTTGGATATTAACCCCTTATCAGACATATCATTGGCAGATCTTTTGTTCCATTCAGTAGGTTTTCTTTTTATTTTGTCAATGGCTTACCTTGCTGTGCAAAAGCTTTTTAATTATGTCCCAATCAAAGAATATAGTGTATCTTTCTATCTGTTGTGTCATCTTCCATCCATTTATATCATCAGTGTCTTATAGTTTTCCTGAGTCTGCATAATATTTGATAGTGTACTCTTTTGATTCCTTTATCATTACTTTTCCATATATTTTTAAATTATATCCTCAGTGGTTATCTTGGGGATTAAAATTAACATAACAATCTAGTTTGGGTTAATACAAACTTTGCTTCAGTAGTGTACAAAATTCTACTCCTATACATCACCATCCTTCCCCTTTTTGTTGTTATTATTACAAATTGCATCTTAGAAAATACATGGGCACCCATTACATATATTTATAATTATAGTATCAGTATCAGTTGAGTCACTCACTCATGTCCGACTCTTTGCAACTCCATGAACTGCAACACACCAGGTTTCCCTCTCCATCACCAACTCCCAGAATCCACCCAAACCCATGGCCATCGAGTCGGTGATGCCATCCAGCTATCTCATCCTCTGTCGTCCCCTTTTCCTCCTGCCCCAAGTCTTTCCCAGATTCAGGGTCTTTTCCAATGAGTCAACTCTTCGCATGAGGTGGCCAAAGTATTGGAGTTTCAGCTTCAACATCAGACCTTCCAATGAACACCCAGGACTGATCTCCTTTAGGATGGACTGGTTGGATCTCCTTGCAGTCCAAGGGACTCTCAAGAGTCTTCTCCAACACCATAGTTCAAAAGCATCAATTCTTCAGTGCTTAGCCTTTTATATAGTATTATATCTTTAATTTTAAGTCATGTATTAAAACATAGGTGTTACAAGTGAAAACAGAATAATAATAGCCTTTATATTTACCTATGTAGCTACTTTTTCCATTGCTTTTTATTTCTTCAAATGGCTTTGAGGTTCCATCTAATGACCCTTCATTTCAACCAAAGGACTCTTTAGCATTTCTTATAAGGCATGGCTACTAGGAATGAACTTGCTCATCTTTTGTTGTTCTAGGAATGTCTGAATTTCTCCTTAGTTTTTTAAGGAGAAATTAAGGATAGTTTTGCCAAATGTAAAATTCTTGCTTGAAAGACTTTTTTTCCTTTCAGAACTTTTAAATATGTTGTTCCACTGCCTCCATGGATTCTGTTGAGAAAAAAAAACTATAAAACTATGAACTTTGTTTATAAACTTTTGCTTATAGTGTTGCTTTCCTCTCACTGCTTTCAAAGTTCTCTTTATCCGTGTCTTTTGACAGTTTGATTATTATGTGTCTCAGTGTGGATCTCTTTGTGTTCATCTTGTGTATCTGGGGATTTGTTGAACTTCTTGGATAGTTGGTTTGTGTCTTTTATCAAATTTAGGAAATTTTTGAGCATATTTTTTCAAATATTTTTTTTGCCTCTTTCTCTGCATGTGTTTGTGCTCAGTCGCTAAGTCATGTCCAACTCTTTGTGACCCCAAGCACTGTAGCCTGCCAGGTTCTTCTTTCCATGGGATTTCCCAGGCAAGAATACTGGAGTAGGTTGTCATTTCCTTCTCTGAGGGATCTTCCTGAGCCACAGGTTGAACCCACATCTCTTACATTGGCAGGAGGATTATTTAAGCACAGAGCCACCAGGGAAGCCTCCCTTCTCTCTGGGACTCATGTGTGTGTTGGTAGAGTCCATGGAGTCCTTAAGTAAGTACCTGAAGGTACCTTAAGCTCTGGTTTTGTTCTTGTTATTCTATTCCTCTTTCCTTTCTGCTCCACAGACTTGATGATTTCATTTGAGTGATCTTAGAATTTGCTGAATTTTTCTATCTTCTCAAAAAATATCTGTTGTTAAACCATTCTAATGAATTCTTAACTTCTATTATTATACTTTTCAACTCAATAATTTCTATTCAGGTCTTTTTTATAATTTTCATCTCTCTACCAATAGTCTCTATTTGGGGAGGTTTCTTTTTCCTGGTTTCCTGCATTCTTTATCCTTGGTTCCCTTTAAGCATACTAAGGCAGTCAATTTAAAGTCTTTGTCTAGTATGCTCAATGCCTATGCAGTTTCTGTTGATTTTTTGTTTGTTGATTTGAATGGGCCATCCTTTCTTGCTTCTGTGCATGCCTCACAATTTTGAGTTGAAAACTGGACATTCTGAGTATTATCATGCGCTTACTCCGGAAGTCAAATTCTCTCCCCTTTCTGGGATTTTTGTTGTTGTTGCTTGCTGTGGGTTACAGATTGTTGTTTGCTCAGTGACATTTCTAAACTAGTTTTGTAAAGTATGTGTTCTTTGTCATGGGAAGCTCTGAAGTCTCTATTCTTTTAGCTTACTATTCAGCTAATGGTTTGTTTGACAGATGTATCCTTAAATACCTGAAGCCAAGAAAAGAAGAAAAGCTGACAAAGTAAGGGAAAATACTTGAGATTTTTGTAGATAGCTTCTTGTTGGGTCACTCCTTCCTTAGTCACTCCATTTTTCAACTCTGCTTTAGCCTTCACCTCCTGCTTGCACTTAGCATAAAGCTTAGCCATGATGAAATCATATGACTTTCTCTGTATTTTTCTGAGCATGTGTCTGCCCTGGGTATACACATGTCTTTCTAGATTCACTAGTATATATGAGAACCTTTCAAAATTGTGTTCCCCTCAAAAATCACCCCTCAACTTTTCCTCTTGTATTTTTTTGTGTCTATTGTATTCCTGACTGATATTTTTGCCCCAGACAGCAGTGGCTTGTTCTTTGCCTTTCAGTATTTGGGGAGATGTCTTCCATGTGGCCAGTCAGCCCTGGTAGAGTTCCATGTGAGGCAAAAATAATAATGGTGTGTGTTGCGGGGAGGATTCCCTTGCAGAAGTTCTCCAGAGAAACTACAGCCAGGCCAAACAAACAAGCACAGTTCCTCAGGAACAAGATATCCCCTGCTCCCCCAAAATCTGATTTCCATACTGAGACTGTGTGCTGCTGCCTTAAAGACGACTGTGCCGTCACACTGAGACAATGAAGGGGCTAAGGTAAGTGAAAATACCACCAAAATCTCCTGCCATGCTTCGGCAATCTTTTCTTCCCTAAGTTCTCAAATGTTTGCTATAAACTCCTGGCTAGCCCCCAAATTTCAATAAAGTTAATTCTGGTAGATTTTCCCCGGGTTTTTATGTTCTTGGTGACAAATTTCAAGAGCTTCTTTTCCACAGTTTTCACTGATTTCCCATGCCTTTTGAATTATCTGACTATTTATTATACAGCAGTTATTTTTTTTTAAGTCAATGAATGTTTTTATAGTTAGGATCTTATCATCTAATATCCTAGCATGCTGAAACTTTGGTCTCATCAATAAATATTGCCACCAGACTTTCTCATTTTCTTCCATTTTAGACAAACACAAGAAGAGTACTCATTTGTGAGCCTAGATTAGTCTGTCAGTCAAGGGTTCACACTGGTCAGAACTTTGAATTACTCAGTCCACCTCCTGTACATGCCCTCTTTCCCATTCCTCTCCAACTTTGTTCTTTTTTCAAGTTTATTTTACTGAAGCATAGTTGATTTACACTGTTCTGCCAATTTCCACTAAACAGCAAAGTGATTCAGTTATGCATATATATTATATTAAGTATTCTTTTCTATTGTGGTTTATCACAGGATATTGAATATAGTTCCCTGTACTATACAGTAGGACCTTGCTGTTTTCATTCTATATATAATAGCTTGCATCTGCTAATCCAAACTCCCTCTCTCTCTCTCCCCTCTTCTCCTTGGCAACCACAAGTTTGTTCCCTATGTCTGTGAGTTTGTTTCTGCTTCATAGATAGCTTCATATGTGCCATATTTTAAATTTCACCTGCAAGTGATATTATATGATATTTGTCTCTTTCTGACTTATATCACTTAATATGATCATCTCTAGGTCCATTCATCACCTTTGTTCTCTCTTATTCTCAAACCTAAGCTGTTCTTTCATCTTCCCTCCCAACACCCTCTGTGATGAAACAATATTTATTGGTTAAAATCTGGTTACTCTTTAAGGAGATGAACAAGTTTCTGTTCCATAATTTGCCTTAAGATTCTAATATTACAAGATGAAGTAAAAGATGCCAGTTTATTCACAAATATGAATGAATGAGGCTTTTTTTCTTTCTTTCTAGTAATCTGGTTTTGAGGCTTGGAGAAGATTAGGGGAATTAAAGGAGGAGGTGAGATGCCTTGGGAGATAGAAAAGGGAAGCAAAGTATGTTGTTGGTTAAGCATCACATGATAATCTTGTCTAAGTCAGAGCTACATACATGTAGTCTCCAGATGTGTGGACTCCGGATCTGAGTGGGGCCCAGACTCATGTTTACCAGTTCTTCAGAGGAATTTTTTCCCCTTCATATTCATTCGAGTATAAGTGATTTAAAATGTTGTGTTAGTTTCTGCCAGAGGATTCTGATATATGCTAAATTTTGAGAACTGCTGACCAGACTTACACTTCTTAGGTTTCTCTTGCTTGTATAATAAAAATAAAAATATTTGTTTGCATTAATACAGCACTTTACTAATTAGGTTTATTTTTACAGACACTAATCTTGCTTGTTATCACAAAGCCACAGGATCATCTCCGCCTTTTGATAAATAATAAAACTGAGTTTCAGAGAGCTTATCTGACTTTCCACAGTAGATATGATTCTCTTCAAAACATTGTAAAGCAACTATACGCCAATAAACATTAATTTTAAAAAGTAAAAACTCATTTTGCATTGTTGCAAAGATCATATAAAAAACACACAATTCTCTTGACTTTGAGTCCATGGATCTTTTCATTTTGCCCATGTACAAAAACATTAAAAATAAATAAAAGCAAACAGGATGCACCTTTCCAGATGCACAACTGCATTATCCCTTTGTTTCTTCCTGGATTCACCCACCATTGAGTCCTTTTACATATTCATCAAATATTTGTTGCACACTATAATAAATAGACCATGCTGCATATATACCCAGGGTTGTCCAAAGTCATACTCAGAGTTGATGACAATTTCTCTGTATTGGTTTGGCTAGAATGACGCACTTTCGATCATGTATAACTCTATAACATACATTCTCATTTGTGATTTAGTCACTAGTTTCTTTATGGGTAGTTAGCTTAGTGATACTCTAGCACTGATTCTATTAAATCATCAGGATCTTTCAAAAGTCCCCCAGGCCAAGCCTCCCTACAGACCAGTTGCAATGACAGCTTGAGGAAGTGACTTCAGGGCCAGAAAAAAACAAGGTTTGAAAACTGGCTTTCTTGATTACTGGAAGAAGGCCCCTGTGCCTCTGCGCCTCAGTTTCCTGTCTGTAAAACAAAGGTAGTTGCGCTTTGCAAGGTTGCTGTGAGCATCAGATGCAAAATATGTAAACTACCCAGTGCCTGGCACATTGACGCTCAACAAATGGAGCTGTATTGATGACACTTCCTCTGACCTACTGGTCTTAAGCTCCTTTATCCTTTTTCAAAGCATCTTTGCTTTCATTATCTCATGTAATCTTCCCCACAAAAGAGATAGGCTAGAAGTTATCTCTGAGTCACAGAAAAGCAAGCTGAAGTGCCAGACAGTTAATGGGATGGATTCAGGAGATGATTATGCATTCTCTTCATAAAACATGCTTATGAAGGGAAAAATCTTAAGCAGCAACCTAATTGGGAAAACAAAACAAAAAACACAGGGCTGAAAGCAATCATCTGCTTTGGTAGATCTGAGAAAGGATCCAGGGTGAGCAGAGTCAACAGGGAAATATGGATTTAGCATAAAACTTGCCTTGTTAAGTGAAGGGGGCTGCTCTGTGTGTAGGGCAGGATGGGAAGTGAGAGGTCTTTTTCTTTTCTCTGTTCTTTAAGTTTAATCTTTTTGTCTTATCCCTTTCCTTATTAAGTAAAAGTTGCAATCCCAGAGAGGAGATGGCATATGTATCTGTAAATATCTATGATTTTTCTGTAAATCGAATGCCGGTTTTTGTTGTTGTTGTTGTTGTTGTTGTTGTTTTTTCCTAAATTTGCAATTGTGAACCACTCCGGTGGAAGCCATTCCATTCCCCATGGAAGAGAAGCAGGAATCCCAAATCTAAGCTCAGCTTCCTGACTCAGTTTCTCCCAATTCAGAGCACCTGGAGAACAGCTGGTATCTTCAGTCATCAACATAGGGTTATCATAGTGTGTTAGTTGCACATAAAATCACCTGAAGAGATTTTAAAATTCCAGTGCCCAGTTCTCATGCCGGACCAAATGAATCAGCATTTCTAGGGATACAATTCAATTATCAGTATTTTTTTTAATCTTGGTTAAGCTTCCCAAGTAATTTCTACATGTAGCTGAGTCTGAGAACCAGTGTTCTAGAATTTGCTTCTGATGAAGTAGGTCCAGGAGGGGGACTGGGACTCTAACCTTGTTTCTAATAAGCTTGCTTTAGGGATGCTGTTTCTGTGTATCCTAGGACCACACTGACCGAGTGTCAAGGCTGTCTAGAAATTCCTTGCCCCTGCTTTAGAAATATGCACACATGGGCTACACAATCACTTGAGGGCTATGCTTCATTCGTTATAAAAATGAACACAAGGGCTGGATCTTCGCTGGACTGACTTTGCCACTCTAAATAAACCATGTCATTTCTAGCCAAGTCAGGCATCTGCTGGGTCACTCACGGTGCTAGAAGATGTCTGCCTTCACCCACTGCCCCGTGAACACATGGCTGTCAAGCTGGAGAAGACTGACTCCTGCTTCCCATGGCGGGGACTGGGTCAAGGCTGCTCACGCCTCTGTGTGCATCAAAATCACACCAGATGCTTGAGTTACACGCGCTCGGGCCACACCAGAAGAGGCTGATTCACAGCTCTGGGCTGGAGACTAGAAAGTCATGGTGTTAACAGTAGCTCTCAGTTTGCGACCCCATGGACGGTAACCCGACAGGCTCCTCTGTCCTTGGAATTTTTCAGGCCAGAATACTGGAGTGGATAGCCATTCCCTTCTCCAGGGGATCTTCTCAAGTCAGGGATCGAACCCGGGTCTCCCACACTGTAGGCAGTTTCTTTACCAATGAGGCACTTGGGAAGTGCCAACAGTAATAGTAGCTCACATTTGTTGAATGTATGCTGTATACAAGGTACTGTTCTGGTAATTTCATAACCTAAGTCCATTGAATCTTCATGGTGATCCTACGAGATAGGCATGAGTATTTATTATCCCCAGTTTACAGTTAAGAAAACTGATTAAGTCTGCAATTGACCAAGACCATAGAGTTAGGAAATTGCAGGCATGGGACATCAACACAATTAGATATTGGGGTCCTTTCCTCAAAGAGTTTCTGATTAGAAAAAGAAAATGCAAGGGGAAAAAAGGCAGTCACCCAGAGAGTGGGCAGTGGAGTCAAGGTTCAAGATCAGGAGGTTGCTTCAGATCCCAGACTCAGATCCAGCTGATGCAAATAGATCCCTGGTCACATTCAGAAGGCTGCCAAGCCAGTGGGTGAGCTGTGTAGGACTCTCCAAGGAGCTTCCTAAATTCCCCTCCCTCCAGACTTTGCTTCCTTGAAGGCCCAGGAATCTGCATTTTCATAAGCATCCTCCCTCCCCCAGACGATTCTGATGCTCAGCGAAGTTTGAGAACCATTAGGAGAACAGGCCTCTGAGGCAGGTGGCTTGGCTGTGCATCTCAGCTCTGCCACTTAACATTTCTGTGCTCTCACTCATTCATTCACTTAATTAACAACTATTCCAGTACTTACTCATCCAATGGTACTGGGTGCTGGAAGTTGAATAACCAGTAAAACAGACAAAAATGCCTTCTTTCACAGAGCTTACCCTCTGGTTTATTAGAAGGTGACCCATGCAGCGAGGGAAAATGAAGCAGTCAAGTTGGCCAGGACTACAGCTTTAAACACAGTGGCCAGCAAAAGGACTCTTTGGGAAGATGATTTTGAGTAAAAATCTGAGGAGAGAGAGGTTGGTGAGGGATCTGGGGGAGCAGGGCTCCTGGCAAAGGGAACAGCCAGTGCAAAGGCTCAGAAGCGGGAGTAGGCTTGGCGAGTTGAGGAGAGTGCAGCTAGGGTGGACAAAAGGGAGTCAGTGATGGGGCGGGGGTTCAAAGAAAGCCAGGGGGCTGAAAAGAACACATTGTTTGGAACCCCGTAGGCTGCTGGAGGACGCTGGCTTTTACTCCAGGTGAGATGATCAGCTTCCGGAAGGCTCTGAAAGAAGTGGCCTGAACCATCCTGGCTGCTGGGCCGATAGCAGATAAGACAGCAGGAAGAGGACAGAAACATGGATACCAGTCAGGAACCGACGGCTATCATCCAGGTGAGAGCTCACATTGGCTAGGGCAGGGTGATGACAGGGCAGACAGCGAGAGAGGAACATATTCTCGAGAGACTTGGGAAGCAGAGAAAATGCAATTTGCTGAAAAAAAAAAAACTGGGTTTGGGTTATAAAACAGAAAAGTCAAAGATCTTCAATAAAGTGTATTCAGGGGTTGCCAAGGGGGAGGGGGCTGGGGGAGGGATGGAGTGGAGTTTGGTTAACAGATGCAAGTCATTATATACAGAATAGGTAAACAAGGTCCTGCTGTACACTCAATATCCCGGGATAAACCATAATGGAAAAGAGTATGAAAACTACATACACACACACACACACACACACACACACACACACACACATATATGGAGCAGGGCATGGCAACCCACTCCAGTGTTCTTGCCTGGAGAATCCCCATGGACAGGGGAGCCTGGTGGGCTACAGTCCACAGGGTCACAGGGAGTCAGACACGGCTGAGTGACTGAGCACAGCACATATACATATATGGAAAACTGACTCACTTTGCTGTACGGCAGAGGTTAACACACCATTGTAAACCAACTATACTTCAATTAAAAGATAAAACGCTAAACGTATTCGATCACGGGTGCATTTTACGGAATTCTTGCTGGGCACCGTGACACGTACTGTTGTATGTTAGTTCCTGTGGAGAGCCTTGGGGTGTTGGTAACTAGAGAGCTGGTCCCGGGCCTCATGCAGCTCACACTCTAGTGCCATGAGGATGGCTTGTGCCCACCTCTCCAGGTGACTGCGATGAGGTAAGCTGCATAACACAGAACTGTCACACAGCAGGGCTCAGCGCTTGTAGCTGTTATTGTTATCCCGGATACTCAGCAAAACAGTACTATTTTAGGTAGAGAGAGTGTAGGTTGTGCGTGCTAAGTCACTTCAGTTGTGTCTGACTCTGTGCCACCCCATGGACTGTAGCCCACCAGGCTCCTCTGCCCAGGGGATTCTCCAGGCAAGAATACTGGAGCGGGTTGCCATTTCCTTCTCCAGAGGGTCTTCAGGACCCAAGGATCAAACCCACATCTCCTGCATTGGTAGGCAGATTATTTACCACTGAGCCACCAGAGAAGCCCCCACAAAAGAATTAGCTCGTCCAAAATGTAGATAATCCCCAAAACTATGAGAGACCATGAGATGAAGAAAGGAAAGGTAAAGTTACTATCCCAAACTCCAACAATGTCACAAACAAAATTGGTGGTTTGAGAGGAAAAGTGTCCACACTCTGATAAATGTGATGGACCCTGGAAGGACCTCCCGATGATGCTAATAAAAAGATGCTCAGGAGAACACGTCTGTGCTGCTTTTAGCTTTATTTACCAAAATGACCCCTTCTTGGAGGCAATGATCATCCTGCTGTCTTCACTGAAGGGTATGGGAATGCCTTTTCTTCTGGCTAAAGACTGTGTTTGCCTAGACTGGGATGGGGTGTTCTAGGAGCAGGGAAAGTCTGTTTGAAGATGTTTTACTCTGGGAAAATTAATGAGCCAGACAATGTGAAGGAAAAGACACAAATTGTTCTTTTGGTTCCAAATAAATGCTTGTTTTCTGACACTGCCTGAATTTCAATGGTCCTCAGTTTGACTGTGAAATTAACACTTTTTTGAGGTTAGCTGTGGGAATAAGGTGGGTGACATTCACACCTGCTTCGGAGCCATTGTCTGTCTGGGATGCGGGGCACAGCTCTGGTACGTGGTGCACTTCCCCAAGCACCACTGGCTCCATCAACTCCTTAGCCTCATTCAAGCGTCCCAACCCCTGAAAGCAGGCATGACCCACGCTGCTGCCCTTCCTTCCCCACCCTCGTCTCCCATCCACAAAGCAGTGAAGGCAAGTCCATTGGCCTTCAGTTGGTCACTTCCTCTCTCTGCACCTCCAGTTCTGCCTCTCTGAAATACAGAAGTTGGGGACTTCTTCTTCTTACAGAAGTAAGGTCCAGAAGTTAGATCCAGTGGTTAAGACTTGCCCTTCCAGGGCAGCGGGTGAGGTCCAATCTCTGGTGGGAGAGCTAAGGTCCCATATGCATCATGGCCCAGAAGTCAAAACATAAACAAAAGAAGCAATATTGTAAATTTAATGAAGACTTTAAAAATGATCCATATCTTTAAAAAAAAAAGTCTTTAAAAAAGTAAAACAAAATGCTGAAGTTGGACAGTTTCCCTGAGGTCCTCAAGTATGACCAAACAACCCCTTTTCATGGGGAGTTGCCTCGTTCCTGAGTACTGGTTTTTGTGAAAGAACCATAACATAATTACAGAACCTCCAACTGCAAAATGGATTCTTCGGTTACTACCTGGGGGATCAGAGTCTTCTAAACGCTTTAGAGCCATTTCCTTAGACTTTTCAGTTTCCTTCCATCTCTAAACTGTGGTGACTTTCTGAATCCTAAAATCATTGGAAGGGGTCAGAACTCCAGTGAAGTAGCTCTGAAGTGACACCATGAAAAGATAACAAACAGACAGCTTTTGGTCCATTTCTATACAAATTGTTTTTCCTTCGAGGAGTGAAAACTCTTTTTGGTTATTCTTATGTATTGTTAGAATTCTTTCCATAAAAATAGAACCCATTTTAAGTCCATCATCAGTAGGAAAACATGCCATTATTTCTATCACCTATAACCCAAATAGCATTAGATGCTAACATTTTAATGGTTTAGTTAGTTTAATTTTAAAATATTTAAATTAGAGTATCTTCAGCCCTTAAGGAACCTGTCTACAGGCCCCCTTACTTACTTTATGGATGCTGTCACTTGTACATTTTGAATCTGGTATCCTTACCAACTCATAGAGCTATACAGAGCTTCTTCCCTTGATTTTTTTTTCCCCACGATGAAGATTCAAGAAAGAAATATTGAAGCTGCAAAGAGAATGGTATTCTAGAGGAGATTTTGGTCTCCTCCAAACTAAATTTAAAAGAAGAAACTAAAGAAAGCATTGGATACCTTTCTTAAATTTATTATCAAGGATGACTAGCGAGTCTACGCCACAGGTCTTTAATGGGAGCATAAATTCTTCACCTCTGGTGAAGGAGTAAGTGCAGAAGTCTTTCAAAACAGAAGAAAAACTGAATTATTCACTGCAAGATGCCAGCTATTTCTGCTTAGACTCCTTTTAAGAGTTTGGAGAGCAAGGATAAAGAAAACACACGAGAAAAGTTAATTGTTGCCAGATAATGTTTTACTAAGCTGGTTAACCTTTCTCTTCTTGCTCTTAAATTCTCTTACCAACCTACTCATCACTCATGTCCACTCTCAACACAAAACCAGGCCCAAGCCAACAAAATCCTAGCCCGTTTTTTAAATTGGCTTGGTTACAAAAATAATACACGTTCATTATGTAAAAAGTAAAGAGACAGATGAGAAAAGAAGAAAACAGGATCCATCTGTCATTCCACATCCAAGCGACAGCCATTGTTATGTCTTGGTAATACCCTCCCAGATACATTTCCATGAATACATTCTTTAAAAGAAGTCCTACTCTTTAAATTGCACTGTATCTCATTTTCTTCATTTAACATGTCATGTGCAGTTTCTGGAACAATTCTTTTCCATTGAAACCCATCCTGATTTATTTATATATCAGAATGTTGCTTCTACTGTAGAATCCTAACTATACTTCTTCCTTTCTACTGTTAGAAACTTACCTGTAACTCACACCTTGTCACTTCTTTTTTTGTGCGCTTTTAAAGTTGTATTCTTTTATTAAATTCCTGGCACTGTTGGACCAAATAAAAATGCCCACCTCAGGCCCTTGACACACACACTGCCGTGTCTTTAAAATTCGCACTGTAGTTATTGCTGCTCTCCAGCCCCAGGTGATTGACAGAGGTGCCTGGGAGGGCTGTGTGGTCTTTCAAGCACAGAAGGTCTTTGGAAATGCAGCGATGATTTACGAAGTGTGGGTGGCTCGGTTGACCCACGGCCCACAAACCATCACAGAAGAAGTTTCAAAGGTGACATTTATGGGGAGTGACTTTATCACTATACTATTATGATTTCTGGTAAAGAAGTGGGTGGAAGGCAAAACAGCGAGGGCTTTCCTTTGAGGAGAAAAAAACCAAACCTCACACAATAACACATCCAGATTTCACTCATGAGGCTAAAACACCACTAAGGGCAGGCTTCATTAAATTACAGATACAGTGAAAACTGAAAGTGTACACATTCTACAATGTGGAAATTCCATTCCTAAATGTAGGTTATTAAGTTCTAAATATTAGAGAATTCTTGCTTGTAATAATAAGAAACTGGAAAAATTAGCTGGGGACAACCTCAGTCTCTCAGTAAGAAGACGGAAAAATTAATTGCTGTCTATTCATCAGTAGAACATAACAGAGGAGATAAAATGAATATCTCTATATAAATCAACATGGATTGATTTAACAATATAATTGTAAGTAAAAACAAAAAGAAAAGATAGATGTATGTAGAACAATAACACAGAGAACCATCCTATATGTTAAGAAAATATATATAGTTATGGTTGGGGTATATATACACCCCAATCTGATAGTCTTTACCTCTGAAAAGTGAAGGAAAATGAGACTGGCAGGGCTGAGAGGGTAAGGGCTAGGGGAGAAAAATGTCTTTCAATTGTATCTGTAATATCATGCTATTTTAATAGTAAAAATCGTAGTGATAAAATGTGAGATGATATCAATTATAAAACCCACTCTTATTTTCTGCATCATTCAGGAAAAAAGTTGCCACAATATACCATTCATTTTTAAATGGACCCAATTTCAGAGATTCTAAGATGTGGGAAAATAGTGTGTAAAACTATATATCAGGCAAAAAGGCAAAAGATACAGATCTGCTAATTCATGAAGTCATGGGAGTATTGGTTATAAAAGGTTATGTAAATCTGCGAACTTTAAAAAACTTTTTCAAAGGAAAAAAAAAACACAACAAGTATTACAGGGAACCAAATTCCTCCATAACATATAGCATTTTCAATGTATGCTGTTCATGTAGCAAGTATACTGCTCCAAAGCATGACTGCCTTTTCACTCATGTTCCCAAAATGAACTGGAATATGGTGAAAGTAGGAGACGGATCCTTGAAACGTTGTAACTTGAGAAGCACCTGGCTCATGACTTTCATACTTAACCCTAACTCAAG
This sequence comes from Antilocapra americana, assembly GCA_007570785.1. NCBI lineage: Eukaryota > Metazoa > Chordata > Mammalia > Artiodactyla > Antilocapridae > Antilocapra > Antilocapra americana. Next base: position 712,451 of record ML660201.1, on the reverse strand, counting down.
AAAGCCTGGCTCCCTGAGTTGACATTCTCCCAGTTTAGAAGAACCATCGCAAAAAACACATCTTCTGTCTGCTCAATAACCCATCTGCTAGGAATCTGATGCTGCAGAATTAGGGATCCTGCCTCCCAGCTTATCACATCCGTTGAGAAAGCCATTATTCCCTGGGAGAAGCAAACTGAAAACGGCTCTATTTCCCCTACCTTTAATCATCAAACTGAAACCACCCTAACTCCTTGGTTCAATATGAAATTCATCACAGTAGGTCACAGCATGGGAACTAACATGCCTGTCCTCCTGTATTTCTCCCTGTGGTTTCAAGAGAGTCTTTCCCTGCAAAGAAGAGGGAGGGAAAAAAGCCCTACAAGCATTGCCAGATGAATATGGATCCAGCTACATTTGAATTTCACATACACAATGAATAATTTTTAGTGTGAGTTTGTTCCATGGAATTTCAGATAAATAACAAGTGATCTTTTGCTCTACGTGTGTGCGAAATATTATATTGAACATATTTTACTAAAAATTTTTCATTATTTATCTGAAATTCAAATTGAACTATATTATTTTCTAAATATGGTGAACCTGTGAAGAGAATTAATCTGACCAAAAGAAAAGGAGAAAAACAGAACTGGAAGCTAAGTCGGTGACAAAAAAATAAGAGAACTGGAGGCTGCTAGGGAAAAAAACAAGACACCCAGGAGCTGCCCTGAAGGGTGTCTATTTAACCTGGAGACTACTTACATTTTCTGTTGTCTACTAGCACAGAGGGTTTCATCCTAAATGATGCCCATGTGACAGCGGCTGAGTGCTGACTGCAGTCCAGAAGCCCGGGTCTGCACCATTTGCTCCAGGGGCTCCCTGGACACACAGATGCATCTGAAATCTGAATTCTGCTGCCACCTTCACTGTCCCCAACGGGTAAAAGACTCTTGAGGTCTTCTTGTGACTTTGGATTTGATTTCCATATGCATTTTGAGCCAGGGCTCCCAGTCCAGCTAGAGGGGAGATGGATAACTTCCCTACCAGCCTGAAAGACTGAAGCCCATGCCCTGGATGAGAACCGTTTTCTGTGACAAGTTCACAACTTCTAGAACACAGGCAGACCCTGAGTGCTCAAAAACATTTAGAAAAAAATGTATGCCCCTTCCTGTTCCTCTGTAAGTTATAAAAATAGAAGGAAGGGAGTGGGGAGCCAGAGAGCGGGTGCGGGGCAGGCATCCCTGGTCTGAAAGAGGCAGGGCCGGGTGAGTCTGGCACCTTCTCTGGGTCTGTGCAGACAGCGGGGCTGCTGGCTGGTGCTGCCTGCTAGCCTGGCGAGCTCCTAGCTTCTCTTCCCTCTCTGGTTTTACTTACAATGGTTGTGGAGGTGACAATTAAGTTACTGGGTTTTTTGCACCTTAGGTTTAGACCTCATGAGGTTTAAAGCTACTTTCACTTTTGCAAACCCTCAATTTGGGCCTCCTGGCAAAGACAGCCTTGGGACATGGCATCTCCACTGTGCTCAGGGTGGAGTGGCAGCTCTGACCATTGGCCTCTGAACATTCTGTCACAGTGATGTGGTGGGGAGGCTGTTTTACAGATTATCCCCATTTTACAGATGAGGAGACTGAGGCAAGAAAAACCGCCTGGGTCACCTGGCCATCTACACTTGCTGTTTAGTCGTTGTGTTGGACTCCTTTGCAGCTCCATGGACTATAGCCGGCCAGACTCCTCTGTCCACGGGATTTCCCAGGCAAGAATACTGGAGTGGGTTGCCATTCTCTTCTCCAGGGTATTTTCCCAACCCAGGGATCAACCCCACATCTCCTGCATTAGCAGGCAGATTTTTTGCCACTGAGCCACCAAGGAAGCCCTTTAAAAGACACTAAAATCTTTGCAAATGTAATGACATGGAGAAAATACTATTTCCAAAACTGCCTTCAGAGAAAGCCACACAGGTGAAAAGGAAGGTTGCTTTAATAAGCTGCTTAGGTCATATAACTCTATTTTTTAAAAAAAATCAAAAAATGGGCAGAAGGTCTAAATAAACATTTCTCTAAAAAAGACATACAGATGGCCAAAAGGCACATGAAAAGATGTTCAACATCACTAATTATCAAAGAAATGCAAATCAAAACTACAACGAGGTATCACCTCACACCTTTCATAATGGACATCATTAAAGTGTCTACGAACAATAAATGCAGGAGAGGGTGTGGAGAAAAGGGAACCCTCCTACACTCTTGGTAGGAATGTGAATTGGTATAGCCACTACAGAGGACAATATGGAGATTCCTTGAAAAACTAAAAATAGAGCTACCATATGATCCAGCAATCCCACTCCTAGACATATATCCCTAGAAAATCATAATTCAAAAAAATACATGTACCCCAGTGTTCATTGCAGCACTATTTACAACATCCAAGTCATGGAAGCAACCTAAATATCCATCAAGATGTGAATGAATAAGGAAAATGTGGCACATATGTATAATGGAATACTACTCACCCATTGAAAGAACGACATAATGCCATGGGCAGCAACATGGATGGACACAGAGTTATAAGTCAGACAGAGAAAGACAAATGTTATCATATTGTTTATATGCAGAATCTAAAAAAAAAGAGAGAGATACAAATGAAGTTACTTACAAAACAGAAACACACGCACAGACTTAGAAAACAAACTTATGGTTACCAAAGGGGAAAGGTAGGAGGGACAAATCAGGAGCTTGGGATGAACACACAAATCTCTATGTTTTATATATATATATATATATATATATATATATATATATATATATATATGCAGTACTATATATAAAATAGATAACCCTGACCTATTGTACAGCACAGGGGGTGCTACTCAGTATACTAAAATAATCTATATGAGAAAAGAATCTGAAAAAAAATGAATATATGTGCATGCGTAACTGAATCTCTTAGCTATATACCTGAAACTAACACAGCATAGTAACTCTAAAAACATTAAAACTAAAAAACAAGCTCCTTAGGGAAGCATGAGAGTGGAAAAGGAGGGGCACCCCAAGGGGACTCAAGCTGCTTTCTAAGGGAGAATGGCAGTTTGCGTGCGGGGCTTTCTAAGAAGGATTGTGAGTTTCGAAGCCGCAGGAAATGGCTCTGGATCACTGACCAAGAGTCCTGCCTGCCTTCCCAGCACAGTGACCCCCTGGGGTCTCCCGGAGAACATGTTTTATCAGCAAGGAAAGGAAAGCCATCTCTCTTCGAATTAAGAGAATCCTCTTTTCTGAAGACTCTCTTCTTTTTTTTATTAACACAACATTGTAAATCAACGATAGTCCAATAAAATTTTTTTAAAGTCCATCAACTGACAAATGGTTACATGAAAAGTGGTATCTACATAAAGTGAAATATTATTCAGGAAGAAAGGAAATGAAGCACTGATAGTACTATGTTGAAAATTATGCTGAGTGAAAGCAGTCAGCCTACATCTTGCAGGATTCTATTTATGTGAAATATCCAGAGAGAGGAAAAGTAGATTAGTAGTTGCCGAGAGCTAGAAGATCATGGGGAAAATGAGGAACGAGGGAGGGAATGGGCTTTACTTGGGAGTGATGAAAATGTTCTAAAATTGATTGTGGTAATGATTGCACAACTCTGAGAATATACTAAACGCCATCAAATTATACACTTCAGATGGGTGACTCATGTGAATTGCACCTCAGTAAAGCGTTAGTTAAAATTTTTTTTAAAAAAAGGAATCTCTCCTCTTTTTATAGTGATAAAATTTTGGAAATTAATAAACTTTAATATCTTAATACATTCAAGAAAGCTGAGTTTTTAAATATGAGCATCATATTGAGTGAGGATCACCAGATATCTGAAAAATGAACACAATGACACGAGATTCAGTCCAAGCAAGGCGGCAACAATGAAGAACGACTGTTAATACCCTCAGAAAGAAAAGATATCCCATATATGAAATAAGACAGGAGTCTAGTCTTAGAAAATGATCACACAGATGATATAAGTAGGTTTTGAAAAATAAAAATCTGAAAGCAGAAATGAACAACTCAAAGTGCGAGAAGATAATTTTGAGGAAATTTCTCAGAAAGTAGAGCAAAAAGACAGAACATAAGAGAGAAAAGATTCACAAATTGAAAATTAGAGAGTACCCAGAAGGCTAAACCTCCACATGAAAGAAATTCTAGAAAAATAGAACAGGAAAATAATCAATGAAATATTAATAGCGGAAGAAAAATTTCCAGAATTGAAAGTCTCATCAAGTAAATTAAAATAAATTTACTTGATAATTTACACAATACATTAAAATAGATCCTTATCAAGTTTGCAGAACCATAGAATACTGGAGTCAAAGAAAAATCCCAAAATCTTCCGGAAAAGAAAACAAACATTTACTTACAAAGGACCAAAATTCTGAATGGTTTCAGATTTCCCAATTGCAGTGGAAGCTCAGAGACAATGGAGAAATTCTAAGGGAAAATAGTTTCCAATTTAGAATTGTATGCCCATTATAATTCAGAGTAGGTTAAGAGATGCTTTTCGATGCACAATTTCTTAAAATTTTTAAACTCCTATGTACTTCATCTGGGAGAGTAATTACTAGAGATGCCACCAAAACTAGGGATGAAGCCAAGAGGACGAGTGTGAAGACCCAGCTCTGAGAGAGGCAAATGGAAAACTTGAGAGACACAGCTAAGCCAGGCCAGAGTCCACAGCCATTCGCTCAGATTTAGGGCCTTTCTTATCATGTTTTCACTTTATCAAATCATCATGTACATGATTTAACAACCATTCAGCAAGATTTGAAAGTTGTGGGCTCCCTGAACTATCTTTTTTTTCTTTCACTAATTCCTACTCCCCAGAAATAGCCACCTCCATCTCCTTTATTGCTGTATCTTTGGCACTTACCTTCAAACCATTAAAGAACATACTTAGAGTTCTCCGAGTTTTCCATTTTAGTCATTTCCTACTTATTCTCTTCTCTGGAAGCTAAAGCTGTATTCTCCTTTCACCACCCCCACAACCACATGCCCCCTACCATTTGGATGGGTTTGCTTATTCTGAAAGTGGTTTCTTGTCTTGATTTCCAAAGCTTTGGCTTTTGTTTCCTATCACTCGAGACAGTATTTTATGTAGAGTGTGTGTGTGTGTGTGTGTGTGTGTATGTGTGTGTGACCTGATGACTCCATCAATGGATCTGAAACAAAGCAAAGACAAAGAAGCAGTAAAAGTAAAAATTTCTATAATCGAGACAATCACACAAACGTGTGAATAAGATTTTTAACAGAAACCTAACAGAGATCATGCAGGATATTGGGCAAAATGGTAAAAGTGATAATAAGTAGATTTATCAAGGTAGCTCATGTGAGAAATAAAAGTAAGTTCAGGATCAAAGAAAACACTCAGCCTTCCTGCTTTAGACACAAATTGGCAATTAGCCTAGATCACCTTTCACAGTGACCAAAGGAGGGATACAGAATCCAAACAGGGAGAATCTGCCTCAGAAATTGTTAATATTTTTATTGACGTATAGTTGGTTTACAGTGTCTTGTTAATTTCCGCTGTACAGCAAAATGACTCCGTTATACACGCATAGATATATTCTTTGTCATATTCTT
>ML660201.1:601380-706838 GCA_007570785.1 Antilocapra americana | reverse complement strand
TCTTTGTCATATTCTTATTAGGGTTTATCACAGTATAATGAATATAGCGCCCTGTGCTATACAGTAAGACCTTGTATTAATCAATTCTCTCAATATATATAACACTTTGCATCTGATAACTCCAAATTCCCAGTCCATCCTTCTCCCACCCCCAACCCCCTTGGCAACTGCAAGCCTGTTCACTATGTCTGTGAGTCTCTTTCTGTTTTGTAGATAGGTTCATTTGTGTCATATTTTAGATTCCACGTATAAGTGATATCATATGATCTTTGTCTTTGTCTGACTTACTTCACTTGGTATGACAATATTGAGGTCCATCTGTGTTGCTGCGAACGGTATTATCCCATTCTTTTTATGGTTGAGTAATATTCCATTGTGTTTGTATCACATCTTTTTTTTTCAGGAGTACATATACACGTACTCATTTTCCCCCAAACTCCCCTCCCATCCAGGCCGCCACATAACGTTGAGTGGCATTCCCTGTAGGTCCTTGCTGGTTACCCATCTTAAATATAGCAATGTGTACACGTCAATCTCCAGCTCCCTAACCATCCCTTTCCCCCAACCTTCCTCCTTGGTAACCATCAGTTCATTCTCTAAGTCTGTGAATCTGTTTCTGTCTTATTAGTATGTTCATTTGCATCATTTCTTACTTACTTAGTATGATCATCTCTAGGTCCATCCATTGCTGCAAATGGCACTATTTCATCCCTTTCAATGAACGAGTAATATTTCATTGTATATGTGTAACACATCTTCCTTACCCATTCCTCTGTCAATGGAGCGCCTTCATCCATTCATCTGTCAATGGACATTTAGGTGGTCCACATCTTGGCTATTCTAAATAGTGCTGCTGTAAACACAGGGGTACGAGTATCATTTTGAATTAGAGTTTTGTTTCAGCTTCAGAAATCTTAAAAGTCCTGCTTCCAACTTCTGTCTTTGATCTACTCAGTGCCAGTCTCTCCCGGGGACAGACACTCTTCTTTCTGAGAACCAGGCTACCTGTGTGGCTCTTGCAGGAGCTACTTGTCCTAGACACCTTATCCTCCAACAATATTGATGAAGCCAGAGGTGGACACATGATCCAGAGCCAGGCAAATTCTACTCCTTCCTTGCAATGTTTATACAGTCTTATAGCGAGAAGGCCTTTCTTCATAATGACATATGCCACCTGCAACTCAGAACTTCTAAAATATATTAAAAAAAAAAAAAGAAGGTAGGTTTTGGAGGGAAACTAGAAATTTCTACCACTATTGCCTACTAAGAAGACAGAGAAGGGTATTCTCATTAAAACTAGCGTTAGACTGAGGCCCTGTTAAGGGATAATGCAGAGACTCTCCCCAGTTATGCTGTTCGTTGCTGTTTTTGAAATTTTTATTTTATATTGGAGTATCATTGATTAGCACTGTGTTAGTTTCAGGTGTACAGCTAAGTGATTCAGTTATATATTTACATGTATCTATTCTTTTTCAAATTCTTTCCCCATTTTTTTTTATTGTAAATTGAGCAGAGTTCCTTGTGCTGTACTTTAGTTCTTGTTAGCAATCTGTTTTATATATTGCAGTGTGTACATGTCAATCCCGAACTTCCAATCTATCCCTCCTCATCACTCTTCCTTCTGGCAACTATAAGTTTGTTCTCGAACTCAGTGAACCTGTTTCTGTTTTGTAAATAAGTTCATTGGTATCACTTTTTAAAATTTCACATATGAGTGACTATCATATGATTTTTCTCTTTCTCTGACTTACTTCACACAGTATGATTATTTTAGCTCCATTCATGTTGCTATTTGTTATTTTGTATGCAAACTGCTCTTTCATATGTGGATGGATCACAAACAGAAAAGAGCAGGATTTGGAGAGAAGGGTGTGGAGGAGACAGCAAAGGGTTCTGAGAAGGGAGTCATGTTTGTACGTGTTTGAGTAAACTGATCAGGTGACAGCTAGCTAAGAGGTCAGGATGGAATTTTGTACCAGAATAAGCCCACTAAAGGTATCAAAGGAAACAATTTTAGTTGTTTATGGATTCTCCAGAGAACCTTGAGAGCTTAGCTGTGGCATCTCTGACTCATGTCTACCTGCCTTTCCTGTACCTATCAGCCTTACTTAGGGCAGGTCTGCACCGTTTTTCACTTTAGAATTTCTCAGCACCCAGGGGATAGAGTTTAGCTTATGCAGATTTACAAAGGAAATGGATTTGAAAACTCATTTCAAGGTGTTTGAATCCCTTGGATGGTTCAAGGAGGTAACAAGAGGATGAGATGGCAGAAGAGAGAGACTGTAGGGAGGTGGGGAGCCTCTGCTGTCAGCCCCGAGGGCCCCTTCCCATCCGAGGCCCCTGTAAGGGGGTGGTGCTGTGCCTACCTCTCCTCCCAAGTCCAGAGAGGAGCATCCCTGGAACACAGTGAATGGGACTGGCTAAGAGCTTTGTTGAGACAGAGCTATTGTCATCCTGGGTACCCTGCTCCCCTACCCTATTCTAGGGGGAGAGCTGGAGGGTTGCTCCTGTCTAAACAAAGGGTCCTGGTGGAGCCTTCAGAAGGACCGCTTGGAAAACCTTAGGGTGAGAAATAGACTCACCCCTGAAAAGTCAGAGCAGCCTGTGGTCTGGGGTCTGACTCCCACTGAGAAAACCCAGAGGGAGAAGGCCTGTCCGAGTGCTTTGCCAGGAGCAGCCTTTAGGCTGAGATGCTGTGGAGCCAGGGAGTGCATGCTAAGTCGCTCAGTCGTATCCAGCTCTGTGTGACCCCCTGGACTGTAGCCCGTTAGGCCTCCCTGTCCGTGGGCTTCTCCAGGCAAGAATATTGGAGTGGGTTGCCATGTCCTCCTCCAGGGGATCTTCCCCGCCCAGGGATCAAACCCAAATCTCTTATATATCTCCTGCCCTGGCAGGTAGATTCTTTACCACTTGCACCAGAAGCTTCACAAAGCCAGCTGGGGCTCTTTGAAAGGCCTCTGTAAGAGGGAAGGAGAGACCAGAGCCTGTTAATACAAAGGCGGGTCACACTGGAAATTTCGTTCAGGAGCAGGAAGAGAGAGACCCACTGAGAAAAAATGTTCCAGGGGACAGATAAGACAAAGATGCCATTTTATGGACGTCCCCATGCCTCAGGCTCATTGACACACTGCTTCCTTAAGATGCTAATAATAACTTGGGGAGAAAGTTTGTCCCTGGGAGGAAATGACCCTGAGTGAACAGGACTATCAGGGAGGGCCTGTCTCACCCTTAGGCACCACATTAATTTAGCAGAGGGAGCGCTCTACTAGGATCTGAGTTCTAGAAAGCTCAAATGAGACATCTGGGAAGCCCAGCACTAGCCTTATAGGTATATGTCAGTATTTTCTAGGCTTACATGGTGGCTCAGTCAATAAAGAGTCCACCTGCAAAGATCCACCCATGGGTCTAACCCCTGGGTTTGGAAGATCCCCTGGAGAAGGAAATGCCAACCCACACCAGTACTCTTGCCTGGGAAATCCCATGGACTCAGGAGCTTGGTGGGCTACAGTCCATGGGGTCATAAGAGTCGGACAGGACTTAGTGACTAAAGCACCACCAGTATTTTCTATTTCTGTGGCCCTTCTATCTCCATGGCATGTTTGTTGGGGTTGCCCAGGCACTTTTACAGCAGCCCAAGGCAACCTCATGCTTGCTGAGCCCTGGAGGAAACAGCCTTGCTTGACCTAACCCACAAGGCCTGAAAGGGCTGATTGAGTCTCCCCTTGGAAGAATCAACATAGAATTCTCAACTCTGGGGAATCTGCGTGTTGGAGTCACCTGAGAGTTTTCAAAAATACTCATACTCAGGCCCAGATCCAGACAATTAAATGCTGATCTATGGAATTGGGGCCCAGGCATTGGCATGTGGAACAGGTCCTGAAGTCATTTCAGTGCTCATCATACGTGCGAAAGCCACTGGCAAGAAAGCAATGGGAAGACAGTGCTCAAGCTGTCTGATCAAAGGGTGAGCAGGTCCACTGGCTGCTGATGGAATCTGCCTGGGAGGGAGGCTGCTTTCCCAGTCATTTCAGGAAACGCTGGCCCCAAGAACACTGAAACAGCTCTTTAAATTATGTTTTCAAAACCACAGAGGGTCAAGGTGGCTTCAGATTCCATATGGGGAACATTTCACTTTCCTGGGGTCAACAATCCCTGTGCCTTCAGAGGTGCCCTGGAGACTTCCCTAGTTCCCTAGCATACTGTCCTTTCCTCATCTCTCTTGTCTTTAATGCTTAGTGCTCTTGTGTCTGCCTATCACTCCTGGCCCTCCCACACTTCCATCTCCATGTCCTGCAGTGAGGTCCTCACCTCGGGGTCCATTGGGGCCACGGCTCTTCTCCTCCATCACTTCGTGATGGTCTGCAGCCTGTAGGGGCTCTGTCTGACCACAGAGCCTGAAGATGCTGGAGGCTGTGGTGGGGAAATAAGGTGGGGGATAGAGGTTTTCTCCTTGTGGCTTAGGAAAAGATTTTCCTTAGAGGGTAAAGCATCTGCCTGCGATGGAGGAGATGCAGGCTGACGCGGGTTCCATCCCTGGTTTGGGAAGATCCCCTGGAGGAAGAAACGGCAACCCGCTCCGGTATTCTTGCCTGGAGAATCGCAAGGACAGACGATCTTGACAGGCTACAGTCCATGTGGTCGCAAAGAGTCGGACATGACTGAGCGACTAAGCACACTGTACGCCGGACCTGTCCTTCTAGTGGGTCTTGTAAGTGTCCACTTCCTTTCAGTTACCCAGGCCCCACATGCTCTCCCTGACGGCAGCATACCTGGTTACCTGTGAAACCTTCTTTCACTTGTGTCCTCCTGGAGGTCTGCGGTTCAGGGAAGCAGGCACAGCCAGAGCACTGACCACGCGGCCACCCAGTCCCCCTGCCCCGTCCTGCTCGGGCTGGGCCAGGTGAGACGGCAGCACGCGGCTCCCATCCCGGCTCCCACCCTGGCTCCAGCATCCCAGGTGCCCCTGTCAACTCCCAGGAGCCTTGTAATTTCCTCCTTTGTGGTTCTTTGTTTTGCTTGTGGGTACTTGATTGAGAGGTTTTTGTGTTTTTTTTTTCCTTTTTTCTTTTTGTCACTGGCATTTCTCGCTTTCTTTTAGTTTTATTCTATTTCTTTTGGTTTTGCCTAGATTAGCCAATATATATTTCTTGAGTGTGTAAGCAAAAACCCTCTCTTAATCAGTTTTCCCTTTAATGTACATGAGAAATCCTTGTTCCTTTTATGCACCGTGTTTTTTTTTTTTTTTTTTTATGAATCAACACTCCGGTATTATTAGGCTAAAAACAAAAACCCAAACTCCCCCTGCACACCAACCACCCACTTCCCATCCCAGGTAGATTTCAGAGTTCTCTTACATTAGTTGATGATGGATGGCATTCACAACCAGAGTCTTCTTCCTGTGTCTGGGGGGCAAGTGAGGGATCCAAAGAGACACTAAGTCAGTCTTGCACTCATCTAAACTGTATAAAATGAGGTTCAGGTTGATATTACTTTCCACCTCACCTGCCATGGTGCATTTCCATGTGTGATGTGCCACGTAAGGAATCTGTACATTTGGACTTTGGCGCCCTGGGAAGCCCCCGACCGCCAGCAGATCAATACCTGGGTTCTAGTTGTGCTGTGCTCATTACCATGTGACCTCAAGCAAGTCACTTCCCCTGCAGACTCGGTCTCTTCACCTACAAAGTGAAAGACTGAAAGCGTTGTGCCCAGGTGTCATATTGACTGGTCACAGGAAATAGAGATCATGAGGTCTGATGTCACAATCACCCAGAACCTGTGATTCCAGATGGGGCAAGGCCTGGAGACTGCCTCATCATCTGCAGCATCTCTTCAGGCAGCTTCTCTGGTGCCACCACAACTCTCTCTACCACCAGAACTATTGCAGTAGCTTCCTCTTGTTCAACTCTGTCCTCATCCAGATGCCTCTGTACAGCAGTCAGAGATCCTTCTGAAGGTGAATCTAACTACATCAGTCCATTTCTTTAAGGAGGAAGAGCAAAACCGTTGCTCTGACCTGCCCCCTTCCTGGGTTTTCCGTCTTGTCTCCTATCACTCTTGCTTTTGCCAGCTTTCAGTTGCTCCAAAGACAAGATTTTCCTTGTCCCAGGACCTTTGCACAAGCCCTTTTCCATAAGTCCCCTTGCCTAGCAGATCTTGACTCCAAGACTTCATCCTCAAAGAATTTTTACTAATCTCTCAAATAAGCCAGATAGCCCTGTCAATGATCCCTGTACTTGCCTGGAGTGTCCTTATCACCATCATTAATTATACATTGAAATATATGTTTATTTGAAAGGCATTATTCCCCTCACTGTTTTCCTCATCACTACAACCTCAACACTTAGTACAGAGCCCAGTACACGGTGGATGATATAGTAAATACACTGCTTGGGGCCCTCTCTGGTGGTCCATTGGTTAAGAATCTGCATTCCAATGCAGAGCCATGAGTTCCTTTCCTGGTTGGGAACTATGAACCCAAATGCTTCGAGACAACTAAGCCCATGCATGATAACTAGAGAAGCCCACGCACTGCAGCAAAGACTTAGCACAGTCTTTTATTAAAAAAAAAAATGCACTGCTTAAATGATCACAAGAGTATAATTGGGATATCTAAATATCTCCCTTCTGTTTCCTGCTCTGTGAACTTTGGGTCGGATCCATATCACCACCCAGGCCAATGTCCACCTACCTAGATCAACTTCTTATTCTTGCAGAATGCACTCTTGCGAAATGCTATTGTAAATTAAAATGAAACTTACCATTGGTAGTACCTGGGGTTTTATAGATCTACTGGCTTTTTATTCAACAGTGAACAATGCCTAGATTTAGCTTGAATCCAAGGAATACAACTATGTTAGCAGAATGTCAGAGTTTCAAAGGCCAGTGCCTCCTTGTGACATCTATTTTTCCTGGTCCATTGGGCCTCCACATTTTCCACAATAGAGGGTCTCCATAGCTACTGGACCCATGATGAGGTTACACATGGTATCCACCCATTGCATCCTAGCCTGCTTCACTGATGTGGAATTCCTTCCAGAAACACTGGAGCCCCTTCTCTGAACAGCTTGAGTACTTCCTTCCCAATAGCTCCTGCTGGCTCAGTATGAATAGTGACATGTCTTTCTTCCTTTCTCTAGGTGGCTTTGATTACAATCACAGACTCACACACTATTTGCATCATTGGCTTCTGAAAGCCTATCCCACAGAGCAACAATTTCCTTGAATGTCATGAATAATCAGCAGCATCAGAGGACAAACCAGCCCTGGGTTCAGTGGAAAGAGAGATTACTTCCTGAAGCTCTGTGGAACCCGAGGTCTCTCCTAGCTGTGGGATGCTGGTGCTGTAGTTACTGAAGACACCAGACGTGGGAGCCAGGCAGACCTGGGGTTAATTCCTCCCTCTGTCCTTGTGAGCTTCTGTGGCCTCAGGGTCATCATCCATAAAATGACAATCTCACAGGACTGGAAAAGGTCAGTTTTCATTCCAATCCCAAAAAAAGGCAATGCCAAAGAATATTCAAACTGCTGCACAATTGCACTCATCTCACACACTAGTAAAGTACTGCTCAAAATTCTCCCAGTCAAGCTTCAACAGTACGTGAACTGTGAACTTCCAGATGTTCAAGCTGATTTAAGAAAATGCAGAGGAACCAGATATCAAATCGCTGACATCCACTGGATCATCGAAAAAGCAAGAGGTTTCCAGAAAAACATCTATTTCTTCTTTATTGACTATGCCAAAGCCTTTGACTGTGTGGATCACAACAAACTGTGGAAAATTCTTCAAGAGATGGGAGTACCAGATCACCTGGCCTGCCTCCTGAGAAATGTATATGCAGGTCAGGAAGCAACAGAACTGGACATGGAACAGACTGGTTCCAAATTGGGAAAGGAGTACATCAAGGTTGTATATTGTCACCCTGCTCATTTAACTTATATGCAGAGTACATCATGAGAAATGCTGGGCTGGAAGAAGCACAAGCTGGAATCAAGATTGCCAGGAGAAATATCAATAACCTCAGATATGCAGATGACACTCTCTTATGGCAGAAAGTGAAGAGGAACTAAAAAGCCTCTTGATGAAAGTGAAAGAGGAGAGTGAAAAAGTTGGCTTAAAGCTCAACATTCAGAAAACTAAGATCATGGCTTCCTGTCCCATCACTTCTTGGCAAATAGATGGGGAAGCAATGGAAATGGTGACAGACTTTGTATTTTGGGGCTCCAAAATCACTGCAGATGGTAATGGCAGCCATGAAATTAAAAAAACGCTTGCTCCTTGGAAGAAAAGTTATGACCAACTTAGACAGCATATTAAAAAGCAGAGACATTATTCTGCCAACAAAGGTCTGTCTAGTCAAAGCTATGATTTTTCCAGTAGCCATGTGTGGATTTGAGAGTTGGACTATAAAGAAAGCTGAGTACCAAAGAATTGATGCTTTTGAACTGTGGTGTTGGAGAAGACTCTTGAGAGTCCCTTGGACTGCAAGGAGATCCAACCAGTTCATCCTAAAGGAGATCAGTCCTGAATATTCATTGGAAGGACTGATGTTGAAACTGAAACTCCAATAATTTGGAAGTATTGGATGTGAAGAACTGACCATTGTGAAAGACCCTGATGCTGGGAAAGACTGAAGGCTGGAGGGGAAGGGGACAACAGACGATGAGATGGTTGGATGGCATCACTGACTCAATGAACATGAGTTTGAGCAAACTCCAGGAGTTGGTGACGGAGAGGGCGGCCTGGCGTGCTACAGCCCATGGGGTCACAAAGAGTCAGATGTGACTGAGCGACTGAACTGAACTGAATGAATGCCTGCTTCATGTACAGAGAGACACCTGGAGTATGAGGAGAGTCTTAAAAAAATGAGAGTTCTTCAATTTTCTGACTCTGAGGACATGGAACCCTAAGATCAAGAAGGAAACTTCTGACATTAGTCTGCTACATTGCTATGACAACACACTATGCTAAAATCCACCTGCAGTAGAAGAGACAAGACTTGGCTGTTAATTTACTAGGTTTCTCTGCATAGTTTGCTTCACCAGACTGTGCTTTCGTTGGTACCTCCATCTGACTTGTAGATAATACAATAAGTGAGACCCCAAAAATTAATTCCTCCATTATTTCATCTAATTGCTATTAGGATGCTTTTTCTAGATAAGTTCATCCATCATCCCTTAATTTTTCCTTCCCATCAGAGTTTAAAAGGCTGTAATGATCTTGTGCATGTAAATGTGCTCAGTTGCTTCAGTCGTGTCCAATTTTTTGCTGCCCTATGAACTGTAGCCTGCCGAGTTCTCTGTCCCTGGGATTCTCCATGGAGTGGGTTGCCATGCCCTCCTTCAGGGGATCTTCCTGACCCAGGGATCGAATCTAGACCTCCTGCATTGCAGGCAGATTCTTTACCACTGAGCCACCGGGGAAGCCCATAATGATCTTTGTCTTATTTATTCGTTCAGAGTAGGGATTCTCCATTAAGATGATTTTGTACCCGAGGAACGTATCTGTAGACATTGTTGTCAACACCACTAGGGAGAAGTACTCCTGACATGTGAGACCCCAGCCAGGCTGCCGCTGCACATCCTATGATGCATGGGACAGCCTCCTGACACAATTACCCAACCCCACGTGTCAGCCCCACCAGGCTGAGAAACCCAGTCTTGGAATCAGGCCAGTCAGCTTCTCAGCCACCAGAGAAGCTGCTCTTGAACTTGGCAGTTCAGTAGCTTCAATTCAAAGCGAAGCCCCTCCCATTAATCTTCTTTGATTCCCTCCCTCCCCTCCCACTCTGACAAACGGCTGCTTCAAAATAGTAACATGCCAAGTCTATCTTCAACACACGGAGTCAAGAGATTCAGAGTTAAGGTTTAAAATTTCGAGGCTAGCACTCTGCTGTTAAAATAGACCAAGCCTTAAGGTAGGTGCCAGGGTGTGAGCTGGAGACAAAGCGTCAAGCCAAGTTTTCGACGCCAACCCTGCTGTTTTTTTGGCTTTTGTGGGCTTAGGTCAGACTCTCTCTGCTATCCTGGGGTGGTTGCTTTGTGGTTTCCTTCTGACTTCTATAGAACTTAAAGAAACAAACATTGGCAGTATTCAGAGCAGGCCTCAAGAGAGGAAGGCGTGAGCTATTTAAGGTTTGGAATCTAAATTTGTAAATCATATCGCTGATGAAATCACCAAGATGTGGCACTTCATGTTCTAGAGTCTTCACACTTACAACACACAGTAGTTCATGTCATTCGCCTGTTGAGTAGAGCGATTACTTACTAATTTTGTGAGATGCAGAAGATAAGGCAGCAGAGCCTCAAAGCATGGCACAGTAAGTCCCCTACATATGGAAAGCTTCTGTCCTGAGTGTGCATTTGTAAGTCCAGTTTGTTAGTTAAGTCCAATAAAGTTAGCCCCGGTACTCAGATAACACAATTGGCTATATAGCACAGTACCTGTGATAGGTTTATAATACTTATCACACAAATAACACATCAAACACAAAAAATAAAGAATATATTTTTAATCATACAGTACAGTACCTTGAAAAGTACAGTAGTTACAGTATAACAGCTGGCATATACAGTATAACAGCTGGTGTTGAGTGAACAGGCAAGAAGAGTTACTGACTGGAGGAGGGAGAGGAGGTGGGAGATGGTAGAGCTGAAGGATCGTCAGCAACAGGAGATGGAGGGCAAGCTGCAGTCTCACTCACACTTGATGTTGATGGAACACACATTCGCATCTTTGAAAGTTGGCAGCTTGAAGGTTCTTACATAACTTACAGTATTGAGACAAAGAGCAGAACAGACCTCAGCCCTGCCTCCACCACTTACATTCTGAACAAGCTGTGTAACTTCCCTGAGTCTCTCCTTCTCCTTCCATGACATGGAGAGATGGATCTTTGCCTCATGGATGGACACGGCCCATAAAATAGCAGCCAAGTTCAAGAGAGACCTTTCCTACATATGAACCCCTAATCAAAAGGCAAGGTGTGGGGACTTCCCTGGTGGTTCAAGGGCTAACACTCTGTGCACCCAATGCCAGTGACCTGAGTTCAGTACCTAGTCAGGGAACTAGATCCCATGCCACAGCTGAGAGTTCAAATCCACAGTGAAGATCCATCACAGCCATATAAACAAATATGTTTTTAAAAAGGCAAAGTATGTCTTTCAGTTATAAAAAAGTAAAACTAAAAAATTCTAGACCACAAATGACATGGCAGCTTGCCATGAGATTCAAGAGAATTACAAAGAGATCACCCATGATTCTTTAGCCCAGTGCCAATAAATACTGTATATGTTTACTGGCAAGAAGACAGAAAGAAGGACTGGGATACCAAAGGTAGAAAAGCCAAGGATGTGTTCAGGACAATCAGGTTGTTGTGATCAGCTAGACTGTAGCATATTCACAGGACTGTAGTCAGATGTGAAACTGCAAAAGTAGTTGGTCTGTAGAGTCAGCTATTTCCTCCAATACCAGGCATTTGGTGGCACAGTTCACTAAGCGCTTATTTGTGCTCATGCTCATGGGTATGCAGGTCAGCTGAGGTTTGGCTGATCTCAGCTGAGCTTGGTGAACAGCATTGTTTTGCTCATGGCAGAGCCAGAGTTTAAGAACCAAGCCAACTGATGAAAAATACACTTAAGACCTTTGCTCCCGCAACATCTATTCATATTTCACCATCAAACCACGTCACAAGGGCATAGGGGAATAGACCCCACCTGCAGAGGAAAGGCAGAGCAAAGCTATAAGGCAAATGTGTGGATGTATTGATGTAAACCAATCACAGTAGAATGAAGAATTGGGACCAATAATCAAATCTGTCCAAGACCATATGAGGGCACATCTTAAAAATGGAAGTAATGAGCTGTTTTAAAAAAAAAATGGTCACAACAGAAAACCTTTGGAAGGAGTGAGGTATTCAGAGCTGTGGCTGTCAACATGTGCGGAATAGATTGGAGAAAGGAAAGTGGATACCAGAGGCAGTTAGGGACATGCTGAGCCCAGGAGGACAGGTGGGTGTGTCTCAGAGGAGTTGCTGGACACGGCAATGAGGGGCAAAGAGAAAAAGAAAGTGATTTCATTATTGGTTGACCATTGGGTGGGGAAAGTAGCTTTTGCTTTGACTCTGAAAAGAAGTCATCAGAGATAAATTTGGAAGTGGAAGGTTTCATCTTGATAGTCACGGGATGATAAAGCTACTCATAATAATAGCATATCTATCTTACTGAGCATGTACTGTTTTGTTTACCAGATGTGGTGTTAAGAATTTTATTGACATTCTTTTATTAATCTTCACAATGACCCAAAGAAATAGGTACAGATTTTATCTCCATTTTTAGGATGAGGAGACTGAAGTAACCTGTCCGAGACTGCATACCTAGAAAGTGGTGGAATCAGGGTTGAGAACCCAGAAGTCAAGTGCAGAATCTACATTATGTCAACATTCACTCATTTCCTCATTTTTTACCCTTCTGTATTGCTGAAATGGTCATATCTTATATCATATTTAATTACACAACAAACTATTTCTCAGTGACCAATAAGATAGTCTGAATCACAAGTGGAATTCTTTGAAATGCATGAATTTTGGGGTGAAAATGTGTGAGGTGATGGGGAGAATAGGAACAATGGATGTCCTGGTAACCAGAGTGCTCATGATGGACATCAGTGACATCCACAGTTATTTTATGAAACAGACTTTTATGTGATCTTTCTGGTTTTGTAGTCTTATCTCTCACTCTCCATAGCCTAGCCACTTTCCAAGGACAAATAAAATGAAGAGGTTGCCAGTAGAAATAAATATCACGTAACTTTAAGAGACCCTGAATATCCATTGGAAGGACTGATACTGAAACTGAAGCTCCAATCCTTTGGCTGCCTGAAGTGAAGAGCCAGCTCATTGGAAAAGATGCTAATGCTAGGAAAGATTGAAGGCAAAAGGTGAAGGGGGCAGTAGAGGATAAGATGGTTGGATGGCATCATCAACTCAATGGATAAGAGTTTGAGCAGACTCTGGGAGACAGAGGAGACTGGAGTGCTACAGTCCATGGGGTTGCAAGTCACTTCATTTCAGTCACTCAGTCATGTCCGACTCTTTGTGACCCCATAGACTGCAGCAAGTCAGCCTTCCCTGTCCATCACCAACTCCTTGAGCATGCTCAAACTCAGGTCCGCCAAGTTGGTGATGGCCTCTCATCCTCTGTCATCCCCTTCTCCTCCTGCCTTCAATCCTTCCCAGAATCAGGATCTTTTACAATGAGTCAGTTCTTCACATCAGGTAGCCAAAGGATTGGAGCTTCAGCATCAGTCCTTCCAATGAATATTCAGGACTGATTTCCTTTAGCATTGATGGGCTTGATCTCCTTGCAGTCCAGGCGACTCTCTAGAGTCTTCTCCAACAGCACAGTTCAAAAGCATCAGCTCTTTGGTGTTCAGCTTTCTTTATAGTCCAACTCTCACATCCATACTTGACTACTGGAAAAACCATAACTTTGCTCCTTTTCTTCCAAGGAGCAAGTGTCTTTTAATTTCATGGCCGCAGTCACCATCTGGCCCAAGAAAATAAAGTCTGTCACTGTTTCCATTATTTTCCCATCTATTTGCCATGAAGTGATGGGACAAGATGCCATGATCTTGGCTTTTTGAATGTCGAGTTTTAAGCCAACTTTTTCACTCTCCTCTTTCACTTTCATCAAGAGGCTCTTTAGTTCTTGGTTTTCTCTTTGGGGTTGCAAAGAGTCAGACAACTCAACAGCAGCAACAACAACAACAAAACTTGAAGATGTGCTTCCCTGAAGTCTCAGAACTGAGCATCCATTCCTTGATTGGGAGATGCAACGTTCCCTGAAACTGGAAGGAGGGTGCCAGCTCACCAAGCATGTGGAGTTCACGTCTGAGTCATCCCCAGGTTACTACTCTTCTCCTCACACAATGTGGGGGATGAAGTCTCCACACTGAAATGTTCTCTGAATCTAAAGCCAAGTCATCAGGACCACGTGCTTTCAATTCCTCCGTTTCTTCCCAAGTTTTCAGCCAATCTTTGAATCGCATTGGTTTTCTGCAGGGAGCAATAAACATAGAAAAGTTGCCAAAAATTTTGCAATATCTTCTTTAATGTCTCTGCATAATACTTCTCTTCAATCAATGAGCTTGATACTTAATTATTCCCCTTAGGAAAACCTCTTTGAATGTCTGAAATCTGAGGACAGCATTCTGGGTTTTGATACTGAGGAAGAAGGAACATAGTATCCTGGTTTTGTGTGTTTCAGAAACAGCACTACAAGTGGTTTCTACTGGTTGCATTGAAAAAATGTAAATGGCAGGTCTTTCTGACTCTATAGGAAGGAGGAAAAGAATGCCATGTTTCTTTTTCTTTCTAAGAATGCATAAGCTTCTCATTTTGTCTTCTTTGATGAAGAGGTAAGCCTAGCATTATCTTGAGGAGGCCAGGAGACACTAAGCCGGTAACAACATCAGCCATGCGGGCTGGCACCGTCAGGTAGCAGTCAGCTAACACCTCTGACATCCCACCTCCATTGTTTCCAAAGCAAGTTTTTGTTTTTCTAATACACTGCCAATTTAAAAGGTGCCAATTTTGACAACCTTCTTGCTCTTTTTAAAAGAAGGCTGGGGTTGGAAAGGAGGCAAAGTTGAAGAAGATTCATCTGTAACTTGTAGAGATGATCTCATTTTAGTTTCACAAGATGAACTATTCAGTTATAGATGGAAGTAAGTTTGGTGCAGAGTTCACCATAATTGCCTTAGAAAAAGAACTCAGGACAAATGGGAAGAAAGGACAATGATGGGCTAAATTTAAAAAAAAACCTGACAGTAACTCTATGAGCGTGGCCATCATGATATTTATAAAAATGACCTCTGTGACTGCGCAGAGTTTCAAGAAGAAACCACCTCTAGTGATGAGCATAAGGGGAAATAGAAGATTTTAGGCAAGTCATTTCATTTCCTTGCTCCTCACTTTCCTTCTATGTCAAGTCCAGATAGTCATAACTCCCCTGTTAAGTTCCTTAGGTTATTTAAAATTTGGAAGTGCTTTGAAAATTGTGTTGTACACACACTTTTAGTCACTCAGTCATAACTCTTTGTGAGCCCATGGACTATAGCCTGCCAGGCACCTCTGTCCATTAGATTTTCCAGGCAAGAATACTGGAGTGGGTTGCCATTCTCTTCTCCAGAGGATCTTCTCAACCCAGGGGTTGAATCCCGGTCCCTGCATTACAGGCAGATTCTTTACCATCTGAGCTACTTTCCCCATTCAGGTTGTTACAGAATACTGAATAGAGCTCACTGTGCTGTACAATAGGTCCTTGCTGATTATTTTATATATAGAAGTGTATATATGTTGGACTTCCCTAGTGGCTCGGTGGTAAAGAATCTGCCTGCAATGCGGGAGATGCATGTTCAATCCTAGAGTCACGAAGATCCCCTGGAGAAGGAAATGGCAACCCACTCCAATATTCTTGCCTGGGAAATCACATGGACAGAGAGCCTGATGGGATTCATGGAGTCACAAAGAATAGGACACGACTGAGTGACTAACCAATAACAACAACATTTAATTTGGCTGTGGTTTAGTTCTTAGTGAGAACTTGCTAAGGATCTCATCATGAAAAATCCCCAGGACTGAGTTTTCTCCAAATTATAATTTTCATTTAAAGTCTACAGTGGAAGACTGCATCCTGCCTTTTCTATGCCCAGTTCACACAGAACATCCTGCACCTTTGGGTGCTTGAGGGATAGTGCATGAATGGCAGCAGAGAACTCATACTCAGCAGCCTCACTCTCACACTCAGTAGCCCAGGTGGGCAGTGCTACTCAGAACTGTGGCCAGTAGAGCTTGTGGCACATGAGGGCAGGAGGTGCCCTGCCTCCTACGTGTGTGACTGACACACATATATGTACACACGCACACTTTGCTCTATACCCTAAACGAACACAACATTGTTAATCAATTATACCCCAATATGAAATAAAAATCCAAGAAAGAAAGGCACCACCCTAGATTCTGAACGATCTACCCTCAGAAAATCAAGTAAATCAAAATATCAAAATAAGGTGGATCCTTCCCAAAGACTCAGCATTGTTTCCTGCAGAGACCCCACTCCTTAACCAAAAATCTGACTCATCAAAGAATTCAAAACAGCCAAAGAGCAAAGCTTCCAGCTTCCATCTCCCTTCTATCTCTCCTTAGTTTCTTTGAAGCCAATTCTTGTATTTACACTCTCTGTTTTACACGCTTTGGAAAGATAGAACTAAATCTCCACCTGTTCTAATAAACAAACATGACAGATGACCAAAAGTGTGAAAGCCAAAACCATGTGAAAAACTGCCTAAAAGATGAGAAGCCCATTTGGAGGGAAAATATGTGGGTTGCTAGTGGGAGTTTCTCACTATTCAATTTTTTACATGGGCTTTTGCAAAGGGGAAAAGGTTATGAGGAGGTGAAGTGTGGAGATCTAGCCAAGAGTTCTTTCGGGCTTTTTAAAAGTCAGATTGCTATTAATCTATGGAAATGTCACTTGCAAATATTTAAAATCCCCTTCAAAATAACCTCCAATTTAAGCTGATTGGAAAACATGAGAAGCAAGAACAAACCAATCACATAAGAAGAAAGATGGCAGACTCCCTCGGCCGGGAGGGCGAGGAGGAGAATGGTGAACATGGTAGTTGGCGGTTCGGAGGAAGCACCAACGGTGCTTGGAATCTCCGTTTTCATCACTAGATCAGTGAGAACAGCTGCAGTGCAGGCTTTGAAGTACATCCCCAAAGCTCTGAAATCCTCATTTCTTGGTGGCACTCTTCACAGAACTGTTCTTATACAAAATGCTGAAAATCATTGTCACCATAAATACAGTTTTATTGGTATCTTTGATGATTGCTGTTACAAAATAGAAAGAAGCTTAAATTAAGATTTTGCATGGTGGGATGCATGCAACTAGATATGATCAAACCAAGTGAAGTCAGACAGAAAATGAGCTACAGGGAAGACCCAAGATGGATAATACCATATGATATCATTTATATGTGAACATCTGAAATATGACACAAATGAACATATCTATGAAACAGAAATAGACTCATGGACATAGAGAACAGACTTGTGGTTGCCAGCTGGGAAGAGAGGTGGGAGATGGATGGACTGGGAGTTTTGGATTAGCAGAGGCAAACTATTACATATAGATGGATAGACAACAAGGTCCTGCTCTATAGCACAGAAAATTATACTCATTATGAAAGGATAATGGAAAAAATATTTTAATAATATGTGTGTGTAATTGAATCAGAAAATTGACACAATGTTGTAAATCAACTATACTTCAATTAAAAATTTTTTTAATGTATCATGAGGAACAAATTCCTGAAAGATATTTCTAATTGGTTTCATTTGTTTTAATTTTGTGTCAGGTTTATCAATGAATGCATTTATTCATCAAAGGGGATTAGGAACCCACAAATGCAGAAGTGTACACAAAACTAACTGGAGTTCTTCAACCTACTTCTGAATGATTTGCCCTATTGGCTTTTCTGAAATGGATCCTTAATTGAGACTGATTGGCCATGTACTATGTTGCTAAAGGTGGCATTTTTAGACAAAAAAAAGACATCCCAAAGGAAAATCTTTGCCAAGAATTGTTTCTTTAATCAAGGAGAAAAGCCAAGATATAATGGCAGAACAAAGTCAGATTATACACCAAAAATATAATAAATTGAAAAAAGGAATAGGAAAAACATGGTATATATGAGTATAAGTTGTTTAAGTGCCATGATATACATGGTGATGTATATATATATAACTTTGGCAAAGGACTTCATATCATGTTTTGGAAAAGAGTGATACTTCCCAGTAATTTACATGGCTCCTAAAATCTAAGAAAACTCACTGCAAACCAAAACAACATAATTTGAAATATCAAATAAAAAGATAATTGAGAAAAATATTTGCAACATATAATAGACTTATAGATTAATTAAAAATGAATAGCATGCTAATAAAAAAATGGTTAGAGGAATTATATAGGAAGTTCACAATGGATGAAATATAAATGGTCGGTAAACATACCAAAAAGTTCAATGTATGTAAAACAAGCTACAATTTTTTTTTTTTTAAATGTTTCACTGATGGTCAATGGAATGGAGGAGGAAACTGATTTAGAAGCTCATTTTTCAGAGGACTTGCCTGGTGGCTCAGTTAGTTAAGTGTCTGTCTACAATGAGGGAGATCTCAGTTCGATCCCTGGGTTGGGAAGATTCCCCTGGAGAAGGAAATGGCAACTCACCCCAGTACTCTTGCCTGGAGAATCCCACGGACGGAAGAACCTGGTGGGCTACAGTTCATGGTGTCACAAAGAGTAGGACACGACTGAGTGATTTCACTTTCACTTTTCATAAGAATTTAGCATCAAATAAAAATGGCATTTTAAATCAATACAGAGTCCAATAGCCAAGAAATTGTGGGTCATTTGAGGGGGAAATAGTTATATTTCCCGAGTCACACAATTTTGCACACCATTTCTAAAAATAAATTTCAGATGCCTTAGAGATGTTGATTTTTAAGAAACATTAGAAAACTAGTAGAAAATTCCATGGAAGAGTATTTGTGTAACCTTTGAATAGGAAAGGACTTACTTTAACGTGATCCTATGAATAAAAATTTTTTAAAGGAATTAAGATGACAGCACAGTGAAAAGAGTGTTTAATGAAAATACATAGTTGATAAGTGATTGAATTGCTCACTTACCACAGGTACTAAAATTGGAATCACTGAGAAAGAGCTCATAGGAAAGGGTTCATATCCACCTTCCGGCAAGGTGGGAACAGCCGCCAGGCCTGTCCCCCCATCCCCTTGGTGTGTCCAGAGCCCCAGAATGGGAGGAGACCCGGAAATCCTGAAACCAAAGGGCCTGTCTCACCCAGGAAGCCACTGAAGCCCAGAGATAGCAAAGGACCCGTTGCTGGTCAGATGCAAGCCAGACAGCACATCTGTTTCTGCTTTACACGATGAGCTTTCATAGGAGTTGAGACAGTCCTGAGAACATTCTTTTCCTTCTGCCACCGGATCGCATGGAACACTCATCAGCACATTCTGGCTTTTGGTTAAATTTCTTAAGAAAATTACTCATACCCAGAATCAACATATAACTGATAACTCATTGTAACTTTATGGACATCATAGGTACCTGCATTTTCATCCACAGCATTTCAGGGATAAAAGGGGACTTGCTTTATGAGCCCCAACCACCCCTAAGGACACAGATGAGGTGTAGGTCACAATTTCCAGTGTGTGTGTGTTGGGGTGACTGTCTCCCCCACATGTCCCAGCCACTTTCTGCCCCTAGGGGGGTGTCCCCTACCACTCATCTCAGTCCTCACACCTCTACTCAGAAGTGGCTCTAGATCTCACACAGTAAGGAATCCAACCCATTGGCTATAGATCAGAGCTTCCAACAACCCCCTTGGAGGCTTGGATTCAATTAACTTGCCACAGCAGCTCACAGAACTTAAGGGCTACCCAGGTGGCACATGGTAAAGAACATGCCTGCTGATGCAGGAGACGAAAGAGATGTGGGTTCAATACCTGGGTCAGGAGAATCCCCTGAAAGAGGAAATAGCAACCCATTTCCAGTGTTCTTGCCTGGAGAATCCCATGGACAGAGGAGCCTGGTGGGCTACAGTCCATGGGGTCGCAGAGAGTTGGACACGACCGAATAAATGAGTATGCACGCATCTCAGAGGCCCAGTGATTGAATCCACTGGATGACGTCATTGGCTGTTGGTGACTGAACTCAATCTCTAGCCCCTCTTCCCTCCTCCGAGGCTTGTGGGGAGTGGGGGTGATGAACTTTGTAATCACATGTTTGGTTCCAGTTCCCCACCTCACTTAGATGAGGGCTAGAAGTCGCATCATTAACATAGCAAAAGACACCTTCCTCACTCTGATCATTTAAGAAATTCCAAGGGTTTTAGGAGGTCTGTACCAGAAAAAAGGGACAAAAACCAAGTATACATTCCTTTTCCTGAATCACAGTATGACAATGTGTATCTCACAGGGTTCAGAATGACTGCAGACTCTCAGACAGTTTCCTCCCAGGCTGCACCCAATCCCTCGCTGCTTTAGGATCTGACTGGTTTGGCCACACAGGGGGAACCTCTGAATTTCCTTTTCCAGCCTGCTTTACATCCTTCCTACAAGGATGTCATCATACTATTGAGAAAAAGCAGGTGAGAAGCCAGCCTGCCCTGGACTGGGGTAAGCTGTAAATTGCAGCGGTGATTTGGCAAGAAACCACATCAGTGAGAACGTCTGGGCTGTTCCAATCCTAGCCAGAAGGACTGAGGGACGGTGGCCACCCTGAGGCCCACTCAGCCAAGCTGGGTGCAGCATCTGCTGTTTCCCCGCCCACCTTAATGTCACTGGCCTCATTTTGCTTCCCCACCTACATTTACTGACGTTGCACAGAAGCGCCGGGACTCTGAAAGTGAATGGAATGTGCCTCTGTGCTGTGGGACCAAACGTTGTCAGGCACTAACCTTAATCCTGAAAAATCACTTTAGCACCATTTACGCTTGTTGGTATGATGGTGTAATCCCAGTGGTCTGCTCACGGTCACTGCCAAAATCCCCCATGGGAGCTGACCTCTTTCAGAGACAATCAACAAAGAGCAACTATTTAAACGCAGAATTATTCCACCAAGAAGCAAGGACTCTGGAGATGTAGTTTGTTGTTGTTCAATCTAGAGAATGTCCGACTCTTTGCAAGCCCGTGGACTGCAGCATGCCAGGTTTCCCCGTCCTTCACTATCTTCGGATTTTGCTCAAACTTAAGTCCATTGAGTCGCTGATGTTACCTTATACCGTCTTATCCTCTGCTGCCCTCTTCTCTGGAGACTGTCTACCAACTCCCATTCTTCACCGACAGAGGATCACACCCAGGGATTTGACTCTTTGGAGAACCTCCAGGGCTTGGGATCATGCCATCACCTACGGCAGAGCTGATGGAAGTGCTTTGTGGAACAGGAATTTTCTGCAGCTGATTCTGAGTATGTCAAGGCTATATGAACCAGCCACTGACAGTGTCTGCTGGATCACATGGGAGAGAAAAAAAGAAAAGGGCAGAGACGACAAGAAATAAGATCTGATCTCATCCCAAGTTTACAAGAATATCTATAAATGCCTGGGCTTCCCTGGTAGCTCAGACAGTAAAGAATCTGCCTGCAATGCAGGAGACCTGAGTTGAATCCCCGGGTTGGAAAGATCCCCTGGACACAGGGACAGCTACCCACTCCAGTGTTCTTGCCTGGAGAATTCCATGGGCAGAGGAAACTGTCAGGCTATAGTCCACGTGGTTGCAAAGAGTTGGACACGACTGAGCAACTTTCACTTTCATACACCTCTAGAAGAAGTTAAATTTCATCCATTTCATGTAGAAAATAGATTGATGTTTGCCAAGGAGAGAAGGAATTGAGGGAGAGGTGGAATGGGAAGTTGGGGTTAGCAGATGTAAACTTTTATACACAGAATGGATAAGCAACAAGGTCCTATTGTATAGCACAGGGCACACTATTCAGTATCCTGTGATAAATCAAATGGAAAAGAATATGAAAAAAAGAATGTATATGTGTATTGATACAATATTATAAATCAACTATATTTTAATTTAAAAATCACAAAAAATAAAATTCATCCATTTAACTACTGTTCATTGAAAGCCTACTATGATTCCCACACTAAAAGTGTAGAAGTGAGCAGAATAGTCATTGGCCTCATGAAGTTTACCTTCTAGAACAAGTAAGTGCTAAACAAATGATGTCATCCAGAGATTCACAGAGGCCTGAGACAGGAGATGAGCGTGAGCTGGACGAGCAGGAGGGCTTCCTGGAAGAGGTGGGCTTTCTGCCCCCCTTGAATAGGATTGAAGAGGACTGGACAGTAAAGGAAGCATTGGTATTGATTGTTCCCCTAAGTGACAGCTTAGGGTAACTCCACCATGTCTCCACATGGGGATCTAGCCCCTTGTGGGTCCTGGTTGTCCCTGTGAGGATTCTCTGATGTTCTCCACCTGAGGTCTCTGGCCAGGCCCTGGAAATGACTGATGCTGCCTCTATGGGCCTCAGTCATGGTGCTTCCCAGTTCTTCCTAGTTGGCGGCTCATTGATTTGTGGAGAGAGGGCTGGATGTGGGACTTTGAACCCACTTTGCTGAGTGTTTGTGTTGAGAAGCGACCTTTCAGACTTGGGAAAAACCTCCAGCTCATCCTGAACTGGCAAGTAGGAACTCCATTAGCCTGCCAGGCTGCCTCCTGCTGTCATTTATAGATGCTCAGAATTTCATACAGAGATTAAATATGGAGTGATTTGGTACCCACGACACATCTGTGTCTGCCACTTCTTTTTTGGGCATTGTGTTGAAGTTTCTGGTGCCACCACATTGCTTTTTCTCAAAGTCACCAGCATGTTCCTGTCAACCCCAAAGGTGAGAGACCCAGGCTTGTCAAACCAGCTTCTAAAGTGACACCCACCCATCCTGCCTTGTCACTCTTAGCTGCTGTGATTGCCTGTCACACAGACTCTTTAGCACCCAGAAAACCTCATAAGGTACCCACTCCCTCCACGCCTTGTCTGCTCTCAGAGGAGAGAGGTGGCTCATCCTGGGGGTGGCAGAGCACAGCAGGCTTGCCTGGGAGAGATGGATGGTAGCCCTGGGCACCACTGGCCACTTGGCCAAACCACAGCAGCAGCATCCCGCCAATCTCCCCATCTCCTTTCTCAGCTCCTTCTGGATAAACCTGAATCCTTCCTGGCCAGGACCTACAAGCCTTGCCATGACATGGCCCCTCCACCTCTACGGTCTCCCCTTGGATCCTTGCCCCATCCCTCATTCTGCTCCAGCTGCTCCTCCATCAAACCAGGACATTCCTGCCCGGACACTTGGCACTTTCTGGTCCCTCTGCCTGGAACACTCTTCCCTGGACTCCTGCACAGCTCACTCACTTCCTGCTTCATCCAAGTCTCTATTCCAATATCATCTCATCCAAAAGTCTCCCCTGTATATGTGTGCTCTGTCACTTTAGTTGTGTCTGATTCTTTGGGACTCCATGGACCAAAGACACCCCCAGGCTCCTCTGTTCATGGGATTCTCCAGGCAAGAATACTGGAGTGGGTTGCCATTCCCTCCTCCAAGGGATCTTCCTCACCCAGGGATCCAACACACGTGTCTTCTGTTTCCTGCATTGGCAGGTGGGTTCTTTACCACTAGTGCCACCTGGGAAGCCCTGGGATCCCTTGAGCCCCCTGTAATCCTCAGCCCCTCCCTCTGCACTCCATCTCCTTGAAGGCCCAGACTCCATCCTGTGCTCTCCCCAGCATGATCAGGCTACCTGTTGCTTGTTTGTCCCCATCAGGGACTTTGCCACTTCCACTCACTGCTCTGTCCCTGGTACACAGAACAGGGCTTGTCACAAAGTAGACCACCAATAAATATTTGCCAATGATTAAAACAATAGGATTTTAGTGAATGCATACATGTGAAAGGGACGAAACCTAGAGACAGGACAACTTGAATATTAAGTATTTGCAAATTTACCCATACAGATATCTCTCCCAAGGCTTTACTGCGATAGAATTTTCAAGCAATCCTGAGAAAGGCAATTTTCTATTGAATCTTCTAGAGAAAATGATCAATCTTATTAATATTTAGGGAACTGTCAATTAAAACAGTAATAAGATTTTCTAGCTCTTTTAGTCACCAAGGCTGGGACAGCTGGCGCTGCAGTAAGAAGTGGACAGGGCAGTATTTACACCACTGGCTAGAGCGTGGATGCACTCAGCCTCACTAGCTAATTAGTATTTATGAAAAGTTCAGAATATGCAGTTTTTGAAATGTTATATCCAAAGATTACTTATTCATATGGGATCTCTTTTTTTCCAAACAAAAGAACAGGATAAATAAGATATGTAGGGTACAAACCAATTTTTAGTTAAGGAATTCTACAACCTGGAAATTTGGATCCCCAATCACTATCTCTAGGTAGCAAGATTTCGAGTCACTTTATTTATTTTCCTTTCACTTCCCTGTGTTTTCTAAATACTTTGTAAGGAATTTGGATGGAATTTTCACTTTTTTATTATGCATGCATCACATGGTAAATTGAAAAATACTAATAAGAAAATATAAAGAAGAATAAATGAAAATCACCTCTATTATTAGTAGTAATAGTATCATGATCATAATATTTAATTTTAATAATAAACAGTAATACATTTTCTTGATGCTGTAGAAGAACATGCCCAGCTTCTACAATCTAGACTTCTGACTGTATTTAAATAACTCAATTGTTTTCAAACTTTTCCCTGTATTTTGTAAAAATGGAGACCTCCAGGGCCAAAAGCACAGAGAAAAATCTGTAAGAGGAATTACTTCTATTATCATGAGACTGTCTCTCTACAGGTGGATTTATAAAATCTGAATCATGGAATCTTTTGGTGAATGTTATAATAAAAGAATAATCCATTTCTATCTCCACAGGCTAGACTGTGGAAATTTTGTCACATGACAGTCAAAACTGTCAAACAAATAAGGACCTGGTAATTGAGCAATGTCTTAAACTAATACTTCCCTAAGATATTTGCTCATGTGGAGGCTACAGAACTAAACACTAAACACACAAGTACCATAGCCTTTTCTGTGATAACCATAATTGAAAATACATAAAGCACATAAAGGAAATACAATTGAAGACATTATTCCAGTTACAGTAGCATCCAATAAGACAACATAGCAGAGTGGTCTACTCTAAATGTGTCCAATCTCTAGGCATAAAATCTAAACGTCTGCAGAGAGGGACTTCCCTGGTAGTCTAGTGGTTAAGACTTCCCTTCCAATGCAGAGGATGTGAGTTTGATGCCCATTCGGGGAGCTGAGATGCTACACGCCTCGAGGTCAAAAATCCAAACCATAAAACAGAAGCAATATTGTAACAAATTCAATAAAGACTTTAAATACAATCCAGATTTAAAAATCTAAAAAAGTAAAATAAAAATCTACCGAGAGACACAACAGAAGTCTTAAATAAATGGAAAGATCATGATAATTTTGGGTACTGTAGCAAACAATACTTTCCAAAATGTCCGTAACACTATTGCCTTTCTCCCATGATCTTTCTTCAATGATGCTTTAAAACTCCTTCCACTGAGAGACGAAGTCTTTGCTTCTTTGTCTTGAATCCAGGGGCACGTATCTGGTGGCAGCAATGACACTATGTGACCTCAGAGATGAGGTCGTAGAGGGCACACGTGCTCAACTCCCCTTGCCCAGTGCGCTAAGTGGTGTGGGCATCCCCTCCAGCCATTGAGATGAGACACTCAAAAGTCAGGCTTAGATTCTTTCCTTCCTCACCCTTACCTCAAGGGTAAGGTCAAGTCTTGCCAGCTCTGTCTCCAAAACACAACTCCTGTTCCTCCATCTGTTGCATTACCTGCCCTAAAATCACCTTCATCCAAACCACTTCCCCTCACTAAGCCTACTAGCCTCATTCCTCCTCCTGCTGCCTCTAAACCACTGTTGACACATCGGTGAGAATAATCTTCATAGATATAAAGCAAATCAATTTCATCCTGTTTAAACAGCCCAATGAGTTTCCACGCAGTTAGAGTTCCATCGTAGTAATCTTAGCAGTGACCCAGAAGACCCCTGTGAGCAACCCTTCCCCATGCCCTCAACCATGTTCCTCTCCTCCAATCAATCCTGCTCTACCCTCTGCTGCCCAGCTCTCTGGGGATACCAGGCACCCACCTAGCACAAGATCCCATCTATCACGCTTTTCCTTTTACACAGATCACCTCTCACTCCTCAGCTGTGTTCCAAATCCTGCTCATTTTTCATGTCTGTGCTGAAATATACAGAGGAGCCTGGCAGGCTACAGTCCATGGGGTCACAAAGAGTTGGACACAACTGAAGCGACTTAGCTGAAATATTGCCTCCTGGAAGAAGCTTTCTCCACCCCCTAAACTAAATGAATATCCTGCACTGGACCCTTTAGATGGATCACTCCATGTTCACACCACCCTTGTTCTACTTGAAGAGCACATAACTGCTTTGCTGACTCCCTTGAACCTAAGGTGCTGGATGCTGGCAGGGTTCTACTGGGCAGTGTCTCCTGGCACCACCGTGAGAGCATGAGGTTTCTCTGTACCATCTCAGTTTTCAAATCCCTGATAATGAAGATGGAGAGGGTATAGTGACCGTAGAGGTCATGGTGATCTCTTAATTTGGCTTCCTAAATCATGGATCGTGGCCTTGGGTGGCCACTAGGCAGCTTCCTGGCAGTTGAGAGGCAGTTTCACTGGATACCTAGGTGGGCAGCAGTGAGTTCTTGATTTTAGTGACATTCCATGCTGGTGGCCCACTGCGGACAGCTCTGCAGTGTTCTGGGAGACACTCCTGAAGACCCAGAATTCAACCGCTCCTTCAAATCTTCCAATGCTTTCTGCAAAGACCCAATTCTTTGTATTAATCTACACCCAGCTTACTTCTGCTTTATTGATTACACCAAAGCCTTTGACTGTGTGGATCACAACATATTGTGGAAAATTCTTAAAGATGGGAACATCAGACCACCTGACCTGCCTCCTGAGAAATCTGTATGCAGGTCAAGAAGCAACAGTTAGAGCTGGATGTGGAACAACAGACTGGTTCCAAATAGGAAAAGGAGTATGTCAAGGCTGTAGAGTGTCACCTTGCTTATTTTACTTATATGCAGAGTACATCATGAGAAATCTGGGGCTGGAGGAAGCACAAGCTGGAATCAAGATTGCTGGAAGAAATATCAACAACTTCAGATATGCAGATGACATCACCCTTATGGCAGAAAGCAAAGAAGAACTAAAGACCCTCTTGATGAAAGTGAAAAAGTAGAGTGAAAAAGTTGGCTTAAAACTCAGCATTCAGAAAACTAAAATCATGGCATCTGGTCCCAACACTTCAAGGCAGATAGATGGGGAAACAATGGAAACAGTGACAGACTATATTTTTGGGCTCCAAAATCACTGCAGATGGTGACTACAGCCATGAAATAAAAGACCCTTGCTCCTTGGAAGGAAAGCTATGACCAACCTAGACAGCATATTAAAAAGCAGAGACATGACTTTACCAACAAAGGCCTGTCTAGTCAAAGCTATGATTTTTTTCAGTAGTCACATGTGGTTGTGAGAGTTGGACTATAAAGAAAGCTGAAGGCCAAAGAACTGATGCTTTTGAACTGTGGTGTTGGAGAAGACTCTTGAGAGTCCCTTGGACAAAAAGGAGATCCAACTAGTCCATCCTAACAGAAATCAGTCCTGAATATTCATTGGAAAGACTGATGCTGAAGCTGAAACTCCAATACTTTGGCCACCTGATATGAAAAACCGACTCACTGGAAAAGACCCTAATGCTGGGAATAATTGGAGGCAGGAGGAGAAGGGGACAACAGAGGATAAGATGGTTGGATGGAATCACCGACTCAATGGACATGAATCTGAGTAAGCTCCTAGAGTTGGTGATGGACAGGGAAGCCTGGTATGCTGTGGTCCATGGGGTCGCAAAGAGTCGGACACAACTGAGCAATGGAACTAAAGCTTAAAATACCTAGTTTTGTTTTGCTTTTCTGTTTCATACACTGGAACCTGAGTGATATAATCTGCCTTTTGAACTCTTTCAGAATCCTTATTGCAATTTGTAGTTTGGTCTTTATTTGTGGGGTACTTTGTTTCTATCTGGGTCACTGCTATGCCCCCAGCACCTAGCACAGAGCCTGACATACAAGAGTAGATGAATAAATGTTGGCCAAACCGATATGAGAATTTAGGACTTTCAAATGTGTGGGTAATTCACTTGTCAGCTGATTGCAGAGATAATTAAACTCATATCACAATTACCTCCTACATCTTTAAACAACAACAGAATGGCAAAGTGTCTAAAAGGAATATAAATACAGTTCTGTTTTTTTGTCAAGTACAAAATACTTAAGAGTGGCAGCCTGCAGCCCTAATAAGAGAGATGGTCCTGGAGAGCTGATTAAGCAACTTTATAAATTATGGGGTGGAAAGTGGTACAGTTACTAAGAAAAACAGTACAGTGATCTTCAAAAAAATAAAAATAGAATTACCATATGATATAGCAGTTCCACTTCTGGGTATGTACCTAAAAGAATTCAAACCAGAATCTCAAAGAGATATTTCTGTTCCCATGTTCATAGCAGCATTATTCATAATAGTTAAAATGTGGAAGCAACCCAAATGGCCATCAGAAAATGAAGAGATAAGCAAAACATGATATATACATTCCAGGAAATACTCTCTCTTTAAAAGGAAGAAATTTCTGACGTAAGCTACGACATGGATGAACCTTCAGGATATTATGGTAAGTGAAATAAGCTAGTCACAAAGAGGCAGATATGATATGATTCCACTTCTACAAGGTACTTAGACTAGTCAAAATCAGAGATAGAAAGTAAAATGGTGGTTGCCCCGGGCTGGGGACAGGAGGATGGGAAAGTATTTTTTCATGGATATAGAGTTTCAATTTTGCAAGGTGAGAAGAGCTGTGGATACGAATAGTGATCATGGTTGCATAACATCATGAATCTAGTTATACCATTGAACTGTGTAACGGAAATGGTTGAGATAGTTAATTTTATCTTATCTGGGCAAGGAACAACAGACTGGTTCCAAATAGGAAAAGGAGTACATCAAGGTTGTATATTGTCACCCTGCTTATTTAACTTATATGCAGAGTATATCATGAGAAATGCCGGCCTGGATAAAGCACAGCTGGAATCAAGATTGCTGGGAGAAATATCAATAACCTCAGATATGCAGATGTCACCACCCTTACGGCAGAAAGAAAGGAAAAACTAAAGAGCCTCTTAATGAAAGTGAAAGAGGAGAGTAAAAAAGTTGGCTTAAAACTCAACATTCAGAAAATGAAGATCATGGCATCCGGCCCCATCACTTCATAACAAATAGATGGGGAAACAGTGGAAACAGTGTCAGACATTATTTTTGGGGGCTTCAAAATCACTGCAGATGGTGATTACAGCCATGAAATTAAAAGATGCTTACTCCTTGGAAGGAAGGTCATGACCAACCTAGATAGCATATTAAAAAGCAGAGGCATTACTTTACCAACAAAGGTCCATCTAGTCAAAGCTATGGTCTTTCCAGTAGTCAAGTATGGATGTGAGAGTTAGACCATAAAGAAAGCTGAGGGCCAAAGAATTGATGCTTTTGAACTGTGGTGTTGGAGAAGACTCTTGAGAGTCCCTTGGACTGCAAGGAGATCCAATTAGTCCATCCTAAAGGAAATCAATCCTGAATAATCATTGGAAGGACTGATGCTGAAGCTGAAACTCCAATACTTTGGCCACCTTATGTGAAGAACCAGTTCACTGGAAAAGACCTTGGTGCTGGGAAAGATTGAGGGCAGGAGGAGAAGGGGACGACAGAGGATGAGATGGTTAGATGGCATCACCAATGCAATGAACATGACTTGTAGTAGGCTCTGGGAGTTGTTGATGGACAGGGAAGCCTTGCGTGCTGCGGTCCATGGGGTCACAAAGAGTCAGACACGACTGAGTGACTGAACTGAACTGATGTGTATTTTACCACAATAAAAAGGAGGTAAAGAAAAAATAAAAATAATAAAAACCAAACTTTAGAAAAGAAACTTCATAAATGAATTCTCTTCAAATCTAATCCGATGTAGTGCCCACTTGATCAAGAGGCTTAGGCTCACTGGAAAAGGACAACCAGTGTAGCAACCTTGACAACTCATTAAGCTATCATTAAATAAAAAGGCTTATCTCGGTTTGTTTGTTCTAGGTTCAAGATCTGCAAGTTCTCAGGTCAGAAGGAAACTTTGGTGTTGGACCAAAGAGTCCAACCTCAAGTGTGAGATCTGAAAGTAAGAAAGAGTTAGTTTACCCTTCCATTCAATCAATGGGCTTATTTTAATTGGGTCTGAATGCTACAGAGAATCACCACAGCAGATGAGCATTAGCATATGTAGATCCAACCCCAGCGACCCCCACAAAGCATCAGTTTCAGGCTGGTGCTGCAGCTTGGGGCCCACACCCTGAGCTTCGCGCCACACCAGCCTGGATGCAAATGTCTCTGCCACTTAGGAGCTGAGAAACCTTGAGAAGCTCGTTCAGTTTTCTCATTTTTAAAATGAAAATCCTAATCATCCATATGACAAGTCACAGGGTTTGTCTCTGGGGTTTAAATAGAATCACATGTTTAAAATATTTAGCATGGAATTCAGAACATGCCTTATGTGCACTTGACAAATAAATTGTTTTTACTGCTAAATGAATATATTTTCCCTTCCCTCCATTACAGAAGGTTACATCTAAGCCATCTATTCTGAACTTGGAAAAGGATTCATTGGTTCCATTCTACAGTGTTTTTTCCAAGTGCTCCTGTTGAAGTAACAATGTCCATAAAATGTACAGTATCATTAAGAAATCCTCGTTTTCCCAGTTTGCAAGATGTTCATCCCTACCCATGTCTTTTTTAGCCAAACTGACTTCTCTTATCCCAGAGCTGTCCCTTTCCTGGGGTGATCACCTAGAATACTTCAACCACTAGATGTAGTGACCAGACCAGAGTTCAGCATCCCAATACTGTTAATAGAACACCTTTTCTGGAATGGATACGGGTGTGAACAAAAGGTTTCCATTCTCAGCTCCTGTATGCTGCAGAGGCGATGTGTGCTGGGAGATACCTCACAGCCACCAACTTTTCTGTCTGAAAATAAGCTGACACATAAAGAGAAACAGTGGTGAGACAGAGATCAGGTCCATGAGTTCAGCAGATCCAGACTCCTTTGACTACGATCTGTCACCTTCAGACACTGCATTATAGAGTCAGTGAAGACTTGATCTTGGTCTAGGCTAGATTGAGTTCAATTGGATGTGTGTGACTTCCATCAGAAATAATCGTGACTCATACATACACTGAGTTTGGGGCGTTGCTGTTGTTCAGTCACTAAGTCATGCCCAGCTCTTTGCAAACCCATGGGCTATAGCATGCCAGGCTTCCCTGTCCTTCACTATCTCCCAGAGTTTGCTCAAATACATGTCCATTGAGTCGGTGATGCTATCTAACCATCTCATCCTCTGTTGCCCACTTCTCCTTCTTATCTCATTTTTCCCAGCATCAGGGTCTTTTCCAATGAGTCAGCTCTTTACATCAGGTGGCCAAAGTATTGGAGATTCAGCTTCAGCATCAGTCCTTCCAATGACTATTCAGGACTCATTTCCTTTAGGATCGACTGGTTTGATCTCCTTGCAGTCCAAGGGACTCTCAAGAGTCTTCTCCCACAGTTTGGGGTACCCTCAGAAATCGACCCTGAAATAATAATTCAAGTGCAAATAGTTTATTTGGGAGATAATCCCAGGAAATACAATTTAGAGAGTGGACAAGTGAGTCAGTAAAGGGAAGAGATCAAATAAGCAATTCCAGAAGCTAGAAATGGTGTATATCGGAGCCCGTTATCACTGCAGGCACCTGGAGTTTAATGACACTGGGGTCCAGTGTGGCCAATGAGCCTCTAAGTGATTGCACCTCAAAGGCAGGTGAACCAGGGTATTTACAGGTCAGTTTCCATTAGTCGTTGATTATAGCCTGGTCTGGATGTGTTCACTCTCTGATATTGACCTGTCTTCTGCATATTTGCCAGGAACCGTCTGCCAGATTCAGCCCTTAGGTGGAGAGAGGCAAATGCAGAGCAGAGACGAGTCTGCAGGCAGCACTGAGTAAGGCTCAAGGGGGCGTGGATGGGACAGCAGCCGCAGTTATAAGCACAGCAGTCGGGGCTGCCCTGGTGTTCCGGTAGCTAAAGATTTACCTGCTAACGCACGGGGCGTGGGTGTGATCCCTGGTCTGGGAAGGTCTCACTTGCCAAGGGGCAACAAAGCCCTTGTGCCACAATTACTGAGTCTGTGAGTTGCAACGACTGCAGCCCACTGCCTAGAGACCAAGCTGCACGATAAGAGAAGCCACTGCAATGAGAAGCCTGCGCCCCACCGCTGGAGAGGAGCCCCGCTCTCAGCAACGGGAGAAACGTCCAAGAGGAGCACTGAAGACCCAGGACAGCCAGAGATAATCAATTAAAAGCACAGTGGTCAGGAAAAAACTCCAGAGAAAGACCAGTGCCATATAAGCTTATATTTATACGAAAAGGGCTTACGGGGAGTTGCCCTATCTTGTTTAATATCCAACACCTTCCACTAGGTTACTAACAGGAATTCTTATCCGTGTTTTGCTAAGGAGGAAATCAGACACAGAGAGATTCTATAAGTTGGGAAAGCACACAGAGCTATTGCACAACAAGCCTCAAGCCTGAAAATTCTAATTCCAAATCCACAATGGTGCAGGACTGAGATAAGTTTGGTTTCAGAGCAACTCAGGAAGAAGAGCCTTTAGCAGACAGAAAATTCACCTCATCTGCCAACATGCAAGTGGGAATGTGACTTTTTTTTTCTATTTTCTCTCCTTTCAAAATTCTGTGTTGTCATTATATTAACTTTGTATTGAAGAATACATTTATGATTATAAAAAGATCAGGCTAGTCTGCAAAGGGAAAAGCTAAAAAGTCTGGGTAATTGAAATCGTTAAAAGTAAATCATCTGTATGAAGTTGAAACAGATTCTCTGAGCAGAAACCTAGGTCAGAAATGACTGAGTCTGGTTTTCTACTGTATGAGGTTGTAGGGCAAAGTTTAAAGGGAACACTTCTTCAATATTTCATAACTTTGCTGCATTTCAAGATGAAAAATCTTCCCAAGAGGAAGATATAACAAGGTCAAAAGATGTCACCTGTGGCTTTGGTTTTAAAGAAGGAGTTTACAAACCAAATGGCTCACATATTTAAGAGGTTTCCAGGCCCTGGGACGGGCATCTGAGTATGCCTACAGAGTCTCTATTCCTGGAAGATGGCAGGGCTGTCTTTGGACCCAGACCTCTCCTGAGGAAGATTAAACATGACCCCCAGTGGCTCAGGCAGTAAAGAATCTGCCTGCAATGCAGGAGACCTGGATTCAATCCTTGAGTTGGGAAGATCTCCTAGAAAAGGAAATGGCAACTGACTCCAGTATTCTTGCCTGGGAAATGCCATGGACAGAGGAGCCTGATGGATTATACAGTCCATGGGGTCACAAAGAGTTGGACACAACTGAGCAACTAAGGCTTTCACTTCCAGCAGTAAATATAAAGAGGAGTTTTGAGTGGCTATCAATCTCTGACCACTTTATTTGGTCATCTGGAAATTATAGAAGACATACTGTAAGCCTAGAACAACAAGAACAATAATAATAACTGACATCTACCAGGATTACATGAATCTCTTTTTGTGAACATCTCATATAGATGAATATCTAGGAGAAGACCGGAATTAATATGTACCAAGATGAATATTAAGTGTTGATACATATCTTGAACAAATGTAAATTTAGCTCCTACTGTATACCAAGCAATGTGCTCAGTGATGGGAATTTAGGGGTAACCTACATCCTTCTGGAGTCATAACCTCATGGAGCAGAGCAAGAGGAGAAAGCAAATTTTGTTTTGTTGTTCAGTTGCTAAGCTATGTTCAACTCTTTAAGACCTCCTGGACTGTAGCACGCCAGGCTCCTCTGTCCTCCACTATCTCTCAGAGTTTACTCAAATTTGTATCCATTGAAATGGTGATGTTATTTAACCATCTCATTCTCTGCTGCCCCCTTCTTTTGCCTTCCATCTTTCCCAGCATCAGGGTCTTTTCCAGTGAGTCAGTTCTTCACATCAGGTGGCCAAAGTATTGGAGTTTCAGCTTCAGCATCAGTCCTTCCAATGAATATTCAGGGTTGATTTCCTTCAGGATTGGCTGGCCTGACCTCCTTGCTGTCCTAGGGACTCTCAAGAGTCTTCTCTGGCACCAAAATTGAAAAGCATCATTTTTTTCTGCTCTTAGCCTTCTTTATGGTCCAACTTTCACATCAGTACATGATTACTGGAAAAACTATAGCTTTACTGTTCAGACCTTTGTTGGAAAATTGGTGTCTAGAGAAGGAAATGGGAACCCACTCCAATATTCTTGTCTGGTGAACCCCATGGACAGTATGAAAAGGCAAAAGGAAAGCAAATAGGTGATCATAAACTGTCGCCAATTCTGCAAGGGGTATTATGAAAGCTTGAAACTGGGAAACTTAATTTTGATTAAGTTGAGACTTGAGAGATTGACAGAAGCAGTCAAGCCAAGAGTGGACACAGTTAACCGGAGCCTTGTCTTCCTCTGGGGACCACAGATGACCAGAGTTCTCCTAATAGATAACATCTGTCTGTGATAATGGTGGAGTGACTCCTGATGGTGTGTGCAGTGGGGAGGAAGGCAGCTTTGGCTAAATCCTGTAAAATTGGTCCCTGCAGATACTGTGGGGTTCTTTTTTATAAATGTTTTTCAATCTGGACCTTTTTTAAAGTCTTAATTGAATTTGTTACACTATTTCTTCTGTTTAATCTTTTGGATTTTTGGCCACCAGGCGTGTGGGATCTTAGCCCCTCTACCAGGGACTGAACCACATGCTCTGTATAGGAAGGTGGACTCTTAACTTGGACCACCAGGGAAGCCCCACTGTGGTGTTCTGAGCCCTCAGTTACGAGTCAGTGAGTCTGGGACTGAAACTTCACACTGCTCTGGGGCTTTGGGAAGATGCACTGCCTCTCAGGGCCGCTGTGTTCAGTCTGTCAACGTGGAGACTGACAGCCTAACAGACTAGATTCTCCAGAAGCTGATCTCAGCACCACACAAGTCCACGAAAGGAACTTGTGATCTGTGATGGAAAGAGGGGGACAGGTGGGACTAGGAGAGAGTTCAGCCTGCAGTGAAAGTCCAACATGACTATGGCCAGCCCCAGAGGGACTCCCGGAACAAATAAAACCCACAGAGTAGCCCCAGCATTATTCAGGTACTGTCATAGGCTGTCCCCAGAAAGGGCACGCTGGTGGGGAGAGCTGGGTGGCACGTTTGTGCCTACCACAAGCTTGGCAGTTCTGGAGAGTAAATGAGAGCATGCTCTGACAAACATCTGGCACACTGGAGATGGATCATACATATCAGCCAAGTCCTCATCATTGTCACATACTCATCCGTATTCAACAACGTACAGTGGGCCCTAGCCACCCTCTTCTCAAACACGTTTTATTAAGCATCTGTCCTTGGCATATTCTGTAGCCACAGAATGAATGGCTTCCCTTCCCTAAAGCTTAAAAAATATCCATTACAAATGTTTTCTTCTCCATGTAATATTTCCAGATCCTACTTCTGACTCCAATGAATCTCAATGATTCGTTTGACAAATAATTGTTGAACCTGTGGTCTCCTAGGACTGGAAATATTGAATACAATGGTGAAAACATCCAAGCGTAACTTCAAGCTTAGCTTCTCTCTTCTGGAACAGTCCCCTGCCTACTCCCACCCACTCTGGCTCAAGTACTGTGGCCCCCAGCATACACCACTGTAAATCTGCAATTGTAGTTTGGGGTCACAACACCCCTGTTCCTGCCCCCAAGTGATTCTGTGTTCCTAGAAAGCAGAGATAATGCCTACTGATTTTAGAATTATAGTCTCCATCCCCAAACCCAGCATGCAATGTAAATCTAATAATATGAACTTAACTGAGAGAAGTTTTTTTTTTTGAAGTGCAGTTGATGTACAATTTTATAGAATTTGCAAGTGTACAATATAATGATCCACAATGTTTAAAGATTATTCTCCATTTATAATTAATATAAAATATTGGCTATATTCCCTGTGTTGTACAATGTAGCCTGATAACTTATTTTATACGTAATTGTTTGTACCTCTTAACTTCTAACCCCTGTACTGCCTCTCCCCCTTTCCTCTTCCCATTGGTAACCCTTAGTTTGTACTCTGTATCTATGAGTCTGTTTCCTTTTTTTAAAATTTGTAGTTGAAGGATAATTGCTCTACAATACTGTGCTTGGTTTCTGCCAAACACCATCATGAATCAGCCATAGGTATACCTCTGTCCCCTCCCTCTTGAAACTCTCCCCAGCCTCCCTCCCCATCCTACCCCTCTAGGTTCTTACAGAGCCCAAGTTTGAGTTCCCTGAGTCACACGGCAAATTCCCGTTGGTTATCTGTTTTACATCTGGTAATGTATATGTCTCTGTGTTACTCTCCTCATACATCCCACCCTCTCCTTCCCCCATCTCATATCCATAAGGCTGTTCTCTATGTCTGTATCTCCATTGCTGCCCTGAAAATAGGTTCATCAGTACTGTCTTTCTAGATTCCATATTTATATGCTACTGAACAGTATTCTTTTTCTCTTTCTGACTTACTTTACTCTGTATAATTCATCTACCTCATTAGAACTGTATGAGTCTATTTCTTTTTTCATTATATTCATTCTTTCGCTGTAGTTTTTTGGACTCCACATAGAAGTAATATTTTGCAGATATAAGTGATATTGCAAATGTTTTGTATTTGGCTATCCAGAAAGCCCTTTATCTGACTCATTTCTTTAACAGGCTGAACAATGTTGTCATACACAGGTAGAGGGTAGATCTCGTTTGTGGCATAAGAAAGAGGCCCTCATCTCTTATCCAAATTGGCTGGTGGGCAAGGTTTGTTGCCAGGACCCAGTCATACCTGGATTGTGATCCTATGAAATGAGTAGTAGGTTTCTCTGTTTGGATCTGTGGGTGTCCTGGAACATGGACTTACAAGTGCTGAGGGGTAACAAGAAGAGACACATGAAAAGATGCTCAACATCACTAATCATTAGAAAAACACAAATCAAAACCTCAACGATGTATCATCTCACACTGGTCAGAACGGTCATCATCAAAAAGTCTATAAATAACAAAGGCTGAAGAGGGTGTGGAGAAAAGGGAAACCTCCTACACTGTTGGTGAGAATGCAAACTGGTGCAACCATTATGGAGGTTCCTTTAAAAACCAGCAATAGAGCTACCATACAATCCTGAAATCCCATTCCTGGGCATATATCTAGAGAAAACAATAATTCAAAAGCACACACACACCCTAATGTTCATAGCAGCAATATTTACAATACTCAAGACTTTGAGACAAACCAAGTGACCATCAACAGATGACTGACTTTAGAACTTGTGGGATATCTATCTATACTGATGTTGCTGTTGTTGTTTAGTTGTTAAGTCATGTCCAACTCTTGTGACTGAATGGACTGCAGCCTACAAGGCTCCTCTGTCCATGGGATTCCCCAGGCAAGAATACTGGAGTGAGTTGCCATTTCCTTCTCCAGGTGATCTTCCTGACCTAGGGATCAAACCTGCATTGGCAGGCAGATTCTTTATCACTGAGTCACCAGGGAAGTCCATCTCTCTCCATATATATACATACACATATAATGGAATATTATTCATCCATAAAAAAGAAATAAAATATTACCATTTGCAGCAACATGGATGGACCTAGAGAATCTTATGTTCAGTGAAATATGTGAGACCAAGAAAGACAAACATGCTATGATATCTCTTCTATGTAGAATCTAAAAATAATACAAATCAGTCTATATACAAAATAGAAACAGAATCGCAGACATAGAAAATTAGCTATGGTCAGCAAAGAGGAGAGGGAGCAGGGGAGGGAAAAATTAGGATTAGTGAAAGTCACTCAGTGATGTCTGACTCTTTGCAAACCCATGGACTGTACAGTCCATGGAATTCTCCAGGCCAGAATACTGGAATGGGTAGACTATACCTTCTCCAGGGGATCTTCTCAACCCAGGAATCAAACCCAGGTCTCCTGCATTGCAGGCAGATTCTTTACCAGCTGAGCCGCAAGGGAAGCTCAAGAAACCTAGAACAGCCAAAGCAACCTTGAGAAAGAGGAATGGAACTGGAAGAATCAACCTGCCTGACTTCAGGCTCTACTACAAAGCTACAGTCATCAAGACAGTATGTACTGGCACAAAGAAAGAAACATAGATCAATGGAACAAAATAGAAAGCTCAGGGATAAATCCACGCACCCATGGACACCTTATCTTCAACAAAGGAGGCAAGAATATACAATGGAGGAAAGACAATCTCTTTAACAAATGGTGCTGGGAAAACTGATCAACCACTTGTAAAAGAATGAAACTAGAACACTTTCTAACACCATACACAAAAATAAGTTCAAAATGGATTAAAGATCTAAATGTAAGACCAGAAACTATAAAACTCCTAGAGGAAAACATAGCCAAAACACTCTCTGACATAAATCACAGCAGGATCTTCTAAGACCCACCTCCCAGAGTATTGGAAATAAAAGCAAAAATAAACAAATGGGACCTAATTA
This sequence comes from Antilocapra americana, assembly GCA_007570785.1. Taxonomy (NCBI): domain Eukaryota; kingdom Metazoa; phylum Chordata; class Mammalia; order Artiodactyla; family Antilocapridae; genus Antilocapra; species Antilocapra americana. The sequence goes on along the minus strand of ML660201.1, from coordinate 668,464 downwards.
AACTTAAAAGCTTTTGCACAACAAAGGAAACTATAAGAAAGGTGAAAAGACAGCCTTCAGAATAGGAGAAAATAATAGCAAACGAAGCAACTGATAAAGAATTCATCTCAAAAATATACAGGCAACTCCTGCAGCTCCATTCCAGAAAAATAAATGACCCAATCAAAAAATGGGCCAAAGAACTAAACAGACATTTTTCCAAATAAGACATACAGATGGCTAACAAACATATGAAAAGATGCTCAACATCACTCATTATCAGAGAAATGCAAATCAAAACCACAATGAGGTACCACTTTACACCAGTCAGAATGGCTGCCATCCAAAAGTCTACAAGCAATAAATGCTGGAGAGGGTGTGGATAAAAGGGAACCCTCTCACACTGTTGGTGGGAATGCAAACTAGTACAGCCACTATGGAGAACAGTGTGGAGATTCCTTAAAAAACTGCAAATAGACCTGCCATATGACCCAGCAATCCCACTACTGGGCATACACATCAAGGAAACCAGAATTGAAAGAGACACGTGTACCCCAATGTTCATTGCTGCGCCGTTTACAATAGTCAGACATGGGAGCAACCTAGATGTCCATCAGCAGAAGAATGGATAAGAAAGCTGTGGTACATATACATAATGGAATATTACTCAGCCATTAAAAAGAATATATTTGAATCAGTTCTAATGAGGTGGATGAAACTGGAGCCTATTATACAGAGTGAAGTAAGCCAGAAAGAAAAACACCAATACAGTATACTAGCACATATATATGGAATTTAGAAAGATGATAATGATGACCCTATATGCAAGACAGCAAAAGAGACACAGATGTATAGAACAGTCTTTTGGACTCTGTGGGAGAAGGCAAGGGTGGGATGATTTGAGAAAATAGCACTGAAACATGTATATTATCATATGTGAAAGAGATGACCAGTCCAGGTTCGATGCATGAGATAGGGTGCTCAGGGCTGGTGCACTGGCATGACCCAGAAGAATGCGATGGGGAGGGAGGAGGGAAGGGGTTCAGGATGTATACCCATGTATACACATGTATACCCATGGCTGATTCATGTCAATGTATGGGAGAAACCACTACAATAGTGTAAAGTAATTAGCTCCCAACTAAAATAAATTTATATTAAGTATTAAAAAAAATGGAGTGGGTAGCTTATACCTTCTCCAGTGGATCTTCCTGACCCAGGAATCGAACCAGGGTCTCCTGCATTGCAGGCAGATTCTTTACCAACTGAGCTATCATAGAAGCCCAAATTAGGGTTATGGGGTTAATAAATATAAACTAGACGAAAAATAGATAAACAACAAGGATCTATTGTATAGCACAGGGAATTATACCTGAGAGCTTGTAATAACCTGTAATGGAATATAATCTGCCAAAAAATGGAATCACTATGCCGTACACCTGAAACTAACACAGCTTTGTAAATCAAGTATATTTCAGTTAAATAAGAAAAGCACAGGTGATTAAGACTGTAAATCAAGCATCTTGCTGGATTAACAGGTGTTTACAAGTTGGACCTGGAGTGGAATCAAAGCTGGAAAGAGAGGTCTGAGGTGAGGCCAGGGCAGAGTGGTAGAGGAAGATCCTGAAGGGCTTTGTGGAAGATGGGGCTTGACCCTAAGGACCTGTACAAAACTACAGAATGTCTCTAAGAAAGAGACACAATCAAAGTTGTATTGGTTTGTTTCCATCAAAAGTGTCATAAGCATCTTTATCCAGACCCTTAAATGACCACAGCAGGCATATGATTAAGACTGCTAGAAATGTAGATGTAGCAATGTCACTCCTGGTCATATACCCAGAGAAAACAATGATCCAAAAGACGCATGCATCCCGGTGTCCATTGCAGCACTATTTACAATAGCTACGACATGGAGACAGCTGAAGTGCCTGTCCACCGATGAATGGATAAAGAAGATGTGGTACATGCACCCAGTGAAATACTACCAAGCCAAAAAAGAATGAGACGATGCCGTTTGCAGCAACATGGGTAGACTTAGTGTCGTGCTAAGTGACCGAAGTCAGGCAGAGAAAGACGTATCGTATGAGACAGCTCAAATGTGGAACCCAATTGTTAAAATGATACAAATGGATTTATTTATAAAACAGACATACAGAAATCAAAACCAAATTTATGGTTATTGAAGGGGAGATGGGGAGGTGCATAAATCAGGATTTTAGCATTAAGATACACAGATTAACATATAGGAGCCTTCTAATAGCTCGGCAGGTAAAGAATCCTCCTGCAATGCAGGAAATGTAGGTTCAGTCCCTGGGTAGGGAAGAGCCCTTGGAGCAGGAAATGGCAACCCACTTCAGTATTCTTGCCTGAAGAGCCCCATAGACAAAGGAGTCTGGTGGGCTAGAGTCCATAGGGTTGCAAAGAGTCAGACAGAGCTGAGTGAATGAGCAGTAGGGATGGATAAGATAGATAATCAAGGGCCTACTTTACAGCACAGGGAACTACACTCAATATTCTGTGAAACCTATATGAGAAGAGAGTCTGAAAAAGAATGAATATAGATATATATATAACTGAATCACTTTGCTGTACACCTGAAAGTAACTTAACATTGTAAATCAACTATACTCCAATAAACATTTTAAAAAACAGATAGCCAGAAATGTAGTTATCAGGTTTATTTGTTTGAAATGATAAGCTACCTTCCATACCTCTGGAAAAAATACTTTTATCCTTCCTATTTTATAATTTGTTTAGGGAGCTGGCCCATGTCATAAATGATGTAATTCCTGATATATAAAGCAAGAAGTTTCTACACATTTCCTGAAAGAGGTCTTCTAAACAGATTCCAGAGTATTTTAATCTCCATCACAATTTAATATGGGGGAAAAGGGCATAGCAATTTGAAAATGCTCTGATTAGTTTGTGTACATACAAGAATTAGTTCACAAAGTTTTGAAGACTTATTCAGAACCTTAGAAAAATATCCTGCTCACGACTTGTCAAAGGTCTGGTCTCAAGAGCTCTTATACTCTTAAAAATCATTAGTGAACCTGAAGAACTTTTACTTATGTGAATTACATCTATTAATATTCATTAGAAATTAAACAGAAGAAAAATTTAAAAACATAAAAAAAATATGTTCCATCAGAGCCGTGATGTCATCCTATGTTGTGTAGAAAACTCCCTACATACTCTTAACAGAATGACTGTAAGCATGTAATAATATCTGGTAACATTATGAAAAGCAGTTTTGCCCTCATGAACACCATGAAAAGATCTTTGGGGATCCTATGGATCCCTTATTTTGAGGACCACAAATCCATGCTGGAGCCAGTGAGGGGTAGAGCCAAGGTTCCTACTTATTTATATCCTCTCAAGGTTTCTTCTGTCTTGGGTTCTTGTCACGCTCTAGGGCTTTGGGAACTCTATTTCCAACTAGTAGAAGATATGCCCACTTCTTAAAAACTTCAGCCCAGAAGTGACACCCATGTTTTGTGTTCACACTTTATGGCAGGAGGTGGTTACATAAATGCAGGGTCCCTGGGTGGTAATATGGATGGGTGACTGGGACTTTGGAAGGGACAATATACATATTGAATGGACCATCAGCCAAGTGACCAAAAATTGAAATTTTCTAAGCACGTCCACATAGTATGGCTGATAGGAGATTAGGCGGGCCTGGCAAAGCCTACCGATTATTTTCAGGGTTGCAATAGAAACAAGAAAATGGAGTTCAAAACACTGCCAGTTCCCTAAGCAAGTGCTGATTTCTTTTCCAGCTTAGTTGCTACATAGAGAATTTGGTTTTTAAAACAATCAGAATTGGCTGATCGGAGAGAACATTAATTTCTATTACAATTATTCTTTAAGAATCTTGACCAGGTTAGTCATATCCTAAATGCATCTGGAAAATGCCATACTTAAATAAATCTTATCAATGAAAAATAATTCATAATGATAAATAAAAAAGTAATAAAATAATCTAATAAAAATAAACAAAACCAGAAACACCATCTCCATTTGACCTCTGTGTGTTTTCTTTTTTATATATTTATTTTTTATTAGAGTATAGTTGATTTACAACACTGTGTCAATCTCTGCTGTACAGCAAATTGACTCAATTATAGATAGAATTTTTTTTGTATTCTTTTCAATTACAGTTTACTATAGGATATTGAATTGTTCCTTGTGCTTTACAGTAAGACCTTGTGGTTTACTTTATGTGCTGTTTTCTTAAGGTGGTAGGATTCTTTTCATTCTCCACTTATTTGTAAAGCTAAACTCTCACTGGTTTGCATTGTAAACCTCTATCCATGGTAAAGAATCTGCCTGCAAAGCAGGAGACCCAGGTTCTATCCCTTTGTTGTGAAGATCCCCTGGAGAAGGGAATGAATACCCATTCCAGTATTCTTGCCTGGAGAATTCTATGGACAGAGAAGCCTGGGGGACAGTCCAAGGGGTCACCAACAGTTGGACATGACTGAGTGACTAACACTAGCACCATCCAGCAGTTCCCCCAGCAAAACCATCTGTTCAGTTCAGTTGCTCAGTCGTGTCTGACTGTTTGTGACCCCATGAACCACAGCACACCAGGCTTCCCTGTCCATCACCAACTCCCAGAGCCTACTCAGACTCATGTCCATCGAGTCAGTGATGCCATCCAACCATCTCATCCTCTGCTGTCCCCTTCTCCTACCTTTAACCTTTCCCAGCATCAGGGGCTTTTCCAATGAGTCAGTTCTCATCAGATGGCCAAAGGATTGGAGTTTCAGCTTCCAATGAATATTCAAGACTGATTTCCTTTAGGATGGACTGGTTGGATCTCCTTGCAGTTCAAGGGGCTCTCAAGAGTCTTCTTCAACATCACAGTTCAAAAGCATCAGTTCTTTGGTGTTCATCTTTCTTTATAGTCCATCTCTCATATCCATACATGACTACTGGAAAGACCATAGCTTTCCGTAGACGGATCCTTGTTGGCAAAGCCATAACAAAGCTGAATCTCTCACCCTTGTGAGAGGACTTCCACTGAATTTAGATCTGAGAACAAATTCTAAACAGTGATCTATGAATTCAGAAATAAAAGAACATCATTTCACTGACAGCAAAAGAGGTTGTCCTAAAGAAATCCTTGTAAGCTGAACTCACCTTTTAACAAATAAACAAGCATAAATTAAAATTAATAAACACAGAGAACGATGTTCAATATCCTATGAGAAACCATAAGGGAAAATAATATTTTAAAGAAGAATGTATGTATATGTATAAATGAATCACTTTGCTGTCCACCTGAAAATTGCATGTCATTGTAAATCAACTATACTTCACTTTAAAAAAAAAAAAGGAAAAAGAAAACCCTCAAAAGATTTCCAAACCCATCTCAAAAAAGCAAAGCAAAGCAAAACAATACAAAAACAATTAATAAAAAAATAAGTTAAATGAAAGTGAATAGAAAGGGATTTTCATTGTCCTTCAATCATGCATTCAGCCAATTTCTTGTGAATAAAGAAAAAAACCTATTTGCAAACTGCAAATCAACAATACTGTTATTTAGGGATATAGTGATATTAAAAAAGCAAAAAGTTAGAAACTGACTGGAACTAGCAAAGAAAATACATTTGTATTAATTAGTGTAAATTTTAATTCTCTTTCCATAAGTTTCCAAATTATAAATACCTACATAAGTACATCCCAGCTTGCCTTTTTTTTTTTTTACATTTCTGCTACCTTCAGAGCTTAGCAAGAAAAAGTTTATTTTACCATAAGTGCTATTCCTTAACCTCATATTTTCTCTCCTTGAATATGTTATAACTTAACTCCCAATTAAAAGGAAACTCTACAAGAGTTTGAATATTGTGAAAGTCTGTTTACCTGAAACTAAGTGAATTTCCCTTATAAACATATGATCACACCCTTTCTTTTAATTTATCAGTAGCTGCCAAACAGTATTTTGTTGTAAGTGTAGACTTTGAGATTTGGAGGCTGCATCTGAGTCATATACTGTATTTTTATGAAAATATATGATTATATTTTTCCTAAAAATTTATATTCTGGCTCATATAAATATTAACATACCACTAAGGAAAATACAAAATATCTTGTATTTAGATGGTATTTTCTCTAAGAGCATAATATTTGATATAAATTCTTAAGCGATACATTCTTCTTTTATCACTATATTAAATTCTAGGTTAATGTTTTGTTTTTCCTAGTACATCTTGTCTCAAAGAATTAGTTGCTTACAAAGACTTTAAAAATTTTTTTCCTTTGGTTCTGAGATGAAATTCTTTACTTGAAATGTAACTTGCCCAAAGCATGTAAATAGAAACAGTGGCAGTTCTTGCCATGTGATTTGCCAAAGGGGTGTTAAGAAATTTCTCTGTTTTTTCTATATGTGTGATTTGAAAAGAAGTGCTAAATTGCTAAAGGAAATTAAAATGGAGGGAAAAAATGGAATTCCACACTTTGCAGTCTTTGAGCAATTTATGAGCCCTATATACCGAGTTAAGCTGAAAATCCCATATTGATAACAAAAAGACTTGTTGGGAATAGAGAAATGAAGGAAAAGAATTAAATTAAAACTATTGAGTTTGGTATCTTCAGCGGAAACAGAAATGTTATTGTTTTCATTCAGGGGAGTAGCTGTGAATTTTCTCTTCTTTGATTCTTACATTGTAAAATAACCATAATGAAAGAATATTCCAAAAACATAGAGAACCAGAAAGAAAAAGAAAAGCTTTGTTCACAGACCCAGGCCCCAAACAACAACCACTATTATCATCCACTATACACCACCGTGATGTATATACTCCCAGTTACAAAACACTTCTAATGAGATGGCGTCTTTCGAAATTTCCAAAGTAGTTTGACAGTCCTGAGACGTGGATAGAACTTTTGTGTCCCAAAGAGCATTTGGCATTCATTTATTTTGTTTTTCAAAATCCGGGAAGAATCTTGCCTTTGATATGCAATCAGAGCAACACGTAAAAGAAGGAAGCATTAGATGGCCTGATTGAAGCCTGATAGACCTTAATCAGCATTTAAATGCCCCCCTGGGCAGCCTGCCTTCTAAAGTGGAGATTGCCCAGCTCCAAGATTGAATCAAGCTTCCTTCTTCCTAATCCTCACCACCTAACCTCACGTGAGATCACCTATTCATCCCATATTTCTTCCAAATTGGTTTTTTCTGATCTAGACACAGGGGTGTAGCCTCGAATCCTCAAGAGAAAAGAAGCCACAGGCTCAGACTGAATTCAGCACCCAAAGCCTATGATTCACCCAAACCCAGGTGGCACCAATACCTGAGAGCTTCTGTTCTACATCACTGAATATTCCAAGTGGCAAGGCTCGTCTCAGTATTGAGAAGGGAACACAAAGAGATCAACAGAGGGTGTTGTGAGCTGGGATCACAGCCCTACAGGAAGGGGGGAACATTAGAAAGTAGAATTAACCTCTTAGCATCTTTCCTTAAAGGAATTCAGAATACCATCCATCACACATCATAGATCATTCCATAATGACAGCCCTAAGAGGATGGAGAACTGATACCTGTCACATATGAGGTTTGGGGAGGAAGCTTACTCTGTATTCACCTTGTGCCAGTGGATGTTGCTCAGAGTTTCTAAACTTGGGTGAGCATTGATCGCCAGCTAGATATTAGAATATAGTAGGGTTTGTAAAACTAGGTTTTGGATTTGGGGCTGTCCACTTATTAATAGGAAAAAAGTTTCAAAGTAGTCCAATCCAGTGTTTACAGAGAGACTGAAAAAGACTAGAAGGGAAAAAAACCATACTACTAAAGGGCAGGCTTTTATAACCATCTCAAAATGTTTGACTGGCTGTCATCTGAAAGAGGGATTAAATGCTTAGTATAAGACTTCCCTTATGGCAGAAAGAGAAGAACTAAAGAGCCTCTTGATGAAAGTGGAAGAGGAGAGTAAAAAAGTTGGCTTAAAACTCAACATTCAGGAAACTAATATCATGGCATCTGGGCCCATCACTTCATGGTAAATAGAAGGGAAAACAGTGGAAACAGTGACAGATTTTATTTTCTTAGGGTCCAAAATCATTGCAGATGGTGTCTGAAGCCATGAAATTAAAAGGCACTTGCTCCTGAGAAGAAAAGCTATGACCAATCTAGACAACATATTAAAAAAGCAGAGACATTACTTTATCAAAAAAGGTCTGTCTAGACAAAGCTAAGGTTTTTCCAGTATTCATATATAGATGTGAGAGTTGAACTATTAAGAAAGCTGGGCACTAAAGAATTGATGCTTTTGAACTGTGGTGTTGGAGAAGACTCTTGAGAGTCCCTTGGACTGCAAAGAGATCCAACCAGTCCATCCTAAAGGAAATCAATCTTGAATATTCATTGGAAGGACTGATGTTGAAGATGAAACTCCAATACTTTGGCCACCTGATGAGAAGAACTGACTCATTGTAAAAGACTCTGATGCTGGAAAAGATTGAAGGTGGGAGGAGAAGGGGATGACAGAGGATGAGATGGTTGGATGGCATCAGCAACTTGATGGACATGAATTTGAGTAAACTCCGAGAGTTGGTGATGGACAGGGAAGCCTGGCGTGCTGCAGTCCATGGGGCTGCAAAGAGTGGGACACAACTGAGGGACTGAACTGAACTGATAAGATTTCCAACCAAAAGGACAATATCCCAGTGAAAGAAACTGTGGTTCATCTTGGGACACTCCACCATGGAAAATGGTCATCTCTTAGACATCTTTCAGAAAGCATTCCCACACTGAGACATAGTTTAGAGGAAGTGACCCTGCCTTTTCAAAATTCTCTGAGCCCATAGTAAAATGGAGCAGGACGCTATGGTCCTTGCCTGCCATGTCCTCAGCCTGCCTTTTATCTATGGACAAACTTCAGTCAAAGAGTAACTTTAATCAGAGAGGTGAGAACATGCAGAAACAAAGGATAATAATCAAAGGAGACCAAATAATAATAGTTCAATCAGTAAGCAAAGTCAAGGACCTTTAGTTCCTTCTCAAGGGTTACAGATAATTTTCTGAGCCATATCCTGGGAGCTATTTTATAGATACTGAAACCCCCACCAGGTGGAAGAAGTTAACCACAGGATGACCAGGCTGTAGCCATGACATGAGTTGCCGCAACTCCGAGAATCAGCCTCAAAGAAAGGGGAACAAACCAACCCTGGAACTGAAGGTTAATTGTACCTAAAACAATCACAGTGATGCTGGTGAGACCACTGCTGACTAATTTAAGAAGACTGTCTGAGCTGACTGCCCTGTTCCTGTAGGTAGCCCCCTCTCTCCATGTGTAAAAGCTCTTGCCTACTGACTGCCAGTCAGGGGCAATCAGCCTTTGGGCTGGCCTCCTCCCCTGCCCACCCCTTCACCTCCCCATTTGCTCCACCCCATCCTGGTTGCCAGTCTCCAAAATAAAGCAAACTTTCCTTGCCTCCAACCTAGCCTCTGAATCAGCTTTTTGAGCAGTGAGCAGCTAGACCTGGGTTTCATAACAACAGTATATTTCGTGGTGAAGTGTTCAGAATTTCTCTACCTCTACAGAGGTATAATTATAGTGCATGACGCTGATCCTCCATGAGGGAGAAAAAGCTGCACACGTGGTGCCATTGGGTAGGGCACCCCACACCTGGCTGCTTCTTTCCCCCAGGACACCCGGAGTGAAATGCCATTTGGCTATTGAAATCTTCCTCCCTGTGGAGAAACAAAGAGGCAAAGACCCTCCTTGACCACCAGGAGGAAAGTAGATGCGAAGGCAGATGCTGGAAATGATCTGTCTGACCTCATGATGCAACATATAGCAATTGTGTCCAAGGAATTTAAGAGTTTTGTCACACCCTTGAGATGCAAATGCTTTTTCAAGAAGTTATTATATCTGGTCTGGGGCCTTTCTGCAAGGCAATGAAACTCTACATCTGTTCAGTGGTCTTTTCTAACTCCTCGACAGAGTTTTGCTGAATGCCTGGACTCTGTAGATCTTCATCAGTTCATACAACTAGCAAAATGTATAGGACTGTGATTTCACTCTGGGCTCCATGCTGTCCCTGGGGATAGAATGGTGAATAAAAAGGACTTGAGCTCATGAAAATTATGATCAAGTCAGAGAGGGGTACATGCATTCGTCAAATAACCACCCAAATGAATATATCAGTAAGGGTGGGTTAAAATTCTATTAGGAAAAACCACAAGGTGTTACAAACATATATTTGACAAATGGGATCAAACCCAATATAGTCAAGGAGGATTTCTCAGAGAGGGAGACACACTGGCTGAAAGCTGAAGAGAGGGACTGGCTGAACTGGATGTGGGCAGAGAAGAAAGATCAGTCTGCAGAAAGTCCTGGTACACCAAAGGACATGATGCCTGGTTGGGGCTGGAAGATGGTCAGGTGTTGAGCAAGAATGTTTAGGGGCGGCTGTAAGAGGCATGGTTTCTTAAATCGATGAAGGGGAAGGGCCACTTGAGCTGGAGAAGAAATTGCTAAGGGAGTGATGGTGGGTTGGGTGGGAACTGGACTGGAGAATCAGTTAGGTTGTTAAATTGTCAGTCTTTGGTAACAACTGGCATTTGGAAGTGTGGGAAGGCAAGGTATTAAGAATGATTTCCTCTTTTCTGCTTCTGCAATTGGATGAATCTTGTTGGCATTTCCTGGGGTGGGAAACTCCCACCAAATTTGGGGAAGGATCATGGATCTGATTTGGACAAGTTGGTTTGAGGTAACTTTAGACCTCCCAGTGGAGATGTGAGTTCGCTGCTGGATACTTGTGTGATTAGAATTCTTAGGCAAGCTATGAACTAATATTGCTGTCTAAAACTCTTCAGTTCAGTTCAGTTTGTTTGCTCAGTCATGTCCTACTCTTTGCAACCCCATGGACGGCAGTACACCAGGCCTCCCTGTCCATCACCAACTCCTGGAGTTTATTCACCCTCATGTCCATTGAGTCAGTGATGCCATCCAACCATCTCATCCTCTGTCATCCCCTTCTCCTCCCACCTTCAATCTTTCCCAGCATCAAGGTCTTTTACAATGAGTCAGTTCTTCTCATCAGGTGGCCAAAGTATTGGAGTTTCAGCTTCAACAGCAGTCCTTCCAATGAACCCTCAGGACTGATCTCCTTTAGGATGAACTGGTTGGATCTCCTTGCAGTCCAAGAGACTCTCAAGAGACTTCTCCAACACCACAGTTCAAAAGCATCAACTTTTTGGTACTCAGCTTCCTTTATGGTCCAACTCTCACATCCATACATGATTACTGGAAAAACCATAGCCTTGACTAGACAGATCTTTGTTGGCAAAGTAATGTCTCTGCTTTTTAATATGCTGTCTAGGTTGGTCATAACTTTCCTTCCAAGGAGTAAGTGTCTTTTAATTTCATGGCTGCAATCACCATCTGCAGTGATTTCGGAGCCCCCAAAAGTAAAATCTGCCGCTGTTTCCACTGTTTCCCCATCTATTTGCCATGAATTGATTGGGATTGGATGCCATGATCTTCGTTTCCTGAATATTGAGTTTTAAGCCAACTTTTTCACTCTCCTCTTTCACTTTTATCAAGAGGCTCTTAGTTTCTCTTCACTTTCTGCCATAAGGGTGGTGTCATCTGCATATCTGAGGTTATTGATATTTCTCCTGGCAATCTTGATTCCAGCTTGTGCTTCCTCCAGCCCAATGTTTCTCATGATGTACTCTGCATAGAAGTTAAATAAGCAGGGTGACAATATACAGCCTCGATGTACTCCTTTTCCTATTTGGAACCAGTCTGTTGTTCCATGTCCAGTTCTAACTGTTTCTTCCTGACCTGAATACAGATTTCTCAAGGGGGAGGTCAAGTGGTCTGGTATTCCCATCTCTTTCAGAATTTTCCACAATTTATTGTGATCCACACAAATGATTCAGTAAAGAGAACCTCAATGCAAATCTCTTCCCATAAAAAAAAAACAATCAAAATAACATGTGATGAAAATTTGAAAGGCATTGGGAAATCAGACTTCTTTCTGCAATTGTATTTGTTCATTTACTCATATATAACCTGATGCAACGAGCTGACTCATTGGAAAAGACCCTGATGCTTGAAAAGACTGAGGGCAGGAGGAGAAGTGGGTGACAGCTGATGAAACGGTTAGGTAGCATGGCTGACTCGAAGGACATGAATTTGAGCAAACTCCAGGAGATAGTGAAGAACAGGGAAGCCTGGTGTGCTATAGTTCAGGGGGTCTCAAAGAGCTGGACATGACTTAGCAACTGAACAACAACAAGAACCATAAGTTAAATATTTTAATATGATAAATATTGCACAACTGACCCACAAAAGCTATCTGAAACTTTGGATGACTTATGTCAGTATATATGTATGTGTGTGTGTGATTCTACTCACTCAAATAAGCACTCTCAAAGCATCCTGAAATAAAGTATATTTAACATTCATATTTGAATAAATACTTATGAAAGTCAGAAATCAATGTATGTTTACTTAACAGGAAGAATTAATTCCAGAACTTCAGCTACACCTGCTTTAATCCCATCTTTTAACTTAGAAGTGAAGATATAACTTAGTAAATGCTGGGTTGTTCTTTCTTTATGGCCCTTGTTTTAAAGGCTATTTCGTCTGATTTAAGTATTGTAACCCCTGCTTTCTTTTCATTTCCGTTTGCTTAAAGTATCTTTTCCCCTCCCCTCACTTTCAATCTATGTGTATCCTTTGCTCTAAAGGGACATGTAGGCAGCATATTGTATGCTCTTATTATTTTCATCCAGTCTGCTACTCTGTGTCTTTTGATCGGAGCATTTAGTCCACTGACATTTATGGTAATTATTGGTAGATTTGTATTTATTGGCATTCTAAACCTTGTTTTCCCATTGACTTTGTATTCTTCTTTGTCCCTTTCTTTATCTTTCTGTTTTTCCTTTTGCAGTCTGAGGCTTCCTTTGTATTATATTATCTTTTTGGGGGGGGGGTTGTGAAACTACGGTGTGTTTTGGTTGTGGCTAATTGGGGGGGGGCTCTTCTAAACTGCTCTTCTCAAGACGCAGCATCAAGACAGTCCTGCACAGCAAAGCACTGTGCACCCACTCATCTTGCAAGCCCTGGATGTTTTCCTAAGTGATGGATTGATGTATCACCACTGACACGTGTCACGTAAGCAGCATGCTTGACTCAGCCTCAAGGCCCTCCAGGCGGTAGAGGGCTGCAGATGATCACATCCTTGCCTGCTGAGCCACGCCAGCACCCTCTGGACAGAGGGGATATTATTTGTGGGTCTGGATTCCAGGGACCTATAAAAGGAAGTAAATATGAACACTGTCCAAAGGTTTATAAACTTCTTCATGTAAATTCATATTGTTTATTACTCACGGGTACACGCAGATGAGGCATGATTTCTGGTTTAGTTGCTAAGTCATGTCCAACTCTTTGCAACACTATGGACTGTATCCTGCCATCCTCCTCTGTCCATGGCATTTACCAGGCAAGAATACTGGAGTGGGTTGCCTTTTGCTTCACCAGGGCATCTTCCCCAGCCAGGATCAAACCCAGTCTCTGGCATTGCAGGCTGTCTTTTACATTGCAGGCTGATTCTTTACAAACTGAGCCACCAGGGAAGGTTGATTCATCCATTAATTAATTTTGGCTGCAGGTCTTTGTCCCCGCTGTACTTAGGCTTTCTCTAGTTTCAGCGAGCAGGGGGCACTCTCCAGCTACATTGTGCAGGCCTCCCATTGTAGTAGCTTCAATAGTTACAGCACATGGGCTTAGCTGCTCCTTGGTATGTGGGACTTAAGTTCCCTGACCGGGGATCAAACCCACATCCCCTGCATTGGCAGGTGGCTTCTTAACTACTGAACAATCAGGGAATCTAAATTGCGATTTTTAATGTGGCTTTTGTGGAGGAGAGGAGTCAGGAAAGCACACAGAGAAGATTCACTGGGCCTGGGTCCTACCTGCTATGTGTGTGGCAGTAAAAAGTAACCAACGTTTGCTATATTTATCATTAGCAAAACCTTGGAAAACATCTCACAACTGATAATGATAAGCCAGGACATCCTTTATGTTCCTATAGGCAGTCCTGGGTTTCTCTAGTTTTTTTTTTTTTTTTAATATCTGGACTTAATTTTATTATTTTACTCAGGATTTAATTTTAATATTATTTTATTGTTGAGGGGAATTTATCATGCACTCACATCCCCCCATCCTATGGTGAGCACTTTATAGTGTAAGCTGAGCAATCATGGACTTCACCTTAGGAAACCACAGTATGAAAAGAGCAGCACAGACCAAGGCTAACATTGAAGACACATGTAAATTATGCAGCACTGAGGGACACTTGTTCAGCAGGAACCAAAAAGAAGAAAAAGCGAGCAGGAGAAGGAAAGAGAGATGAAAGGGAGGGAGGAGGGGGAAAGAAAGAAGGACATCTGAAAGTGAGATTTTCAGTAGTAAAAGCTGCAAGTCCTTGCTCACATGTGGCTGCTTTTGTCCGTGGGAGCTGCTGCATGCCAGGCATGGTCTGGGGACCTGAGATACAGTAGCCCACAAAGCAGAAGGTCTGAGCCCTCATGGCACTCGCATTCTTTTGAAGATTGAATATCATCACTTTGTTTCTAAAAATAAATCAAAAATGACACCACAAAAGGAAGGTGTATCTGGTATCCACAATCAGTTAGGCCCCTTTTCAAGGCTGAATCTCTAGAGACTTGTTTATCTTTCTTCCCAGAACCGAGCCTCCCTGAAAGCAGTTGCCTCTAGGATCAAGGAAGGCAAAGGCGATCCTCATTGCTTAAACCACGTGGGCTTCCCTGAGGTGGGGCAGCTGGATTAGAAAGGAATTGTATGTGTTTTCAATTAAAAATATTGCTTCCTAAAAAAATATATATATATATTGCTTCCTAACAAAATCATCGCTTAAACCAATTGCTAATCTCTAATATAAAATATAAAGCAAATTCAATCAAAATGAAAATTCTTATGTACTGTTGTGTGCTTTTTTCCCACAAATTGTCAAAGATTATAAATCACTTCTTAATCCTGGTGGCTCAGCAGTAAAGAATCTGCCTCCAATGCAGGAGTCTCAGGAGACGCGGATCCAACCCCTGGGTCTGGAAGATCCCCTGGATGAGTGCATGGCAACCCACTCCAGTACTCTTGCCAGGAGAATCCCATGGACCGAGGAGCCTGGAGGACTTCAGTCCATAGTGTCGCCAAGAGTCAGACACAACTGAAGCGATTGAGCATGCAACAGAACTCTGGTTTTCTGCCTAATTGGAATAAATAAATATACTCACCTTGAATTCTTTATCTAACTAAAAAACCTTAAGTAACACATCCAGACGGATGCACATCCTGATTCCCTTTACTAGTCTTTGTCAGGGAATTGCTCCCCAGTGCCTGAACTTGGATATGCTACTATCAAGCACCATAAGTAGAAACTGTGGAACCAAAGGCTATTAGCTAAAGACAATATGCTTCCTAGGGAAAAAAAAAAAAAAATATATATATATATATATATATATATATATATATATATATGCAAACATTATAAAAGGAGGAGAGAGAAAAAAATAAAATTGATCCTAACAGCTATCTACCAAGAGTTCTAACTCTGGAAAAAGTGAAGAAACAATACTGTAACCTAGTAGTTTTAATGAGAATAAAGTAAATAAGTCTTCTTCTGTGAACTCATCTTTCCCATGGCCTGAACCAGTAGAGACATTTTATTAATGTGTTTTAAAACACTGAGACCCAGAAAGGGTTACTAAAGAGAAAAAATAAAAGCACAAACATAAATACCAAGCCTTCAGCATCCCCCCAGAGGATGTTTAATTGTCAAATGGATAGTTCAGACCTTTTATGATAAATGTCAAATGTTTGAAGCCTATAGAAGAGCAGTGTAGTTCGAGGTGGAGCCTGGGCCTTGGATGGGTTTAACAGCTGGGCCCCAGGAGCAGGGGGCTGGGGAGCTCAGAGTTGGGGCCCTGGTCCATGTGACCCCAAGTGGGTCCTCTAAACCCTGTACACAGTCACCCCCTCTTTAACTGCCTAGGCTGCCACCACCCCTAGTTTCTGAGTCATCACAAACTATTTTAAACAGTAGTCAAAAGATTTAAACTGTTTTAAACAGTAGGCTGAGAACACTCCAAACCCGACCTTTCAGTGGTCCACGCCCAGCCCCAACCCACAGCTTACCTGCTCCGTGAAGCTGCTCTTAACCAACCATTTTGCACCCTGATGCCTATGTGTCATTTCCGCCACTTTGAGTGCTCTTCACACTTTATTTCGTACCCTCTTCTAGCTGGCAATAGTGAAGCTGTGTTCTGGTGCCTGAATTATATATGGTCTAATAGGAAAAGGGCTTCCCTGGTGATTCAGATGGTAAAGAATCCGCCTGTAATTCAGGAGACCTGGGTTTGATCCCTGGGTTGGGAAAATCTGCTGGAAAAGGGCATGGCAACCCACTCCAGTATTCTTGCCTGGAGAATTCCATGGACAGAGGAGGCTGGCGAGCTACAGTCCATGGGGTCGCAAAGAGTCAGACACCACTGAGCAACTATCACACACGCTAATAGAAAAAGTGTGGGAACACATCAACATGTGTTAAATAATACTATTTCTGTATGTTCCAGTATTTCATTATTGAACATTGACAATTTCCGTTAAGCAAAAAATAAGAAAAGCATGGGCACTAGCCTCAGAGGTCACGAGTTTGAGCTCTTTATCATTCTAGCTGTGTGACCCTGGGCAAGTTACTTAGTCTTTCTGATCTGTAGTATCAGAATTGCAAGAAGTGGTGAACAATGCTGACCTCTAAAATTTTTTTGAAGATTCCTGGAAATGTTGGGTATGAAATGCCTGGCACAGAGGAGATATACTATAAAACCCACTTTTCTGCCCTCTCATGGGAGAAGTACTGATCTTTGGGGGGAAGGGAAGTTATTTAACTTTCTGGCAATTTCAAACATTTAGCACAGTTCTTTGTACCTGAAATGTGTCCAGTTACCACTGATTTAAGTAAACCTTTGAGTTGAAAACTGTGAGAATTAAGAATAAAACATAAAGGAAAGAACGCTTGCCCGTGGTTCAGGCACCAGACCTCAGCTCTCATTCTACACCGGGTCGAGTCAGCTTGTACCCTCTGGGAGAATCCTCCTCAAAAGGATGGTGTGGAACTAGAGAAGAAATTGCAAACTGGCCCTCAGACATAGCCCAGTCTCTACAGACATAGCCCAGTCTCTGGATATGTTTTTTGGGCCCATGAAATATGTATGGCTTCCCTAGTGGCTCAGGGGTAAAGAATCCACCTGCCAATGCAGAAGACACAGGTTCAAACTTCCATGTGGGAAGAGTCCACATGATCCCATGGAACAACTAAGCCCATGCACCACAAAGACTGAGCCTGTATTCTGGAAACTGGGAGCCCCAACCACTGAACCCAGGTACTGCAGCTGCTGAAGCCCAGGCGCCCTAGAACCTGCTGTGGAGCCACAGCAAGAGAAGTCAGCACGATGAGAAGCCTGCACCCCACAGCCAGAGAGCAGCCCCCCGACCCGTGTAACCAGAGAAAAACCCACGCAGCAGCAAAGAGCCAGCACAGCCAGAAGTAGAGGTATTTCAAAAACGTCCAGATTGCTGAAATTTTATGGGAAGATCCGGCAAGCTGGGTGCATGGTGCCACACATCAGCTGTATGATGGACCTGGGGCCAGCTCCCCTGTGGACGGACTTGTGCTGCCCGGCTCACACGGTCCCCTCCTGATTCACTGCGCCTGTGTGTGCCACCTGCCTGATTCCCCATGTTCCTTCTGGAAACGCTAGACTACACAAATTCTAGAACTGCTGCTCATTCTCATTTTTGGAGCTGGGGAGCCAGAGCTGTAAGGGTATAACTGCTGGAGGGGCCAGCAGTGGCTTATAGGGAAACCTATAAACCAGCAGTGGTTTACAGTGCTTTGGGTTTATAGCAGTGGTTTATAGGGTTTATACACTGGGCCCCTGGAAGTGCCCCAAAGCCGTGAGCCAGCCTCCCCCCATCTGTTACTACCACACGGTGAGAGACTGAACTCAGAGGTTTGTAAAGTGGGGAAATCAGACGAAGAAGCCAAGAACTGTTTCCAGCATATTTAGCGAAATAGCTGAAACTTCATAGGCTTCAGAAAATATGAAGGAGGAGGAAGTCACGGCTTCCCTTCAGAAGTGCCTCTGAAGGATTCCCTTGGAACAGAGCCAGTGGTGAGTGAGGAAGTGAAGGGGGACATGGCTTTCACTGGGGTAACACTGGATCCCCCGTCCTGCCTGTCATCCAGGGCAATGCTCATTCGGCGAGTTCTCGGAGGTCATGTAAGCCTCCTCACCTCAATACAGCATCTCATCAAAAAGGGCCAGTTGGAGCTAGGATTTGAAGATGACAAGTTGGCCTCCGTGGCAGCGTCTCAAAGTCACCTCCGTGAACAGTGGGGGCAGCCAGGATGAGGTCTCAGGAAAGGAGCCCCCCCAAGTCCTGCATACACACCTCCCGGAGGGGCACCTGGGGACCCACCTCCCATCCCACCATTTAACTCTCACATGGACTAGATCTGCTCGGCTCTCTGGCAGATCCAGTGGATTCCTCCAAGCACCTCTCTAGGTGAACAGGCCAACAACAAAGCAAGAGAACAGGGGTGCGTGCGTGTGTGCTAAGTTGCTTCAGTTGTGTCTGACTCTTTTGCAACTTCATGGACTGTAGGCCGCCAGGCTCCTCTGTCCATGGGATTCTCCAGGCAAGAATACTGGAGTGAGTTGCCATGCCCTCCTCTAGGGCATCTTCCTGATTCAGGGATCGAACCTGTGTCTGTTACATCTCCTGCAGTGGCAGGCAGGATCTTTACCAGCGGTGGCACCTGGGAAGCCCCCAAGAGAACAGGTGTACCTGTGGCTTAAAAAAAAAAAAAACGGAAGAGAAAGAAGGGGGAAAAACCTATGGAGAAGAGTCGTAATATGCTGCAGTAGTTAAATTATCTTCTTTGAATTCTTTTAGAAATAAAATAAATATAAAAAAACAAGTACTTTTCTCACCTAATTTGCTTGTGGAGCTGATAATTAAGTGTTGTTGGTTGCATCACCAGAATGAATTTGTGATACTTGCTGTAGTGTCTCTGCATATTTAAAGACAAAAATGTTCCTCTGGTGCTCAGCAAAAATATCATTTTTATGAACCTTCTCCCCCAGGCAGTTCTGTAGCCTCCATGCCGTGTTTATAGAGTGCAAGACACCTTGGCTGAGACACGACAAAGACTCACAACACCAAAATGCTCCTGCTAGCCTGCCTGTTCCTCAACTCTGAGAAAGCCCAGACCCAGAGTTCTAGAGAAATTCCAGATGTTCTCGGGGAGGCCTCCTCCCTGTTCATCTGTATGTTTCTTGATGATTTCATACCCCCTCCCCACTTCCAGTTTAATAAATGTAGAGAGGAAAATTTTCATGATGGTCAAAAACTCCAGCTCCATGTGCAAGTAATTAAACACCTTGAGCCAGTTTCCACATCCTCAAATGGGAATGATACTAGTAACTCATAAGGATGAAGATAAAATGAGCCAATGCCTGAAAGTATTTAGCACATAGCAGGTACTCCATGCCAGGTAGATATCATCTTCTTCATCACCACCATCAGCAGTAGCATTGCTGTTTATTCTCGATGACCCCAAAGTAGTTGCATGACTCAGGGAAATACTTTAAAATACATATTCACAGATCCCACACTCAAAACCATAATAGAGGGACTTCCCTGGCGGCTCAGTGGTTAAGACTCTATGCTTCTCCTACAGGGGTGAGGGTTCAATCCCCGGTCAGGGAACTTAGATCCCATATGTTGTGTGGGGTGGCCAAACAGCAGAAAACAAAACACAAAAGAAAACGAACCAAATGAAGGACCGTATTAGAACTTCTGAGAATGTGTACTGATTTCCTTTAAACTCCCTTGGTGAATAAATGCTCAGCCAAGCCTGGGAACCACTGGTCCAGACCTGTCTCCACAGAACCTCAGAGACTGGGTGTGAAGACAGCAATGACTCGAGGGGGACTCAAGGTGAAAGAAAGTTCACTGTTCCTTTGAAAGTCACTCTATTTAGTCCTTGGGAAATGGGCCCATCACCACTGCCACTTGGGAGAAGCTCTTCTCTCGGTTTTCTCTCAATCTTACTTATTAGTGCCAGAAACTCATGGCTAGCATTCAGGTACACGTCAAAGAAACTGAACTTGCTTTTTCTTTGAGCAGCTGTCACAGAAGAGACCTCAGCATACACACAGATGAAAAAAATTTTAAATACTTTCTTTGCATTGGAGCAGGTGGAGGACTCAATTTCAGCTTTTGTAACTAACATCCCCAATCCATTTAGCTCTGTAAGTAATAGAAGTAATTTAGCCACTCAGTCATGTCTGTGCCTCTTTGCGACCCCACAAACTATAGCCTGCCAGGCTCCTCTGTCTAGGGGATTCTCCAGGCAAGAATATTGGAGTGGGATGCTATTCCTTCTTCAGAGGATCTTCCCGACCCAAGGATTGAACTCAAGTCTCCTGCACTATAGGCAGATTGTTTACCATCTGAGCTACCAGGGATGACCTAGCTTTATAAGCCGAGTTACTAAATGTTCTTTGTGTGACAACCTCAGTGGAAATGATCAACAAGATATATTTCTCTGGTGAGCTATGGTTTTCTTCTGCCAGTTGGGACAGAGGTAGGTGAAGAAGCAGAAAACTTCTCCATTCCAACTGATGGTGCTAAACAGTTATTTGTGCCAAGAATTATTTTGGCTGGGGAACAGCGATCTCTACTCAAGCTTTCTTACTTTTTCTGCTACCCAGGTAATAGATCTGTGGGAAACCAATGTGGTTGCCTACTGTGACCAGATATTGACGAACATGCGGAATTTGCGTTTACCGGGTTTGCCCCTAAACATCACACCTGTGACGGGTCCCGTGCTGGCAGTGCCCTGCAGGCCAGAGCAAGAAGAGAGCCCACATTCCTCTCACAACTGTTATATCACCAGCATCTGCCCCCCATTCAAGAAATGGCCTGGTTAGTTTTGGAAGGATAAACATGAATTCAGTCTAGTTTATAAGATCACAATTCTTCGCAAACTTCATTACTTTATTAGGGTTTACAACATAACTCCCAAATGCTTTGGGTATCAGGAGTCTACCTGTAGGGCCATGTTTCTTAACTGGGGGTGCTGGGGACATTTTGGTTGAAATAACTGGGGATGTTGCTTTATGGGCATCCAGTGGACAGAATCCGGTGACGCTGCTGAAATCTTACAACACAAGGCAGGGTCAGAGTCAAATTATCTCTCCCCAAATGGCAACGGTGCTGAGCTTAAGAAAGCTGGGTGTAGAAGAACCTGTCAGATCCGGCTCCTGCCCACCTTACGAAATCCCTCTGCGTGGCAGCTGGTCTCCTTCCCGTACTGTCAGGATACAGGGATCGCTGATACTGGTTTTCATTGTTGCCTTGTTGGGCAGCCTCTAGGGCAGGGGAACGTCTGTTTGCAGGAACCTCTTCTTCCCCCACCCCCTGCATGGTAGCCGGGATAAGTGTGTGTTTCAGGCTGACCTGAAGGATTACAGTGGCATAACTTACTCAGGGGTGGCTGAGACCCAGTTCTATAGTAACCAGTTCGAATGCTTAACAAAATCAAAAAGATGAATAGATATCATCTGTGCTGAAAAAAAAAATGGAGAAAGTTGCTAAACAGATGGCCTAACTACAAAAGGAAGTCAAGACCAAATTGTATGGTTAACCTGCTGCTTTGTTGTAACCATCGCTTCTGTTGCTGCTATTGTGATTATTTGACACCTGTCATAATTATGGCATCCTGGGCAAATACATTCTGCATACTCTTGATTCCAAAAAGGTTTTTCAATATATATATATTAATATATATATATATATACACATATATATATTTAATTTATTTACTTTTAATTGGAGGATGATTGCTTTACACTATTGTGATGGTTTATGCTATATATCAGTACAAATCAGCCATAGGTCAATACATATTTTTGCCCAGAGAAAAGAATATCTGAAAACTAGGAGGAGTGGTAACATCGATAATTAATTATTTCCTGGGAAAAAATGTGGGTCCAGTTCTGGAAACCATGTTTTTGCTTTTTGGAGACCTTATTTTTCCCAAATGGCTCATGTTTCTTTTGGTGACTCTGAGAAAGGATACTCATGACTTTGATGCTATCATTGGCCAGTGGGTACCTGCTCTGAATCAGCAGCAAAAATGGACACAAAAGAATCATTTGGAATTCCCATCAAGGAAGACGTATGGCATAACTGTGAATTTTGTTCAGTTGAGAAACTTAGGCTTCTAAGTTAAGAACAAGGTAGGAAGGGGAATAAATAGGAACAAGTAAATCTTCTTTACTTTGATAAATCATATTTTTATGGGCTCTGAATGCCCATCCTGAAAAGTTTGTAGAGAAATTGATTCTTATTGCTTACTGTTGCTCACTCCCTCCCCACCCCCACCCCACAACCTACAGAGAAAACAGTCTGGAGCACTAGCCCCTTGCACTGGTTTTCATGGCATCCTCACCATCTGGATGGTCCCTATGGGGCTGCTATGGTAACGACTCTAGAGGGTGCCATTCACCATGGACCAAAGTATAAACGGTTCCCTTGGAAATGTTCAAAAGAGACATGGCACCTCAGTGGGCAAGACTGTGACCTGGGAACTCCTGCCAGTTCTGGAAGCTGTTGTGAACATGGGTGAGCTGGCCATTCCCCTCTGAAATCCTTCCCTCTCCCTGGAGCACCCCGCTCCACATCATCGCCTTCAAAGTTTGGGGAAACCCCAGCAGAGCTTCCAAGATCCCCTCCTTCGTAGCTCCTCACCGTTCCTCTTGCAGAAGTCACGCACTCACCTACCCACCCCGTGTCCTTCTAACCACCTTCAGCAGATTGCCAGAAACCAAAATTTAGCCTTTCCTTGGTGAGAGGAGGGGGACGCAGGCAGGGTAGAGAGAGGAGATGTTAAAATGCATCTGCCTTTTTGTCTTGTTTTCTTGTTCATCCTAACCTACCTGGGGCTGAGTGAGTCCCAGGGCTTTTCCATGGAGATTTCTAAGATAACTTGACAAATGAGAAGAGCAGAGTGCATCTACACACAGCATTATACCTCATGCAAAGGAGGCAAATTATCACTCATTCAACATGAGTCACTGGAGAGTGAAAGGTATGAAGGGGAAAACAGCAAAGACCAAGTGTAACCTCTTGTGCCAGCTGACCCGTCTGTCCACGCAGAGTATACGCCTTATGACCAGTTCTGTCTCTCAGCTTCTCTTCCTTCAGTTCTTGCATTTGCCATCTTGCTCCAATCACTCCTTTTTGTTTCTGGCACCACCGAGTCCAGTGGGGCCTATTTCTTGGTCCAACAGGGCACCATCTCCGGGAGTGTCAAGCCCTGTTGGGTCCCTCCACTGGTGTCAGAGTTGACTCTGAGAATGACAATTACAAGCAATAAGTGTGGAGAAAAACAGCATAATCAGGATGAGACTGGGACTCCAGTGTCCTCAGCATAAAGATTTCCACATGACATTTGCCCTCTGAATAGCAGTTTTTGTAATTCATTTCTTTGTTTAGACCTACTGCTCTACTGTTTGGCAGATGCTTTCTCGTCTCTCCTGGTGCCCTCATGGCAGAGCTGAGCACATTGCCTCGCACACATGAGGTTCTGCGCACTGGGATAAAAAGCAGGAAGCAGTCATGAAGATGAAAAAATGAACAAAGAGGTTTGGGCACCAAAGCCTCTGGTAACCATTTTGCATTAATCTTCTGTAGCCGAAGCTCTACTCCTGAAAGCTGTCTCACCTTGGAAGTGACACTGTGTGTGTGTGTGTGTGTGTTGTAAAGAGAGAGCTAGAAGCCACTACAGCTGGCTGGTTGCTCAGCCGCCCTCCCACCAGGATGCTGGGAGCCTGAGATCCCCCGATGAGTGTGGATCTTAAGGTTTCCATGAGCCCTGCTCGCTGGCTCACTGGATCGGGAGCACGTATGAGCCCAGGCAGCCTGTGATCCTGGAGCGCTTCCCTTTCATGTGCCCCACTGCTTATGTGCTCTGACAACAATATGGTGAGACTTCCCTCCCTCTGGCTCAGGGCCACGGAGGCCATCAGAGCACACACCATGCATTAGGAGTGGGCAGAATAGCAGGAAAAGGTCAGAATGAATACTTCCTTCTCTTGAAAGAAATACGCCTTAGCTCGAGTGCTCGTCCACAGAACAGAGACCATCTCTGCGAGGCATCTGTCAAACAAGCAAGTGCTTCTGAACGTGCGATGTTGAACTTCTACCCACGACTAGAGCCAGTGGCAGGTGACCCTCTTTTATAATGACTAGCAGCCCTAATAAAAGGAGGTCTTAAGGGGGCCCCGCTGGGGGGTGACAGAGGAGGAGGGGAACGTGGTAGGCCGTGTACAATACTGGATCTGTTTATCTTGCGTGAGAAGGAAAGCAGGAATGACTGGGCATCAGAGTGCCCTGTGCTGTCCACTCTCTGGATGTCTTCCAGGGCAGGGACCTGTGTCCAGGCCTTATTTGATATGATGTGGTAAATGCCAGTTCGCCTCTGCCTGCTTAGAATTTGTATCTTTCACTCTGAGAGGTTTCTTCATTGAAAAGGAGAGGAAGAGAAAATGAATAAATAAAAATGCTTAGCTTTTGAAGATTTAAAAAGCAAAATGGAAAGACAAGGACACCAGTTTGCAACACCGTGGGTGAATGAGGTGCGGCTTCGTGGTGGTTGGTGGGACGCGTCCATTCACTTCTCATGAAGATAAGCTACCCTAAAACTTAGTGGCTTAAAGCGTGTTTATTTGGAAATTCCCCGGCAGTCCAGTGGTTAAGACTTGATCTTCCCGTGTGTAGGGAGGAGGGGTAGGTTCAATCCTTGGTCAGGAAGCTAAGATTCCATATACCTTGTAGCCAAAACCCCAAAACATGAAATAGATGCAATATTAAAACAAATTCAATAAATACTTTAAACATGGTACACATTAAATAAATATTAAAAAAATTAAAAATACAGTTATTTAACCCACAATTTTGTGGGTTGGTGGTTTGGCTGAGCTGAGCTGGAGGTCTGGTGGAGGCTGGGCTGCGGGGCTGCTGAATCCACTGGGGCGGGAACAGCTCACCTCTGCTCCCTTGGGCTCTCACCCTCCAACTCGCCTGAGATCGCTGACCTGAGGGTGGGTGGGATTCCAGACAAAGCCGAGCTGCTCAGAGCTTCCGGAGGCCCCCCTCCCAGCTGACACCCCACAGTCTCTGTCCTGGGCTACTGGTCAGAGCAGATCCCCCAGTTAAAGCCATTTTCAGGGGTCAGGAAAATATGCCACCTCTTGGAAGGAGGTTGCAAAGTCACACTACAAATGGGCATGACTTCAGAGAGGTGTCAAGAACCGGTTATTTTTTCAGATTGTCTACACAGCGAGCCTTTTTTTGTTACTTGGCCCTGGCCTCTGGCACCACTTTGCAGGGACCCACAGAGGCAATAAGTGGCTGCTTTGAAAGGAGAACCCTGGTCTAAGAATCAGGACGGCTGGATTCCTGTCCTGACTATGCCATCATCAGATGGTGCAACCCTGAGAGTTCGCTTGCATCTTCCCTGTAGGATGGAAGAGGTGGTCTCAGACAGCTTAAGCCCTATGAATCCTGTGATTCCTTGATAGCAGCATTCTCATAAGTGGCTCAAGTGAGCATAGACAGAAGGTGTTTTTATATTAAAAAATGGATGTTTCTATGTTTTTCACTATCTTCTGCTCTGGTCATCATCCACATCTAGCTTGTTCCTTTTCTCATTTTTGTCATTTTGCTTTTCAATTTCTATTTATTTATTTTTAAAATTATTTTATATTGGACTGTATATATATATATATATATTGATTTAGAATGTTGAATTAGTTTCAGATGTATGGCAAAGTGATCAGTTATACATATACATCCATTTATTCCTTTTCAAATTCTTTTCCCTTTTAGGTTATTACAGAATATTGAGCAGAGTTCTCCATGCTGTGCAGTAGGTCCTGGTTGATAATCTGTTTTATATATGCATACATGCATGCTAAGTCCCTTCAGTCATGTCCGACTCTTTGCAACCCTATGAACTGTAGCCCACCAGGCTCCTCTGTCCATGGAATTCTCCAAGCAAGAATTCTAGAGTGGGTTGCCAATCCCTTCACCAGGGGATCTTCCCGACCCAGGGATCAAACGCTTGTCTCTGGCATCTCCTGCATTGGCAGGCATGTTCTTTACCACTAGCACAACCTAGGAAGCCTGTTTTATATATAATAGTGTGTAATTGTCACAAGCTCCCAATTTATCCCTCCCCCTCTTCCGCATTGGTAATCATGTTTGTTCCTAAATCCCTGAGTCTGTTTCTGTAAATAAGTTCATTTCTATCATGTTGTTAAGTTCCACATATAAGTGATAGTATATGGTATTTGTCTTTCGCTGTCTGACTTACTTCACTTAGTAAGATAATCTCCAGGTCCATCCATGCTGCTGCAAATGGCATTATTTCATTCTTTTTATGGTTGATATTCTATTGTTTGTATGCACCACATCTTCTCTATCTATTCATCTGTAGATAGTTGTTCCTTTTCTGTTCTACTGTCTAAGGTATCTTTTGGGGGAAATTTGGATTCATTGGGAGGTAGAGAATATAATAAGTAGTCTCTTTTTAATTTTAATTACTTGTTGCACAAATAATATTATGAAAAGTGTCACAAATAGATAAATATTCAAAAATCCTACCACTCAAAGAATACAGACATAATTATACATTTCCCACAAATATTTATATATAACACATGTACTGTCTAAAATTTGTAGTCATCATCTTTAAAGTGTATGTCTTTACTTTAAGGAGGAAACATACATAAAAGAGCATACATCATAAGTGTACAGCTTGATGAATTTTCAAGAGATAAACATACTCATCTGACAAACATCAAAGAAAACATTCCCCAAAACCCAAGCCCTCCTCATCTTCCCTCTCAATTACTACCCAACTCCCCAAAGTTAGCCAAGATCCTAACTCCTTTTACTCTGGGTTGGTTTTGACCTCCATGTAGATGGAATCATGCAGCGGGAACGTTTTCCTGTCTGGCTTTTCACTCAACATTATATCTGTGAGATTCATTTCTGTCACTGTACATGGCAGTAGATTGCTCAATTTTACCCCCATAAATCATCCCTTTGTATGATCCTACCAATAATTTGTTCATCTGTTTCACAGCTGTGCACATGGTAGTTTCCAGTTTGGGGATATTATGAATAGTATTTCTATGAATAGTCTCATAAATGTTTTTGGTGCACACATGTACCAATGGTTACATATATATACTTAGGAGTGGAATTGTTCAATCATAAGTTTTACATTCAGCTACCGTAGATACTGTTGAATGATTTTCCAAATTGGTTTTACCAAATTACATGCCAACAGCAACTCATCAAGAGTTCCTATTGATCTACATCTTTGCCAACACTTGGTGATGTCAGCCTTATTTTTTAAAGACTTTTTTTTAATGTGGACAATTTTTAAGGTCTTTATTGAATTTGTTACAATATTCTTTCTGTTTTAGGTTTTGGTTTTTTGGCTGTGAGGCATGTGGAATCTTAGCTCCCCAACTAGGGATTGAACTTGCGTCTACTGCATTGGAAGGTGAAGTCAACCCCTGGACCACCAGACAAGTCCCGGCCTTTTTCAATTTTAGCGACTCTGGTGGGTGTGCACAGTACGTCATTGTGCTTTTGTGAATGCCATTTCACAATGCTTCTTTTGTTTATTTGTGTTTACATATTATAGATCATCCCTTGAAGTTCCATCTAGTGATTCTTCCTTTTCTGGTATGGAACTTTAAAAAAAAAAAACATGCAAAAGCAAAATATCATATATACCTACACCTATGACAATATTCAGCTTCTGAAAACTGAATTCTTCTGAAAGCAGAAATTTTTGATCTGTTCTACCATGGATGAAGTTTGAAGACATTATGCTAAGTGAAATAAGCCAATCCCCACAAGACAAATACTATGTTCTTCCATTTATAGAAGTTACTTAAAATAGTCAGAATCAAAGAGACAGAAAGTAGAGGGATGGTTGTCCGGAGCCAAGGGGAGGTGTCAGGGCTGGGGAGGAGAAGTCAGTGTTTAATGGGTACAGGTTTCAGTTTTGCAAGATGAAGAGTTCTGGAGACGGATGGTGGTGCTGGCTGCCTGACAGTGTGAAAGTACTCCATGCCGCTAAACTGCACACTTTAAAATGGTTAAGATGATAGATTTTATGTTATGTGTATTTACAAGAATAAGAAAAGACCGGCAAAAATAAAATGGCCATCAGTCCAAAACTTTGCATAAAATATGGCATCTCCTCCTGTCTGAGTCTTCAGAGCCCTCTCACATGTCAAGCAGTCTACTGGAGAGAAAGGAGACTGTAAATAGCAGAATGCGTCCCAGCAGAATTTGTTCCTTCACCAAGCATCATAGAAATTATCTACTCCCTCCACCCACAAAAACTAGAATTGCTGAGAACACAGAAGTTCCAAGGAAGCAGATTTCAAGTCAATATAAGAAAGTATCTGTTTTTAAAAGAACTGAGTAATAACAAAATGACCTTCTGGACACTGACCATTTTGGTGTTTTGTTTTTTTTTTAAAGATGCTACAGTTCAGTTTTCAGTTGGAAAACTGTTTCTTTTTTAAAAAAAATTAAATTATATTTTACTTTTAATTAAAGGAAAATTACTTTACAATATTGTGATGGTTTCTAATGCATTTGAGTCCATTCTAATGAGGTGGATGAACCTAGAGGGTATGAACTGCCTCTTGATTCTATAATTCTATTATTAATAGATTTTTCCTTGTCAGTTGAATCTTGAATTGAATATGGACACTGATTATCCCTGGACTATTCAAAAGGTTTTTTTTATTTTTTTTTTATAAATATGTTTCCCTTCTATAGGAAGGTCTGGAAGCTAGGTGATCCTTTCAGATAGTTTGCAGCCATGACCCAGCATGCCAATATTAGGCCAACAAAAATAGCCTTGAGATAGCATTTGCCATTGTCAAGAATAAACTCTGATGGAAACAGGCCAACTTCATGGATGCCTGTTAGCCTGCTTGCTTTCTAAGGGACTTAGTGCTATAGATGGAAAGTTTGTGCTCCCCTAAAATCCACATGTTGAAATCTAATCCCTAATGTGATGGTATTTGAAGGTGGGGTCATTGGGAGGTGATGAGGTGGGGCTCTCAGTGAATAAGGTTAGTGCCCTTATAACAGGGACCCTGGAGAACTCCCTCAGTCCCTCTCTATGTAAGGACACAGCAGGAAGATCTCCCCCTATGAACCAGGGAACAGACATGACTGAGCAACTAACTTTCAGCTAAGCCCTTAGTCTGTGTATCTCCCATTTGACCTCCTACTGGCTCCCCCAAATTCCTCAGTCTGGACTAGCTGCCAGTCTGATGTTTCCCCTGGGAAACATCAGGATCCCCTGGGAGCCCCTGATATAGTCCCAATCCAGTCTTTCAATGCTCTATGCTGTGCCAAATGACAGGACTATTCCTTATTCAAGCCATTTCCCACCTGAAATAGAAACTGGGTGAATGACTGGCATAAACATCATGATCACTTTTAAGTAGGATATGAATCAGCTTAGTGTAAAGAATTCTCTTATGGTTATTTTTACTTCTATTAGAGTCTAGTCAGGAGACATTATTTTCATAGTCACTAAATCCAAGCTTTTTTTAAAAACCTATTTAGGCCTCCAATTTTCTTCAACCAGAAATATTTAAGGCAGTTTGAACAGGCAGGTCTAGATGCAAAAGTGCAAATTGGAAACTTCATTTTCAGTTTAGAGAAAATTTTATGTCAAAAGATGCTATCAATTAGGTTAAAATAGATTCTTTCTAAGATCCATTTTAGTTTTAGGATGCTGTGATTGTTAGACCATTGACTGACTTGCTTTTATCTCGCAGGGGAAAGCCGTGCAATTGCTTGTAGTTACCGTCGCCCACAAGAGGAAGCCAAGTCCCAGTAAGGATGAATACACTACTGTGGTCTTTTCCAGTGCCAAGAATCTAACTCTGGCGACAATGCCCACATGCTCTTCCCCATCGCTCTCTGTAAATGACACTGGCTTCATCATCCTCAGACTGAAAAGGAAAAGGCATCAGGAATGAGAAGGTAGGGACTTCCCTGGTGGCCCAGTGGGTGCACTTGGCCTCCTAGTGTGGGGGGTGAGGGTTTGATCCCTAGTCAGGGAACTAAGTTCTCATACTCCTTGCAGCCAAAAACCCCAAATCCCCCATAAAACAGAAGCAATATGATAACAAATTCAATAAAGACGTCACCACCAATAAGAGTAAACAAGCAGTGGAAACTGCTACTATGATGAAACTATGACATAGTTGCTGCAATATTGAAAGAGACGTTTACACACTCCTACTAGCTACAATAAAATGTGTAACTTGCCTAAATCAGAGACCACAGGATCAGCAGGAGGATTTTCCACCCTGAAACTCTATATCTGGGGAGGTCCCAGAGAGTCTAATCTGTGTACCCACTGAAAGTGTTACAGTATACTGATGCATATATATGGAATTTAGAAAGATGGTAACGATAACCCTGTATGCAAGACAGCAAAAGAGACGCAGATGTATACAACAGTCTTTTGGACTCTTCGGGAGAGGGCAAAGGTGGGATGATATGCGAGAACGGCATTGAAACGTAAATTATCATATGTGAAATCAATCGCCAGCCCAGGTTTGATGCATGATACAGGGTGCTCAGGTCTGGTGCACCGGGATGACCCAGAGAGATGGAATCAGGAGGGAGGTGGGAGGGGGGTTCTGGAAGGGGAACACATGTGTGCCCATGGTGGATTCATGTCAATGTATGGCAAAACCAACACAATAATGTAAAGAAAGTAAATAAAATAAAAAATTTTTAAAAATAAAAATAAATAAATGAATAAATATATATATATATATATATAACTTAAAAAGGAGGACAATAAAGTACCTTATCACCATTTTGACTGGCACATAGAACGAAAGAAAAATATATTGGCTGCCCAGCTGGTTGAATTCGAGCATGTTCTAGCAAACTTTGGTGGGCAGATGAGGTGGACTAGCTATGATTTTATTTAGATCTGTACTTGATGACTCTCCTTAGTTATGAAATAACTGAATCAGTTGGAAATGATAGTAGCAATTGTTAGGATAAAACCCCTAAACAGATAGGAGAGGCTGTGGTGGTAGCCCTTGGCCCAAGGAGGAGAGGGGCAAGGTCCTTACATTTAATGTAATAGTCTTGACAGAACTTTGGGGGAAAAGAATTGTTTACATGCAGAACAGTCCCTTCAGCAACTGAACCGAGTTCAGGATGCATCTTGAGGGAGTGTGGGGCAGTGTCTAAGAGAAAGGGAACTTCATGGCCTCAAACTTCAGGTCAGTGAAAAAGTCCACTGGTGAGTCTTCAGGAAGCTGCAGGCACCAAGCCGTTTGTTCTGGCTTCATTTCAGAACGAAGCCTGGAAGGGAGGAGGGCTTTTAGTCCATGACTCGTGGGAAATATTGATGATGAACCACAGGCCAATGACTGTCGGTCAAAACAGATGAATGAGGTGCGGGCTAAAGAAGAAGCGATCATTACAGTGATCTCAGGGGAACTGAGGACTTAGCAGGATGTCAGGAGTGATGGACAGAGGAAAGACGCTTCTGTGGGTGTAAGAGGTCTGCAGAGTACTGGCCAGGACAAGGTGAGTCACCTTCAGGACGGTCTCTGTCCCTGGGCCTGGCAGGAAGAGAACCAGTCAGAGCCATCTCCTATTGCCCGGCCTCCTGGGACGAGGCTGGACAGTGGATGCTCTCTACATGTGATTTCAAGAAGCCACAGCCCCTGTATGTACTGGCCGAGCAGCTAGATAAGACTGCCATGTGGGGACACATGGTATCTGAAGGAAATAAAATAATTAACTCCAAGAGATATATGTACCCCAATGTTTATAGCAGCACTATTGATAACAGCCAAGACATGGAAGAAACCTAAGTGTCCATTGACAAATGAATGGACAAAAAATGTGGTGTATATAAACATGTAGTATTATTTAGCCTTAAAAAAGAAGAAAATCCTGTCATTTGCAACAACATAGATGAATCTGGAGGGCATCATGCTAGGTGAAGTAAGCCAGACAGAGAAAAACCCTGCATGGTGTTACTCATATGTAAAATCTAAAAAAAAAAACAAAATCAAACCCGTAGAAACAGAGAGTGGAAAAGTGGTTGCCGGGGGTGAGGGGTTGTGGGAAACAGGGAGAGGTTGGGAAAAGGTATAAACTTTCAGTTGTAAGATGAATAACATTAGAGGGTTTAAACCATGGTGACCATAGTTGCTAAAACTATATTATATAATTGAAATTTGCTAAGAGGGTAAAGCCTTAATTTTCTCACAAGGAAAGGTAAATATGTGAGGTGATAGATGTGTTAATAACTCCATCCATGTGACTATTAACTCTCCACGGGGAGACTCCTCTCACTATATATATGTATATCAAATTATCACATTGTACACCTTAAATATCTTACAATTTTCCAGCTATACCTCAATAAAGCTGAGAATAAAAGAAAATATAGACTGCAAAAATAATAATAAAACCACAATACTGAAGCTTCGAAATCGCTGGAATCCCTCTTCTTTCATTTTTCAAACCAAATGCACCACTTTCTAGATTTCCTCCTTCTATTCAATGTCAGATTTTGGAAGATGCTTTTGTGGTACATTAATATCATGGCATCCTTAGGGTATTGGGAAGTTATCACAAGCTTATAAGATATTCACAAAATCCCATTGGCTTGTAAATTCCACAGGACAAGAGCTGGCTATTTTGGTTGCCATTGAATTCTCCATGTCTCACTCAGTGGCTTGTGGTCTAGGCTATTGCATTTCCATCAAAATGAATCTTGGGACACAAGCGGCAGTTTCTACAGCAGCAAAGCCTAAAGATGCCAACCATAGATTAAGAAATAATAACATATTAATGCATTTGAAGTTTGGGCTTTTAGTTTGGAACAGTCATGGCAGTAAATCATTTTTTAAAAAGAAGCTCAATAGTGTCAATTCCCCCAAATTGCTGCATTCATTTCATTTTAATCATCGTTGACCTTCCCTTCTTATGCCCCACTCCAGTTCCAAAGAAATAAGACAATTCCATATGTCTCCTTTTTCTCTACCTTGTTGTTTAAGAATTTGCAGGAAGCACTAGAAGGGCAAGATCTGGAGTCTCTAAGAGTTAAACTGGAAAAAGGCATTTTAAAAAATCCCTTTTCCCTAAACCAGTTGATCTTCCTGGGCTCCTACTGTCATTGGATTCTCCTCAGCAGGCTTCATCTCAGTCCATTGCCAACTAGTATGTATGGAGTCAGCAGGAACATATAAATCACATTATGCTAAACACAAAGGATATAAGTAGCTGAAAATAGTCTACAAAGACATTGAAGCCCAAAAAAAAGGCTGCAGACTTGCATCACCAAACCCCTAAAACAGTTTTCCTATAAAATGAAAGAGTGACTTGGAAAAAAAAAATAGTGTTTCTTTCTTCTTTATTTTAATTCTTCAAAAATTAAAAGGTGATATTAAGATTTTTCTTGTCAGGGAATACCATTCTAAATTTGTTGACACTCATTCCAGTGGTGTGTTATTTTGTTCTGGTTTAGTTTGGTTTGGGGTTTTCACTAGCACATCCACAACCAAAGAACAGAATTATCTCTGAGTGAAGAGGAAATCTTGAGATCTCACCATGAATCAATTTATCTATCACCATCAAGATGAAGTGACAGGCGGCGGGGTGGGAGGCGGGAGTATACTTTTAAAAGAAATTAAAACTCTTTGGAAGATGAATCTCAAATGCATTCTATTACATGAAAGAAGCCACCCTCAAAATACTACCTGCTACAAGAATTTGTTTATGTAACATTCCAGAAAAGAAAAAAAGATAGGGACAGAAAGCAAAGCAGTGGTGGTATGGGAGCTGGGGTAAGAGCTGAGGTACAGGAATAGGTGAGAATTTGGGGGCTAATGGAAATGTTCTGTCTGGTCCTTGTGGTCACGCAACTTCATGCATCTACCCAAACTCACAAAAGTGTACACTGAAAATGGTGAATTGACTCTATGTAAATTATCCCATAATGAAAATGAAATGAGGGGACACAAGCATGTCAGCTTCTCCCTGCAGGGGTTGGGAGTAGACGGAGCAGGTGGAGGTGGCAGGGAGGGACCCCCGCCAGCATCACTGTGACCACAGCTCTGACACGTGACAACCGTACCTCACCTCTTTCTCACACTTGTCTGCCCAGAGTTACAGACTCAGGAGGCTGCGGGCAAGGGTTTCAAACCCCAGTCTGTCTGACTCCAGTCCCTAGGGTTTCATCACATTAGTACGCTGCTTCTCTTGCTTGGAGACAGGCTCTGACAGCTGAGAAATGCACTGACTTCCCAGGACCATGGGCCAGAGTCCTCTAACTCACCCAAGAGCCAGAGCCAGCATTCAAGCCCAGGTCTAACTGACCCTAGAGCACATTTTCCTGCTTGCTGCACGTGTGGTTTACTGGCTTATTCTTGTTTTTAAGTCTTTCCGATATTTATCTCTCTAAAAGCTGAAAATTACAGGAGGAGTATGTGTCTATCATTTTTCATACTCATGCACACGAAGAATGCAAGTCTTGTTATAAAGAATTTGCAAACGTAGCTACTTTGAGCAGTTAATGATAAGCTGAAGACTAAATAATTAATTAATTATTTGAATTAAATCAAATTTAATTATTTAAAGAAATAATTTTTAATTATAGCCAACTATGCATTTGAATTAAATAAATAAATGTTAACTATGCTTTACTAAAATTTGAAGATGTTGAGTGAGTTACAAACATAGCTTTTGGCAACAATGGCCCAGGTTTGAAACACAATTTAAGGCTTAGTAGCTAACTTTGGATAAATTTCTTAGTAACTAGTTTCCTCAACTGCAAAATAAAGATGAGAACAGTACTGAAGTCTCAGAGTTGTCCTTGGTATTACATGAGTTAATATGTATACAGTACTTAGAACAGTTGCATGGGATATATGGTAAAGAAGTGATACTTTGATTTTACTTTATTTTTAAATTTTAATTATTTATTTTGCTTTAGATGGGTAAAAATGAAAACATATAGAAGGATAAGATAGAAAAGATGATCAACTCCAACAACAAAATGTTGCTGTTTCCTTTCTTCTTTCCTTTTCTGCTTTTAGTTTCCTTCTTTCTTATACACACACACACACACACACAAATGTTAGAACTTAAATGTGACCCCCCCACAAAAAAAAACAACTAAAATCTTTTTTTTTTTTTTTTAACTGCACAGTGAGGCTTGCAAGATCTTAGTTCCCCCACCAGGGGTTTAAACCAGGTTCACAGTAGTGAAGGCACAGATTCCTAACCACTGGACCACCAGGGAGGTCCCAACAACTAAAATCACTTTTTAAAAAGATTGCCTGGCTCTAATGTGTTGTTCAATGATTCTTGGGGGTGAGAAAAGTATTAAAAATGGGGAAATATATAATTTCCTTAAGATAAAATCTTCCTTTGAGCTTATACACTCTATTATTCAATACTAAGTGCTTAAATACACTCAATATAAGTCTACATTTACTAAAATGTTATTGATTTTCGGTTGTGCCAGATATTCCAGGGACCATGAAGATTGGCTTTCAGAGGCTTAAGTCACCTACTAGTCAAATCTTGGGAAATATCTAGATAGGTTGTTTTTGGGGGGAGAATTCCAGTTACCTATTGCTGTTTAATGAACCACCCCGAAACTTAGTGGATTAAAACAACAATTTATTATTTTCCCTCATAATTCCGTAAGCCGATGGCACTCATTTGGGGGCTTTTATTTCTTGGAGACTTTCAGACAGTTATAGTCAGATGGTGGGTGGCACTGGACTCAGACGATGGTTTAGCTGGGCTGGACGTCAGGAATGGCTGGCTCAGGCAGCTGGCGGTCAGTGCTTCGTGGGTGGGGCCAGAGGCTCAGCTGGGCCTGTCAACCAAGATACCCGGATGTGGTCTTTCCACGTGGCTATTCTCTTCCCAGTGAGGAGGCTAGTTTCCAAAGAGATTCCCAAGAGGAAGTAAGCAAGCATCGTGAGGCCCAGGAAGAAGCAACAGCTTCTTACCACCCAACCTCAGAAGTTCTAGAAGGTCAGTTCCTTCTACTAGTGAAGTGGGTCACTAAAGCCCAACCAGGATTCACCAGGAGGGAATTAGAGTTGACCTCTGGACATGACCCTGGAGAAGGAAATGGCAACGCACTCCAGTACTCTTGCCTAGAAAATTCCATGGATGGAGAAGCCTGGTGGGCTACAGTCCATGGGGTCGCAAAGAGTCGGGCATGACTGAGCGACTTCACTTCACCTCACTTCTTGACATGAAGAGCAGCAGGCACACACAGGGAGGGAAGAAATCAGTAGTGGCCATCCCTGAATACTATTGCAAAAAGAGATAAACAGAGGGAACAAATGCAGGCAAAAAAGTGTCAACTACCCACTGGCCTCTTATCCCCCACCAGGGCCCCATGAAAAGAAACCTGAACTTTGCAACTTGGTTTCTTCTTTCCCAGTTCCCTCCCATAGAGAAGATGTAATTACTCCCCTGTAGAATAAGGATAAAAATTCTTGGACGGTTGGTTAAGGTAATTTTATTAGAGTATGAGCTCGTTGACACTATATTCTGTGAGCAGCAAAGTCCTCAACTGTCCTTGGTGATTTTGCACTGGAATCTCTACCTCCTCTTATATCTTTTTTACTCCTCCATTAAGCTCACAGTCGCTTCTTCGGACAGGAGTGCGCTCAGATACAGGGTGTGTGTTAGTCACTCAGCCGTGTCCCCATGGACTGTAGCCCACTAGGCTCCTTTGTCCCTGGGATTTTCCAGGCAAGAATACTGGAGTGGGTTGCCATTTCCTTCTCCATGAATAAAAGATAAAAGCTAAAACTAACAGATCTTTTATTTTCCAAAAATGTATGTCTCTGATTAATGTTTTTAACAAATTTTAAAAATTTCAGAAGTTTTGGATTTAC
Source organism: Antilocapra americana (assembly GCA_007570785.1). NCBI lineage: Eukaryota > Metazoa > Chordata > Mammalia > Artiodactyla > Antilocapridae > Antilocapra > Antilocapra americana. The sequence goes on along the minus strand of ML660201.1, from coordinate 631,338 downwards.
GGAATTATTGCAAAGGTATTTCGGAGAGTTCCCATGAACCCACATTCCGTTTTTCCTGTTAGTAACTAGCAGAGTATATTTATTACCTATGTTAGTAGGTATGTTCATTATACACCCATGTTAGTAGGGTATATTTATTATAATTAATGTACCTACTTTGATATATTATTATTAACTCAAGTCCATATATAGCTACAATTTCCTCAGGTTTTCCCTAATGCCCTTTTCCTGTTTTAGGAGCCAGTGCAAGCCATCACATGTACCTTTAGCCTCTCCTGTCTCCTGATGGTTCTCTTGACTGTGACACTTTCCCAGACTTTTTGTTTTTGATGACCTTGGCAGAATGTTGGTCAGGTATTTGTGCAATGCCCCTCAGCTAGGATCTGTCTGATGTATTTCTTAAGGTTGAAAGTGAAGTCGCTCAGTCGTGTCTGACTCTTTGCAATCCCATGGACTGTAGCCCACCAGGCTCCTCCGCCCATGGAATTTTCTAGGCAAGAGTACTGGAGTGGGTTGCCATTTCCTTCTCCAGTTTCTTAAGGTTAGACTAATACAATATCTTTTCTGGCTTGTTTTATTTTTTTCATCTTTCTGGCTTGATCTATTCCTTGTATTTATTTTTTTAGTTAATTTATTTTTTATTGAAGGATAATTGCTGTACAGAATTTTACTGTTTGATCTATTCCTTTCAACTGGTCTCAATAATATGTTTTGTATTTGAAAAGAAAAATAAGGCAGTTAGGATAATAATATTCTGAATTTTCTTAATCCAGAAACTGACTTGGAAGACCTGAAACTGTGGACTAAATGTTGGAACCACTGAGTTCAAAACATGTTGGATTTTTGGATATAAATGTCTATCGAATATAAATGTCTACACGCAAGTACATGAAGTCGCACAATTTTCTTAAAGTTAAATCACTTAACCTTGTATCTAGGGTTTAAAAGCCCTGTTGATTCAATTAAAATACCTGCTTGGAGCATAACTGTATGTTTTCAGCCTCACCAAATAACCATCCTTAAAATCTGTCAGTTTTCCTCCAGTGGGAGACTCTTGGCTTTGTAATTGTTTAAGTAAATTTCATGACAGTGTCTCCAGGAAAATTCACAGAGTGAACAGGGCTGGTTTGCTCTGGCAGATGAACAGCTTCTCCACTCAATGCTGCTTCAATGTGTTGTTTTTATTTCTCTCCTTACAGTTTCCTTTTCCATATGGAGGGAACATATTTTCACGAAAACAGAAATATGTTCATATCAATATTTGGTTAAGATTTTTGTCACAGTGTTCTCCCCTGGCATCTACTTAGCTGCTATTCAGCAACAGATTTTCCATATTTACAGTGTCAACAAATGCTTAGGGAATTTTTATTTATTTATTTTTAGCCTTTAACAAAATGATTTTATTAAATGAAGCTGTCAGTAGGGAATACTGCAGAATGCTCTTCCTCATCTCTCTCTTTCCCTCGGTCTTCTCTCCTTAGCACACACACACGATTTAATAAATAAAATCTGAAAGTGAAAAAAAAAAGCCAATATCAGTAATATTTATACTGATTTTCAAATCACAGCCCAGGGATTTCCCTGGTGGTTAAGAATTCACCTTCTAGGACTTGTCTGGTGGTCTAGTGGTTAAGAATCACCTGCCAATGCAGGGGACACCGGTTCGATTCTTGGTCTGGGAAGATCTCGCATGCCACAAAGCACCCAGTGTTCCATAGCTGCTGAGGCTGTGCTCTAGCACCCACAAGCTGTGGCTGCTGAAGCCCACGTGCCTAGAACCAATGCTCTGCAACAAGAGAAGCCATCGCAGGAGACGCCAGAGCACCGCAGCTAGAGAGGAGCCCCTGTTCCTGACAGCTAAAGAAAGCCCCCACTCCCCACAACTAGAGAGGAGCCCCGGCTCCCCACAGCTAGACAAAAGCCTGCAAAGCAACAAAGGCCCGGTGAAGCCAAAAATAAATAAATATCAAAAAGGAAAAAAGACTCACCTTCCAATGCAGGGGATGTGGATTCCATCCCAGACAGAGAACTAAGCCCTTGTACCTCAACTAGCCCACCTACACGCTTCACAAAGATCCCACGTGCCGCAACTAAAACCGTATGCAGCCAAACATGAAAAATGAATAGGTAAGGAAAGATGTTAAAATTCACAGCCCAGGTATGAAATTTGTGAGGCAATCTTACTGACCAAGAGATCTGCACATTGCATTGCCAAGTTGGGTGCATTGCCACTTTTACCCTGAGCTAACTTCCTTGCTCACTCTGGGATGCATTTCCTGTATTTGAATTTAGGAGGTTAGACTAGACAAATCCTGATTACTCTCCAAACACTAAAACCACATGACAACGTGTTATTTTATTTATAAACTTCCAAGAGAAGCAGCAGTGTGCTAGTAAAACGTGTAGAGGTGCCCTGGTTTACAGCACTGCCCATTTCTGATATTCGTATCTAATATAGATAGATGCATCCTTTCTGATTCAACTAACGTGATTCCAAGAGTGAGAATAATGTGAACATTCTACAAAACCCCTTTCTTTCTATTCTTCAGTTCAGTTCAGTCACTCAGTCATGTCTGACTCTTTGCGACCCCATGGACCGTAGCACGCCAGGCCTCCCTGTCCATCATCAAGTCCTGGAGTTTACTCAAACTCATGTCCATTGAGTCGGTGATGCCATCCAGTCATCTCATCCTCTCTTGTCCCCTTCCCTCCTGCCTTCGATCTTTTCCAGCATCAGGGTCTTTTCTAATGAGTCAGCTCTTCACATCAGGTGGCCAAAGTATTGGAGTTTCAGCTTCAACATAAGCCGTCCCAGTGAATATTCAGGACTGATTTCCTTTAGGATGGACTGGTTGGATCTCCTTGGAGACTAAGAGATTCACAAGAGTCTTCTCCAACACCACAGTTGGAAAGCATCAGTTCTTCGGAGCTCAGCTTTCTTTATAGTCCAACTCTCACATCCATACATGACTACTGGAAAAACCATAGCCTTGACTAGATGGACCTTTGTTGGCAAAGTAATGTCTCTGCTTTTTAATATGCTGTCTAGGTTGGCCATAACTTTCCTTCCAAGGAGTAAGCATCTTTTAATTTCATGGCTGCCATCACATCTGCAGTGATTTTGAAGCCCTCTAAAATAAAGTCAGCCACTGTTTCCACTGTTTCCCCATCTATTTGCTATGAAGTGATGGGACTGGATGCCATGATCTTAGTTTTCTGAATGTTGAGCTTTAAGCCAACTTTTTCACTCTTCTTTTTCACTTTCATCAAGAGGCTCTTTAGTTCTTCTTCACTTTCTGCCATAAGGGTGGTGTCATTTGCATATCTGAGGTTATTGATATTTCTCCTGGCAACCTTGATTCCAGCTTGTGCTTCCTTCAGCCCAGCGTTTCTCATGATGTACTCTGCATATAAGTTAAATAAGCAGGGTGACAATAAACAGCCTTGACATTCTCCTTTTCCTATTTGGAACCAGTCTGTTGTTCCATGTCCAGTTCTAACTGTTGCCTCCTGACCTGCATACATATTTCTCAAGAGGCGGGTCAGGTGGTCTGGTATTCCCATGTCTTGAAGAATTTTCCACAGTTTACTGTGATCCACACAGTCAAAGGCATTGGCACAATCAATAATGCAGAAGTAGATATTTTTCTGAGCCTCTCTCGCTTTTTCAATGATCCAGTGGATGCTGGCAATTTGATCTCTGGTTCCTCTGCCTTTTCTAAAACCAGCTTGAACATGTGGAAGTTCACAGTTCACATATTGTTGAATCCTGGCTTGGAGAATTTTGAGCCTTACTTGTATCTATTCTTACTGCCTGCCAAATCCAGATTATTATAGGAGTCACCCTAACTGTCCAAATTAGTTTGGTGTCCCCCAGAAGCAGAGCTGAGAAAAAGACTCAAATTTGGGTAGTTTATCTGGGAGGAACTAGGAACACAGATGAGGGAGAAGGAAAACAAGAGTCTATATTGGCCACGTCTTTTATTTTACTATTCGATGCTTTGACATCTAAAGTCTTACATCTCTGGAGGGACTCCCCTCCTTGGGTTGGTCAATTCTTAGAAATACTTAAGGACTTGCTCTTGAACGTGTTTCAAATACAAACCAACCCATCCAGAGCCCACACCATATCCACCTTCTTTATTGGGCTCTCACATACTAGGCCATTGTCCGCCTGTCCTAATCCCTCAGGACAAGGCACCAGACAACCAAGGGCAGCCTTATGCCTTAGCTCCTGCTGAAGTGATTCAAACTCACCCACTCAAACCCACTTATCTTGCCTCATCCCCTCTCTTCCTGCCCCACCCTCTGATCGGGGCGCCCCCTCCCCTAGAGAACCATGAGTCAGTAGCTATTTTGCAATGGTGACTGTCTTCTGATCTGTTGCTGCTGCTGCTGTTTAGTCACTAAGTTGTGTCCGACCTTTTGTGACCCCAGGGACTGTAGCCTGCCAGGCTCCTCTATCCATGGCATTTGTCAGGCAAGAGTACTAGAGTGGGTTGCCATTTCCTTTTCCAGGGGGTCTTCCCATCCCAGGGATCAAATCTGTGTCTCCTGCTTAGCAGGCTGATTCTTTTTCACTGAGCCACGTGGGAAGCTCATCTCCTCATCTGTTGGCTCTCTTGTAGTTCTACCTTATAAATATTATGAGTCGAGCCTGAACGCTGTCACTAAAGTGTGTTTTCGAGCCAGCAAGAGCTTGGGCTTGAGCAGAACACGCACCTCAAAATGACCTCCACGAGGGGCAAGGGAACTGGGCTGTTGACACACCAAGTCCTGTCCATCAATGGGGAAGGCATACTAAGGGAGGAGCCTTACTATCTTGTCCCTTCTGGTGGCAAAGCCAGCTCCAGAGATGAGAGAGCCCTTCAGACAAGAAACCAGGGGGCTGCAGCTAAGAGTGAGACTGGCCCCGAGGTTCCATAGACAAGGCGTCATGAGTAGCCGCCTCCTTGAAACACAGACTCATTATTAAGAATTCATCAAGCTATAGACTTTAACTTTTCATTTTAAAAACTGAAGTATAGTTGATTTAAAATACTATTCAAGTTTCAGGTGTACTACAGTGATTCATAATTTTTAAAAGTTACACTCCATTTATAGTTATTCTGAACTATGGACTATATTTCCTTTGCTGTATAATATATCCCTGTAGCTTATTTATTTTATACATTGTATCTCTTAATCCCCTACTCCTGTCTTGTCCTTCCACCCACTGGTAACCACTAGTTTGTTCTCTATATGTGTGAGTCTCTTTCTTTTTTTATAATCACTAGTTTGCTGCGTTTTTAGATTACATGTATAAGTGATATTATACAGTTTGTCTTTCTCCATCTGACTTATTTCACTAAGCATAAAACTCTTCAAGTCTATCTTGTTATATTTTTGCAAATGGCAAAATTTCATTCTTTGGTATGACTGAACAGTATTCTCTTGTACATATATGCCATATTTTCTTTATCCATTCATTTGTTGATTAACACTTAGATTGCTTCCATATCCTGGCTATTGTAAAAATAATGCTGCTATGAATATTGGGATGCATGTGTCTTTTCAAATTAGTGTCTTCATTTTTTTCAGATTTATACCCAGGAATGGAATTGCTGATTTATATGGTAGTTCTATGTTTAGTTTTTGGAGAAATCTCCATATGGTTTTCCATAATGCCTGCACTAATTTGGTCCCATTTGTTTATTTTTGCTTTTGTTTCCATTGCCTTAGAAGACAGGCCCCCACCCACCCAAAAAATATTGCTATAATATATGTCAAAGAGTGTTCTGCCCATGTTTTATTCTAGGGGTTTTATGGTTTCCTACCTTACATTTACGTCTTTAATCCATTTTGAGTTTATTCTTGTACATGGTGTTAGAAAATGTTCTGCTTTCATTCTTTTACATTCAGCTGTCCTCTTTTCCCAGAGTAACTTATTGAAGAGACTGTCTTTTCTTCATTGTGTATTCTTACTTTCTTTTTTGCACATTAATTGACCGTAAGTGTGTGGGTTTGCTTTTGGACTCTCTATTCTATTTTATTGATCTATGTTTCTATTTTCATGCCAGTACTACACTGTTTTGATTACCATAGCTTTCTTATGTTTCCTGCAACCAAACCCAGATTTCTTATGTTTCCTGCATTGGGAGACAAGTTCTTTACCACTGAGCTACCAGGTAAGATTTCTCAAAAATTGCTAGAGATAGTCAGCTTATTTCATATGGGAAGCACTTTGTTATATTTAAGGCATGAAAAATTTGCTGTCCTCTCACAATATCTCAGCAACCATGTAGTAGAGCTTTTTTGATATTCCACCTCCATGAAAGTGAAGGCATACAATGCATTTTAGGAGATAAACATTTTTATTCCCTTTTGACATTTGACATTTTCTTCCTTTTAACACTTTAGTGAACTTCCCAGTTTAAACCGGAAATCTGCCTGAAACTCCAAACACTGGAAAATGCAAAAAAGCCCTCTTCCTTTGGACAGTACAGTCTGTACATTTCCTTGGTACAGAAATAACACCAGATATAGTCCCCATTCAGTGGCATATGTATTCAAATAAATATCAAAGTAAACCACGGAAATAAGGGATTTCTAGACACCCACAGCAAGTCCCGGGGAGGATCTGGTAAGACATGGTATCCCCTCCAGAAACACAGGCTGCCTTGCATGTGTCAAGTGCTGAGCAAGACACAGGGCATCTGATGAGCCAGACGGACGCCATGCCCTGTCCTCAGGGAATAGTTATTTTCGTTTTTGCCCTAATCCATTTGTTTTGACAAAAACTGTCATACACCAAAATCTACCTCCTCTTCTTCCAGCACGCATTTTCCAGCCTCCTTGACCTGGATGTGATCATGTGACTGAATTTGGGTAGAAGTAATATGGACCATTTCTAGGCTTGAGAAAAACAAAGGAGAAAAACTTTCCCAGGAGGACTTTCCCACATGCTCTTTCCTCCTTCCCACTAACTGAAGTGGAAGCGACCCCCAGAAAAACCTTAGAAGTTGGATAGTATTACAATGGCAGAGACTGACACATTGGGCCTGGCTGAAAACCTCACTGGAGTGTGAGAGAATGAGAAATAAACTTCTAGTGTGGTTTTCTTTGTTATAACACTTGCTACTAAACAGGAACACCTCAATGTTTCGATTTGATACAAAGTCATACCATCTTTGTAACCAATGAAATGCCTTGCAAGAGTGAGGTGTTTTGCACATAGAAGAGGATACATTTTCAATGAATGGAACTGATGTGCAGAAAAGGAGGTCCCCTGGTATCTTGGTTTGGATTCCCCAGAACTTGACTCTGAGACACAGATTCAAGTGTAAGCAGTTCAGCTAGGAAGTGACCCTCCAGTAAGAAAACTCTGGGAAACTCCAGTAAGACAGCTGGAAAGTGAGGAATGGGGGGAAGGCAGCCAATAAATAGTGCATTATCAACACAGGGTCCACTGTAGGACAGGAGATTCCAGTCTGGTCATTCTGAGACAACAAAAAAGGTGTGGTTTTACCCCACATGAGATGAATATGGAATACTGAAGCTGGAAAAGGTGTTCACCAAGTTCCATTGTTTGAAAGATCTTACTCCCTGAAGCTTCCAACCTGTCCTTTGCACCAACCAAGCATGCTCACGTGGCCAGAGAAACAATTCCATAGGCGGTAGGTTGTAGGTATTTGTAAAAAAACATCTTACAAGTGTAGAGATGAACACCAAGATATAGCAGGGTACTGAGGTTTGGCCTTAGAGAACCCCAAACAAAGAGCCATCATCTAAGGATCCTGTTGACACAAGATGATTAGATGGTAATTAATGAGCTCATTGTAGGAACTCAACCTTGATCCTCAGGCACATCAATCACCTCCACCCTCTGCTCTTTCTCTGCTCTAGCCAAGCCATCTGACACACTACCCCTAGAGCATCAGGTTGCTAGTATCATCCTCTTAAATCTCCTGCGCGTACTTCTCTGCTAATGCAAGTTTTAGCCTCTCTAGTAGGCTCAGTTCAATGTGTGCTCTCTTAGAAACCCTTTCCCTGACTACTCAAGCCCTCAAATGATATTTCTCTGCTTCTGTGAATGCATAGCCCCTAATGGGGGCATTTCTCTGGGACCTCTCATCGTAGACACTATTACATGCCCTACCTTCTGCTCTCTTTTCCTAAAACCTGCTCTGGCTCTTTTACTCTGCAGAACTGCATGAATCTGGTCTCCCCAGTGGCTTTGCAAATGGCAAGAACCATTGCTAATACTTTACCATATTCACACATAGCATGGTGCAAAGCCAGAACTATATAATTGGTACGTATTCATGGAAGAATATAGAAACTGGGCAGGGTGGGAAGGGAGAGTTAGGGGAGGAGGGGAGAGGGGGTGAGACGAGGGAAGAAGGAGAGGGTGGAATGTGTTTCTAGGATAACTATTTTGTGGAAATAATAGGTCATTAAAAGCTTTGATTTATTTACATATGTACATCACTATATATTTAGTTATGCTATGGCATACTTCAGGCTTCCCTGGTGGCTCAGACAGTAAAGAATCTGCCTGCAAGGCAAGAGACTCAGGTTCAATCCCTGGATCAAGAAAATTCCACAAAGAAGGGAATGGCAACCCACTCCAGTATTCTTGCCTGGAGAACCCCATGAACAGGGGAGCCTGGCGGGCTACAGTCCAGAGGGTTGCAAAGAGTCAGACACGACCGAGCAGCTAACGTTTTCACTTCCGGTTTTTCCCCAAAATGTGGACACAGCCCATTGTCAGTCCTGGAAGTCTTTGTTACCACATAATGCAACAGGGAAGACACAGAAAGGAAGCCCAAGGATTCAGAAAACTTAACAGTAACTGGACACTGCTGCAACATTCAGGCACATGATTTAATTTAATTTAATTTAATTTTTTTCATAGTTAGATATTGTATCCTGGATATGATTTTATTTATTTATTTATTTATTTTTAATTGTCTTTATTTTTTCTTTCTTTCTTTTTAAAATTTATTTATGTATTTCTCACATGATTTTAAACTTGACAAAATTTTGGTACCGAGTATTACATATTATTTTTACTACCCATTATAGATTTTAAAGAAACAACCTTTTCCCACATATGGTTTGAGAGGCACTGCTTTAAAGAGCCCCGCCTGGACCTTTGGCCACGCTGCATCTCCCAGTGGAGCAAGGAGTGTGTGGCCACAGGGATACATTCACTTAGGCCCTTAGAGACCCCACGGCAAATGCCAGGACCCCAGAGAGTCCTCTGGGACTCACCTGCATGGGTGGAAAGTCAAGGGTAAGGAGGTGAATCCAAGCTGGCTCGGAAACACAGTTCTTTACTGTAGCCTATCTGTCTTGACTATGCTGCCCTCTGTGTCCACTTCCCTTTAAAAATTAAGCATCAGGACTTCCCCCCACGGATCAGTGGTTAAACTCTGCACTTCCACTGCAGGAGGTGTGAGTTCAGTTTTTGGTCAGGGAATTAAGGTCCCATATGCCACGGGAAGCAGCCAAAATTTTAAATAAATAAATAATATTAAGCTTAGAATGGGATGGTGATCAGAAGAAGAAAGGAGGCAAAATGAGAAGCTTTGAGTGTGGAAGCAGAAGTGACATCATCAGTGTCACAGGTCCTCCCCAAAGAGCCATCAGACATCGTGGTGGTTCATTAAGTCGGAAATAAACTGGCCTTGAGTTCAGCTCTTGCCTGCTCCAGCTGAGTACCCAGTTTACCTGGACATCCTTGAAGGTTCAGTGACAGCCCTGTGACTCTCACGGCGCCTCCCCCACAACACTGCAACCAGCTGTAGCTCCTGTCAGCAGACTGCCCTCTCCTCTCTGTGCATCCGGACTCGCCCAACAGGGGCTGCAGGAATGATAAACCCTACCTGCCAAGAACCCTAAGGACACCTGGCTTCACAAAACAGGCACTTTCTCAACTCAAATCTCAAAGGAGACCAAGAAGTGAGGAGGCCTTGCGTCTACCCCAGGAGAGAGAAAGCATCTTTTGTTTACTAATTGATTTTTTTGGCCACAGAAATTCTGCCAAATTCAGTCATTCTGACAACCTAGGTGCCAGCCCATCTCCAAAAAGAATCCAGCCCCATCTCTCTGGATAGTCCCTCTGTCAGTTTGTGTGTATGTGTGTTCATTCGCTAAATTGTGTCTGACTCTTTGCAACCCCATGGACTGTAGCCCACCATGGGATTTTTCTGGGCTAGAAGACTGGTGTGGATTGCAATTTCCTACTCCAGGGAATCTTCCTGACCCAGGAATCCAACCCGTGTCTCTTGCATCTCCTGCATTGGCAGGTAGGCAGATTCTCTACCACAGTACCCCCTGGTAAGCCCCTCTGTCAGTTTATTCATTATTTATTCCATGAATCCTGAAACAGTCTTCTACACAGAATTTATCGAGAGGAATGAAACTGGGCCATTTGCCGTGATGTGGATGGACCTAGAGTCTGTCACATATCGAGGTAAGCCAGGAAGAGAAAAAACATCATATATTAAACTACATGGGATCTAGAGAAATGGTTCAGATGAACCTTTCTGCAGGGCAGGAATAGAGACACAGATGCACAGAACAGACTTGTGGACAGTGGGGGGAAGGGAGCATGGGATGCACGACCATATGTAAAACAGGTAGCTACTGGGAAGCTGCTATATAGCACAGGGAGCCCGGCTTGGTGCTCTGTAATGATCTAGAGGGGTGGAAACGGGGGATGCAAGACTCCAGAGGGACAGGCTATATGTATATGTATAGCTGATTCACTTAACTGTACATCAGAAACTAACACAACATTCTAAAGCAATTATACTTTAATAAAAAAATTTTAACAGGAATTTAAGGAGAAAGAAGAAAATACAGTGATTATTATAGTTCTGAGCAGTCAGAGGAAGGATTGGGGTCTGGGGTCAGACACACCATGTAGAAATGAAGATGGAACTGTCCCCCTTACCACGTGGAGGAGAAACTGGCAAAGTAACTTAAGGGGGCCACGATGCTGATCCAAACAGCTCTGAAAGCCACCTTCCCAGAGCCAAAGGGCCTGAAGTCATTAAAAAGAAATCAGAGCAAAGTGGATCAAACTAACATCATGCTACTGACTGAAGCAGTCACTCAGTTTAATGTGAGACCCGAAATAAAAGCTCTAGGTTGACCACAGCAGGAGAAGGTGAGGCCACCTGAAAGGGGGGCCATGCAGTCACTTCCAAAACTCCCCAGATTAGACAGAAAAGGCGATCCTCGCTTGCCTTTATCATAGAATTGACTTTTCCACCAGCTGCATTTTATATTCGTTTTCCAAACTGAAGTTTTGCCAAGTCATGCTTATCTGTTCTGAGAGAGATCAAGAGAAGGGTATCTGTGGAACAGCAGTAGGGGCTGATCAACCTCTCCTGTGTGGGAGAAAAGTTCCTGGAGAGGTCAGTTCAGTTCAGTTCAGTCACTCAGTCATGTCCAACTCTTTGTGATCCCATTGACTTCAGCACGCCAGGCTTCCCTGTCCATCACCAACTCCCAGAGCCTACTCAAACTCATGTTCACCATGTCAGTGATGCCATCCAACCATCTCATCCTCTCTCAGTGCATCCCACCCTCCCTTCCCCCTATGGTGACCACAACCACCCCGACCCCAGACTGGTTGGAACCAGATGGTTGGTGATGGCCTCAGCACCAACCAAGCAGAAGAATGCCCATGAACTGATCTCTCTCTCCCTCTCTCTCTCTCTCCCTCACACACACACACACACACACACATACACACACACACACACACACACACTCCTCTTCCTCCTCTTGTCTTTATAAACCTTTCAGCCTTTGGGGAGTTGGGGTCTTTTAAGCACTAGCTACCTGGACTCCTTGCTTGGCGCTTGCAATCAATGCTATACTTTCCTTCACCACAACCTGGTGTCAGTAGACTGGCTTTACTGCAAGTGGGTGAGCAGACCCAAGTTTGGTTGGGTAACACTCCCTAGGCACCCACCACCTCTCCCTGCCATGCAGACAATCCCAATGCATCTCTCCTTTTCCATGTGAGAAAAACAGAATGAGTGCCAGGACACTAGCTCCCTGGAAGGCCAAGCTGAAGTCCTGAGGAATTATTCAATTTGATGCAAATATGCCCAGCAGACCAGTGATCTTCCAAGAAATGCTAGGCTGCCTACATTATAAATTCCAACTTCTTGCCTCTTACAGGCCCACCTTTCTATAAGAAATAATTTAGTATCTCAGAAAATATCTCTGCTAATTTTTACAGGATGGCTGAGGGTAGTGAGGGCTTTAAAGATTATTGGAAATAAAGAGATCATAGGTATAAGAGCCTAAAGGGGAAGAAGGGGTGGCAAAAATTGTGTTTGGGGAAAGAAAGAAAAAAGTAGGGCCTGGAATTTTAAAGACAAAATAAAATATTCCATGTCTTAATTAAATAAGATTTTGAAAGCATCTAAGTATTAATAGCATGTTGAGACAGGAAACATAAGTGAGGAGAAAAGGGGAGAAATAGAAAAAGAGACTCTCAATTTTTATCTAAGTCTATTTAGCACAGAAATAAATACCTGGAAATATCTGTACTTATTTATGTATACTCTCCCTTTTCCAAAAAGAATTTATGGTGATTTATAAGAGTAGAAAATGAATAAAAATAAAATCAATTTTAAGCAAATAAAAAAAGTTTAACTAAGAGAGAATAAAGATAGAATAGCAAGGCAGAGAAAGGAATGAGGTTACTGTCCAAAATACCAGCAACGAGAGGCGTGTTCCAGAGTGGTTAAGAGCATTTTGCTGTCAGACAAAACTAGGTCTCTGTCCCTGCTCTGTTATTCTTCTGTGACCTTGAATAAGGTCACTTAGCCTGCTTAAGTCTCAGTTTCCTCCTCTATGAAATGGAGATGGAAAAGCGCATCTACTTCATAGTTGTGTTATAAGCAATAAATGAGAAAGTCCTCATAAAGTATTCATCACACAGCACTTGGAAAATGAAGCCTTCCTTCACAGGGCACTCGCATGGAATCTGAGCTTTCTAGAAGCCACCAGAATTATAAGATTTACAGGGGACATGATAAATTAAAACAAATCCATTATTCCAGAAAAGCATGAACACTTTTCCTGGATCTGAACTAGATAAAGAAGTTTCTCCCATGGACCCTAACGATAAAACAGGATGAGTCCCATGGTCATGACCTGCAGAAGCCTTTTCGGTTTTGCTTTAATTTCATTCTTCATCATGGACTCCACTCTGTGCTGAAGCTTCATGCTTGTGTGATTCAGCTGCAAAGTTTCTACTGGGGATAGATTTTAGAGCTTCAGAAAGATTTTGGCATTTTTTAGCATAAGCTCTCCGGACCCTGATCTATGCTTTGATGTCTGGATATCTCTGAACCAACCAAGGTCAGATGTAAAATCTTGTAAAAGGCATGTATATTTCAGGGAGATGATCCATAACATTCATCAGATTCCTCATGCATCAGAACCCACTTTCCTAGAGGAGTGGATAAAACGTATGTGCTGCAGGTAAAAATAATGCAGCTAGTCCGGTAAACTTCATGGGCAGAAACAGCTATGAAATAAAAGCACTTGAGTGTTAACTGGGAATCCAAAAGCTTGTTATGCTTGGCAAAATTTAGAAAGTGTACTTAGTAAATAAATAAATAAAGTGAGCTGATAAACAGTGGCTAACCAAGGCAAAAGACAGTTTACAGAATCATAAAAAATACAATTTAGCAAAGATTAAGGTCATATTTATTATAATAGAGAAGCATTAAAAATGCTTAAATTGATTCTTATATCTTACAAATAAGTCCATTGAAGCTGATGGCATTCCCAGCTGAACAGCAAAGACAAGTCTCCTCTAACAGGGCACTGTGTCATTCTCTACTTCCTTCAAGCCTTATCAGAAATCATCTCCTCAATAACGCCTTTTCTTACCTAAAATGTAATTCACCCCTCTAACTCTGACAGTTTGTATCCTCTCTATTTTTTTTCCTGAGAATTTATCATTGTCTAATATCCTGTGTATTTTGCATCTCATCTTGTTTATTGTCTCCTACCAACTAAAATAAATTCCATGAAGGAAGAAGTTGGTTCATTGTGACATTGCCAATGAATAGCCAAAATATGGAAATAATGTAGAATTCCATCAGTAGGGAAATGAAATAAAAGAAGGCACCTCCATACTTAGAGAACTGTTTTACAATTAAAAGATTAAATTAGACTGACTTCACTTACATGAAGCACTCTCCAATCATTAAGGCTAAATGGAAAAACAGCTAGCTAGGGACAAATGCCGAGTGTGTGATTCAACTATATTTAAAAACTAGCATTAGAAATCCACATTTCCCTACAGGCTCATGCACATGTATGTAAATGCATAGAAAAAACCTAGAGATAAACTCGTAACACTGTTTACAGCAAGAGAGGGGAATTCAGTGTGGAATTTCAATTAAAAAAATGGAAGAAATTTTGTCTATCTTGGTTACATTTTTACAAAAATGAATTCACTTATGTAATTGAAAATAAATAAATACATGAGTTGCTTTAAAATCCTATGGAATCAGCAGATTTTGATTAGGCCTTATACATGCAGTTTGACCCCAAATTCCCACTTGATTTTTCTGTCCCTAATATACTTCACTCCATACTGCCTGTATTGAAAGATGTTTCTTTACATACATCTTGGCAGTATGACGTAGTAAATATTTCTTAGCTCCTCAGTGAAATGAATCATTTCCTGGTAAAAATACAAATTGCTGGCTACCTCAGAAAGGGGATAATACACTGAATGCGGCACTAACCACAGCCACCTGGGTGTCCTTCCTGGGCACTTCTCAGCATTCCGGGTGGCATGCCTTCCAAAGTACCTCCCGGTCACCTAAGTACCACCCCTTCTCTCTACTCCCTCGAGGATTCTTCCCTAACCACACAGGCCAGCTTTGGCTGCCTCCCCTGTGGGCTTCATAACACCCTGCAACTTTCCTGCTCGCAGCATTCACAGCCCAGTCTCCATCAGAGCCGATGGTACTGAGCCCTCACATCCTCTGGTCCAGAAGAGGCTGCCAACAAAGGGTTGAATTATAGAGATCTGTTTCCTGCCTTCATGCAGTTCTCAGTGTTGGATTTTTTGTTGTTTGTTTATGGAGGGGAGAGCATTAGTCACTCAGTCATGTCCAACTCTTTGTGACCCCCCTGGACTGTTGCCCGCCAGGCTCCTCTGTCCATAGGATTCTCCAGGCACGAATACCGGAGTGAGTTGCCATTCCCATCTCCAAGGGATCTTCCTGACCCAGGGATCGAACTTGAATCTCCTGCACTGCTGCTGCTGCTGCTAAGTCGCTTCA
This sequence comes from Antilocapra americana, assembly GCA_007570785.1. Classification (NCBI taxonomy): domain Eukaryota; kingdom Metazoa; phylum Chordata; class Mammalia; order Artiodactyla; family Antilocapridae; genus Antilocapra; species Antilocapra americana. Next base: position 616,018 of record ML660201.1, on the reverse strand, counting down.
GTCATGTCCGACTCTGTGTGACCCTATAGAGGGCAGCCCACCAGGCTCCCCATCCCTGGGATTCTCCAAGCAAGAACACTGGAGTGGGTTGCCAGTTCCTTCTCCAATGTACGAAAGTGAAAAGAGAAAGTGAAGTCTCTCAGTTGTGTCCAACTCTTTGCGACCTGTCGACTGCAGCCTACCAGGCCCCTCCGTCCATGGGATTTTCCAGGCAAGAATAGTGGAGTGGTGTGCCATCGCCTTCTCCCTCCTGAACTGCAGGCAGATTCTTTATCGTCTGAGCCATACGTTTCTCTCTAAATCTTCTCTCTCTGAATTATTTTTACGTTGTATGCAAACCAGTATCTTTGAGTCCTTATCCCAATAACTTGCTAATGGATTTAAGTTTATTTTAAAACTGGGGCGGGGGGCATTCCTTGGTGGTCTAGTTTAATGCTTTCACTGCTGTGACCTGGGTTCAATCCCTGGTTTAAAAAATAATAATTATTAAAAATTTAAAACTGAGAGGGAAAAAGGCAAGGGGAAAAAAGGTGTTTGCACTTTATATACTAAGTTATATTAAGAGCACTACAGCTTAATACACTTTTTAAAAAATGAATCTTACTTTAACCCTTTGTAGCTCAGTTATTTTCTGGTATTCCTTCATTTCAAGAGAAAACTTGTACAGCATGTTTTCAGTGCTGTCATGGCTAAAAATTTACCTTAAAAGGTCTTTATGTGTAAAAGGAAGATGTAGTGATTTTTTTTCACTGATTTGGTTTACGTCAACTATGCAAAACATTTCTGTTGAAATTTGCCTAGTCCATTTGCCTTGGTATCAGCCAAATATTTCTGCTTCTTTTCCCAAGTGGTATAATTGCGCCCCTTCTACCAATCTTGGAATCAGAAATGTCCTTGTGGTTCTTTTGGCCAAAGAAGGTGCAGAGGACATGTCAGCAGTTCTTTTTTTCTTAGCCATGGGGACCACCAATGCTTCCAGCAGTGGCCACGCATCAGCCTGCATCCAGGAGTTCAGATGACATGGAGCAGAGCCCCAGCCAACTTGCAGGGGACTTGCAGGATCCCATGGTTGTCTGGGGCCACCCAGAACTGGGAGGCTGTATGTTGAAGCATAATAGCCTCTCCTGGTGGATCAGATGCTGTGAATCTAGAAGTCAGTTACTAGGCAACCTTCTCTTAGCTCCAAACCCTCTAGACTCAGACCCCAGGATGCTGTGCCTGGAGATGCTGCGTGTCTAGCTTCTCCTTCTCAGGCTGGCTCCCTGTGAGGAGGGCTGTGGCGGGGTACAGGAGGACTGGAAGGTGGTGGTGTTGTTGTTGAGGGGGCTTCCTTTTCCCTGTTGGCTCACTTTTCTGCTAGCATCCTCAGCTGTAGCCACTCTCTCTGGCGGCGTTGAGCGCAGTTCCGGTCACAGCGTTTTCAGAGTTCTCCTGGCCCCTCAGAGACCCTCACATCAGTTGCGTATGCCCTCCTCAAAGGTCCCAACCCCAAGAAATGTCTCTTCTGGGTTCCCGAACCGCCAACACACACCAGCCTAACACCACCACCATCACACCCCACCCCTATCTCACAAGGACCGGGGGTCATCATCACAGAACCTTGCTTCCAAGTTCCAAGTTCCAGTAACCCTGTCTCCGCCCCCTCCTCTCCCCAGCCTAGGGGTCATAGTTTCTTCCCAGAATCACCATCCCTGAGTTGTGTCAGCTACTCCTTTCCAGTTTTTCAGTCTTACAAATACATTAGATGAATTCCCCACATTAAATTCTTTATGCTGACATAGCCATTTGGACCCTAAATACTACACTATAAATATTTTTATATACCAGTGAATTGAGCGTAATCTCTCCTTTACTCATTTGTCCCATATTCCTTTGATCTTTCCTGACAAAAGAAAATTTGAGTCACTGAGGTCATCTCTTTCTGAAATTGCTCAGCCTGCAGCATTCATGGAACAAGTGCAAGGAGTGGGGTGGGTAACAGTCAGGGGGAGGGGAATGCTCCAGACTGACCAAGGCCAAAGTCACTGATTTGTTGATTCCTAAAGAGTCCCAACACCAGAAATCAACTAACATGGACTAAGGTTTTGTTAAAAACTAAACTCTTTAAGGAGAACATTTAAAAAAATTTTACTGGAGTATCAGTTCAGTTCAGTTCAGTCGCTCAGTCACGTCTGACTCTTTGCGACACCATGGACTGCAGCATGCCAGGCTTTCCTGTCCATCATCAACTCCCGGAGCTTGCTCAAACTCATGTCCTTTGGGTCGGTGATGCCATCCAGCCATCTCATCCTCTGTCATCCCCTTCGCCTCCTGCCTTCAATCATTCCCAGCATCAGGGTCTTTTCAAATGAGTTGGTTCTTTGCATCAGGTGGCCAAAGTATTGGAGTTTCAGCTTCAGCATCAGTCCTTCCAATGAACACCCAGGACTGATCTCCTTTAGGATGGACTGGTTGGATCTCCTTGCAGTCCAAGGGACTCTGAAGAGTCTTCTCCAACACCACAGTTCAAAAGCATCAGTTCTATGGTGCTCAGCTTTCTTTATAGGCCAACTCTCACATCCATACATGGAGAAGGCAATGGCAACCTACTTCAGTACTCTTGCCTGGAGAATCCCATGGACGGAGGAGCCTGGTAGGCTGCAGTCCCTGGGGTCACACAGGGTCAGACACACTGAAGTGACTTAGCAGCAGCAGCAGCAGCACATCCATACATGACTACCGGAAAAACCATAGCTTTCACTAGATGGACATTTGTTGGCAAAGTAATGTCTCTGCTTTTTAAAATGCTGTCTAGGTTGGTCATAGCTTTTCTTCCAAGGAGTAAGCATCTTTTAATTTCATGGCTGCAGTCACCATCTGCAGTGATTTTGGAGCGCAAAAAACTAAAGCCTGTCACTGTTTCCACTGTTTCCCCATCTATTTGCCATGAAGTGATGGGACCAGATGCCATGATCTTAGTTTTCTGAATGTTAAGCTGTAAGCCAACTCTTTCACTCTCCTCTTTCACTTTCATCAAGAGGCTCTTCAGTTCTTCGATTTCTGCCTTAGGGGTGGTGTCATCTGCATATCTGAGGTTATTGATATTTCTCCTGGCAACCTTGATTCCGCCTTGTGCTTCCTTCAGCCCAGCGTTTCTCATGATGTACTCTGCATATAAGTTAAATAAGCAGGGTGACAATAAACAGCCTTGATGTACTCCTTTTCTTATTTGGAATCAGTCTGCTGTTCTATGTCCAGTTCTAACTATTGCTTCTTGACCTGCATACAGATTTCTCAGGAGGCAGGTCAGGTGGTCTGATGTTCCCATGTCTTGAAGAATTTTCCACAGCTTGTTGTGATCCACACAGTCAAAGGCTTTGGCATAATCAATAATGCAGAAGTAGATGTTTTTCTGGAACTCTCTCGCTTTTTCGATGATCCAGTGGATGTTGGCAATTTGATCTCTGGTTCCTCTGCCTTTTCTAAATCCAGCTTGAACACGTGGAAGTTCATGGTTCACACACTATTGTAGCCTGGCTTGGAGAATTTTGAGCATTACTTTGCTAGCATGTGAGATGAGTGCAACTGTGAGGCAGTTTGAGCATTCTTTGGCGTATTGGAGTATAGTTGATTTATAATGTTGTGTTAGTGTCAGGTATACAGCAAAATGATTCCATTATATATGTATTTAATTTTCTTATACAGATTGTCACAGAATATTGAATACAATAGGTCCTTGTTGGTTATCTATCTTATGCATAGTATACATAGCAGTGTGTGTGTGTGTGTGTGTGTGTGTTCATCCCAAACTCCCAATTCATCCCTCCCCTCCCCCCAACACACATTTCCCCTTTGGTAACCATAAGTTTGTTTTCAATATCTGTAAGTCTGATTCTCTTTTTGTAAATAAGTTCATTTGTATCATTTTTAAAAATTAGGCTCTACATATGAATGATATCATATATTTGTCTTTCTCTAAGTTACTTTACTTAGTATGATCATTTCTAGGTCCATCCATGCTGGTGCAAATGGCATCATTTCCTTCTTTTTTATGAACATATACATGCCATTGTGTACATGCACTACATATTCTTTATCCATTCATCTGCTGGTGGACATTTAGGTGGTTTCCATACCATACCTACCGTGAATAGTGCTACAACAAATATTATAGTGCATATATATTTTCCAATTATGGTTTTCTCCTGATATATGCCCAGAGTAGGATTGCTGGATCATATGATAGCTTTATTTTTAGTTTTTAAAGGAACCTTGACGCTGTTCTCCATAGTGGCTGCATCAATGTACATTCTTACCTCAGAAGAAAAGCTATGACAAAGCTAGACAGTGTTTGATAAAGCAAAGACATCACTTTGCTGACAAAGGGTGGTACAAACAAAGCTATGGTTTTTCCAGTAGTCACATACAGATATGAGATTTGGATCATAAAGATGGCAGAGTGCCAAAGGATTGATGCTTTTGAACTGTGGTGCTGGAGAAGAATCTTGAGAGCCCCTTGGACAGCAAGGAGATCGAACCAGTTAATCCTAAGGGAAATCAACCCTGAATACTCATTGGAAGGACTGATGCTGAAGTTCCAATACTTTGGCCACCTGATGCAAAGAGCCAACTCATTAGAAAAGACCCTGATGCTGGGAATATTGAGGGCGGGAGGAGAAGGGGATGGCAGAGGATGAGATGGTTGGATGGCATCACCGACTTGATGGACATGGGTTTGGGTGGACTTGGGGAGTTGGTGATGGACAGGGAGGCCTGGCGTGCTGTGGTTCATGGGGTCACAAAGACTTGAACTCAACTGAGCAACTGAACAACAACAACCAACAGTGAAGGAGAAAAGAAGAACATTTAAATAATGTTATCCACTTGAAATACAACTTGTTTCTAGGCTACTCCTTAAAGAAAATTCCTATCCACTCTAATTCACTGCACCTATTGAAGGCACCACAGCAAAGTTGTGAATATGCAAGTTTACTCAGCAATGTACAAGGTCAAAACACAGTTCGACTTAATAATGAGAATTTCTAATCCATCAGAGAACTCAGCTAAGCTGACACTGGTGATGCTTCAGCCCCATTTCTGCACAGGAAGAGCTAAAAGAGCATCCCCTTTTCTCCATCAAGTTTGCTACTGACTGGTCTTTGCCTAAATGGTTCCCTAAATGCAATCTCACTTATATAATATGAAAAGTAAGTTTTCTTTTTTTAACCAACATCTGATAGTGTAGCTATTAAAAAGCCACTCGACAGGATATTGAAGCTAAGAAATCTAACAAGTGGCTTGTTAGTGAAGAATGTCCTGGCTGAACTAAGGAACAGGCTTGCCACTTTTTACCCCATCCTCTGAGGATAATAAGTAAGGAGGACAAAATGAGTGCAGCCCTCCTGGGTCTTCCCTTAAGAGTTTAAAAGCAAAATATTGATTTTGAGTTACCCTGCTTCAACTCAGCTTTGCTCTCATGATATTTTTATTCCCTTGTAGATTTCTGGGTCCATTTGTTGCAGATTTTAAAAAGTAAATCACTGGCGAATCTGTGCTGTGTCCATGTAACATTTCTGCACCTAAAAATATGGTCAATTGACACCTTAAAGGTTTCTGAGCAGCTCTAACTCTTAGTGACATCTCCAGTTGCATGCCCAGTACATTCAAAACAGATAAAGTGGATGAATTGATTTTAGTTGTATAAAACCCTTGACAAAATCTCTTTGTGGCCATCTATACAGTCTCTTGATGATTTATAAAGGATTTGCTTATGACACAAATGTGATCCTTCCATTCTTTTCCATTTTGTTTTTCAACTAGGTCCACAGTGAATTTCCTGATGCCAAGAGACCAACGTAGAATGTTCTTCAGTACCCGGTGGCAGCCATGTCATCTTTAAGATTTTGTATTAAGAAATGACACTAGAATTGTGACTCTGATTATTATCAATATTATTACCAGAGAGCATGGAACTGAAACAGTCAGGGTTTATAAATTTTAGCTACTATTTTAAAAATATTTTTATTTATTTATTTGGCTGCACTGGGTCTTAGCTGTGGCATGCGGGATCTGGTTCCCTGACCAGGGATAGACCCAGGCCCCCTGCATTGGGAGCACTGAGTCTCAGCCACTGAACCAACAAGGAAGTCCTAAATTCTATCTACTGTTTTAAACAAGTTTTCTTTTGTTGTATGCAAGATTTGTTGACTGAATTCTAACTAGGAGAAGCTGGAGGAAAGCACGCCAACATTCATTCTAAATGAAGTTTATAGACATTTTCTCTGAGTTTCTAGGAGAGAGTTACGAGGAGTTTACATTTGGGAATAAATCTAAATTATTAGAGAATAGGTCTAAATTCTGAATCTTCATTTAACTTTTTGGAAAGAATTTCCTAATTTATTAATAGTTTCATCAGCATCCAAAGGAGTGAACATCTTTCTTTTCTGGATTCTTTGAATAGAATAGATTTCAGCATCTTCCTCTACAAGAGGATGTTTATCAAGTCTCCAAAATGCTTTGATTTTAAACCCCAAATGTGGAAGATGGCTCCCAGCTGTGCCACAGGGCTTCTAAGTGAACTTTATAATATACTTCCACTCCAGTGTTTTACACCTCTGGATTTCTCTATAAAATGAATATCCCCATATTCCTATGAGACAACTATCTCTGTAGAGATGCTGCTGAAGTCACGCAAAAAGGTAAAACTCTATTTGTTCAGTACACATATTAAAGCACTGATGCAGGGAGCTATAATACAGAGATAAACAAGACACAGATCATGGGAACATACCAGCAAGGGAATCAATGCTCAAAATGTAATTACGGAACAGGAAAGTTAGGGATACATTAAACAGTTTAGACACATTTCTATCATAGCATGTACACTAACATTCATGCTTGTTACCAGCAAGTCCACGGATAATGTATGTGTTTAGAATATGGCTGCTAAGAACATAAGAGGCAAACAGACCAAGTTTTAAGCCTTCCTTTTCTAGAGCCCAGGAAACAGTCAAGTCTGGAATGAGGTCCCAGGTGCTCCCTAAAAGCACAGCATCTTTCACACCACCACCCAAAAGTTCTAGGAAGTGCACTCAACTCTTGCAAAGTTAACATCTAGCAAAATGATCTCAAAGTCAGTGCATAAATGCCCTCTGCTACTTAAATAAAAATGAGAAGCCATGAAAGAATCTAGATGCTGAACAATCTTTTATTTATGCTGCCCCAAATGCCAGATTTTAAAATCAGTTAAAAAAAAAGTTTAAAGGGGTTTTAAAAATTGCAATTATGTACAGAGAGAAGTGAAGGAGATTCCATTAATCCAGCCGCAGGAGAGGTCAGGGATGCCAGAGAAAGCTCCCAAAAGAGGAAACATTTGAGCCAAATATTGGACAAGGGTAAGAGCAGTGGCGCTAGTGGTAAAGAACCCGCCTGCCAATGCAGGAGATGTAAGAGAGGCCGGTTCGATCCCTGGGTCAGGAAGATCCCCTGGAGGAGGGCATGGCAACCCACTCTAGGATTCTTGCCTGGAGAATCCCATGGATAGAGGCGTCTGGTGGGCCACAGTCCATGGGGTCAGAGAGGGGTGGACAGGACGGAGCGACTAAGCACGCCTAAGAGCTCACCAAGGCCCAAAAGAGCACATGAGTTTCCTAGGGCTGCCGAGACAAAGACTACTTGGAGTGGCTTAGAACATGATACTGTCTCCAAGTTGTGAAACCAGAGTCCAAAGCCAAGGTGGCGGCAGTGGCGTGCTCCCTCTGAAAGCCTGAGGGTGGGGGTGGGAGGCGGGGCGTGCTTGTGGGGAGTCTCTCCCCTCCTTCCTGTTACTTCCTTCCTGTTGGTAGCATGGCTCCTTGTGATACTCTGCCTATGTGTGTGTCTCGTGTCTAAATGTCCTCTTTCTCTAAGGACATGCTGGATTAGGAGCCCAGACACTTCGGCACTATCACATCTTAACTAATTACACCTGCGAACAGCCAGTTCCAAATCAGGCCACAGCCTGAAGGTCCTATGAAACATATGAAGGGGAGGTGGCACCTCAAGCTGTAATGGGGGAGCAGCGAGGCCAGGAGAGGCTGCGGGGCTCACCAGCCCCAAAGAGAGACTCCAGGGGGAACTCGAGTGCAGAGTGAGATCACTGAGGCCTCAGGCTCTGCCCAAACATATGCTTTGACTTTATCCCAAGGATCATAGAAGCTGCAGGAGAATTCACAGCTGATGACTGACATAGTCAGGTTTTCTGTTTAAAAAGAGTTCTCCTGGAGCTGCCCTGGTAGTCCAGGGGCTAAGACTCGGGGCTCCCAATGCAGGGGGCCCGGGTTCGATCTCTGGTAGAAGAACTAGATCCCACATGCAGCAGCTAAAAAAGATCCCGCAGCTAACACCTAGCACAGCCGAGTAAATGCATGTTGAAAAAAGGAAATAAAAAGGAATGCCCCGGGTTTAGAATGGAAGAGGGATTAAAAGAGGCAGAGGAGAGGCAGAGAGGATTTGGGAGCCCTTAGCAGAAGTTAAGGAAAAGAATAGTTTGTGACCATCTTAGAACTGTTTAATCAGTCTAATTATTTAATTAATAACATATTTCCTCATCAGACTAATTCTCTACAAAGAGGGTAACTCTTAAAATCAAGTTGAGGACAGACTCTGTGCCTGGGGTGGTACTAGGTTATGAGGCTACAGATCATAATTTACAGACAGATATTCATATCATATGTGATAGACACCTATGGCTTAATGATGGAGCACGTAAACATTGAGAAGGCCTTGTTACCTAAATTAAACAAAGTATGTGTTAGACGTTCAGTCCTATAAGACTCTTTGTGACTCCATGGACTGTAGCCTGTGTCTGTCAGTGGAATTGTCCAGGCAAGAATATTGGAGTGGGTAGCCACTTTCTCCTCCAAAAAATCGTCCTGATCCAGGGATTGAACCCAGGTCTCTTGCACTGCAGGCAGGTTCTTTACCATCTGAGCCACTAGGGAAGCCCCCAGTGAAACAAATGTACAACCAAATACATTAGAGAGAAAATGAAAGTCAAAACCGTAAGTGTTGGTAAAAGCAAAAATTGCAGGAAAGCTTTCTGGAGAAAGTGGTATTGTAGATGAGTCTCAAAAGTTAACTAGCATGAAGATAAAACAGAAATACAGCAAGCTTATGCTTTTTGTTTGTTACTTAGCTTGTTTGCTTTGGGTTTTGGCCATGCCATGTGGCATGTGGGATCTTCTCCCCCCAGGGATCAAACCCCCTGCATCGGGAGCACAGAGTCTTAACCACTGGACCACCAGGGAAGTCTTGAGCTTATGTTTTGACTTCTCATTTCAAAGCAAGTTATCACTTCCTTTGCCTTCCAGGGGATAAACTAAGAACTCCTAAGGATGATAAAGTTAGGGATGGAAGGCCCATCGTAGGCACCCATTTCTAAACTTTATAAACTGCCTTGAATGTCTGTGATATTCAAAAGACCTACACGGTGTCAAATGCCTTGACTCCACCTTTAAGGTTAATATGAGTAAGTGGCTACTGTAGGGAGACTAACAAGAACTCTTCTTCCAAAAATAAACACAGCATCCTTGTCAGCATTCTGGCAAGAAAACCATGTCGATGTATTGCTGAGCCATCCTAACTGGTTTTTAATCCAAAAAGAAAGTGATTCATTTTTGCCCTTTAGGTGACAGGAGTGATTTTTATATTGTGAAATCCTGGCAAAGGTTTCCTATTCACAATAGGTGAAGGGAAAAGGCTGCATTAGGTACCATCTGTCAAATATAAATCCTTCAAAACTAGTGATGACCCCAGAATAAAATAGGTAACATAAATGTATGTGATATATTTGATATGCATAATTCTGTTAAGAGGAGGCATCTTCACATAATTTATTATCTTTCTTTCTTAATGAGATTAAACAGTTTTATACCCTTTTACTTTTGGGGTAGACTATTAAAATTTAATTAAAATTTAAAAGCTTTGATAAATTTATAACTGTTTCCTGGATGTATGATTCAATTCTTATTAAATGATAATTAAATATTGGTGACTAAAACACAGTAATTTGGATTGAAATACTGTTTCTTTTTTAAAGTATTCCCATTTGGGTGCAGCAGTTCTTAGTTGCAGCTTGTAGAATCTTTAGTTGCAGCATCTGAACTCTTAGTTGCAACATGTGAGATCTATTTCCTGACCAGGGATGGAACCCAGGACCCCTGCCGTGGGAGCGCAAAGTCTTAGCCTGGACCACCAGGCAAGTCCCTGCCAAACGGTGTCTTTCTTTACAACATAAGCCCTGGGGAAACTAATATATCAGTCAGGATGGTTTCAGCTACAAGCCATAGAACCCCAACTAAAGACAGCATAAAAAGAATCAGTATCTCAAACAGACATTATGGTGTGTAATCATATAACTTAAGTCCCCTACTCTCCTTTTTAAAATGTATTTCATGTGGAAACTTTCCCTCTGCCCCTGAAAGAAAATTCCAATAATGCAAATAAATAAGTAATTTGCAGTCTTTTTAAATTGGAAAACTTTCTAAGTGTAATACTTGTCTGTGGTCCCATGTAATAATCGTAAATTTGAGCATGATTCTGAGTTAAAACATTGTCTCTCCCTAATTCTTGGGGCTTCTGAAGGCAGGAAGCCAGGGAAAGCAGCATGAACCTGCCCTTTATCCCTGCTCCCCCTCCCACCCTTACTGACTCACTTAGGAGTCAAAGCAGAAGAGGTGAGGGGGTGAAAGGAGCCCCAAATTTCTTTCTTGACTGGCCCTGTGAGTGGCATAGGTAACCCAGCCAATGGTGAAGGCTGATTCTTCTTCTTGGGGACTTTCAGCGTTTGTTCAGAGGCCGTCCGTGAGAAGGTGCACATCCTGTGACATGGGCAAAGCTTTCGCTCTCTCTCTGCCCATTCTCCATTCTGCTCCTTGGAATTTTCCAGCAGCCACTCCACAGAATCTCTTTCAGTTGTGGCTTCGTTGCCCCTAATGGTTCTCCTCTTGAACAAGATTCAAAATCATTCTCTCTCTCTCTCTCTCTCCTCTCTTCTCTCTCTCTCTCTCCTCCCCCTCTACCCCCACTTTCCTCCTCTTCTCTTATCTTCCCACATCTAATTCTTGGGGGATCTCGCTCTTCTTTTAGCAGAAAAATCTCTATCATCCATCTTCAGAGATTTTCAACTAGTGAAAAACAGAGCTGTCACAGATAGACTTCAGAGAACCTCTCAAAAGTGATGATCCTACCTAGCAACTCCACTCCTGGCATATACCCAGAGAAAACTATACTTAGAAAAGATACATGCACCCCAATGTTCATTGCACCACTGCTTACAATAGTCAGGACAAGGAAGCAACCTAAATATTCATCAAGAGAGCAACAGATAAAGAAGGTGCAGTACATATATACAATGAAATATTACTCAGCCATAAAAAAGAATGAAATCATGTCATTTGCAGCAACACGTATGGACTTAGAATATGTCACACGAAGTGAAGTAGTCAGATACAGAAAGACAAATATCATATGATATTGCTCATATGTGGACTCTAGAAATAGGGTACAAATGAACTTATCTACAAAACAGAAATAGAATTATAGATGTAGAAAACAAACTTACGGTTACCAGGGAGGAAAAGGGAGTTTGGGATTGACACATACACAGTACTATATATAAAATAGATAACTAATAAGAACTACTGTGTATCACAGGGATCTCTACTCAGTATTCTGTAATAAGCAATATGGAAAAAGAAACTAAAAAAGAGTGAATATGTGTATATGTAGAACTGATGCTCTTTGCTCTACACTTGAAAATAATACAACAGTGTAAATCAACTATACTCCAATAAAAATTAAAAAATAATTATCCTGATTATGCTACTTGGCCACTTACTAGTTCCAGATACTTTTCATGAATTAGCTCATTTAATCTTCAGAGCAAACCTATGAGGTAGAGAGTACTCACTTCCTCCAGGAAAATGAGGCACAGAAAAAATAAGAAAGTTGCCATGTCTCCCATCTGGTAGGCGATGGAGCATGGATGGGTCCTCTTTCCCTTGCATTTTGGCCTCTTACTGAGATCTCCTGGTGACTGTTTGCTATCCCCTCTTCCCTGCTCAGGTACATAAGCACACACCCTGTCCCATTGTCCCAAGAGAGCATCTCTCAAAAGAACAGCATCTCTAGCACCTTAAAAAGACACATCTTCTATATCCACATGAAAGCAAGTGAAATAGTGTCTACCCCATCCCTTACTGCAACCAGAGATGAGCCAGTCATTTTCTAGGCATCAGACTAACACCCAGGAAGGAAGGCACAGGCAACCCAGTGGCCCTAGGAAACACTCAGATGTTCTTTCCTCATTCTCACATTGAACTTTTCCTGCTTCTCTTTTCTTTGTTGACCTTGGTCTTTGAAAGTGCCGGGATGACCCAGAGGGATGGAATCAGAAGGGAGGTGGGAGGGGGGTTCTGGAAGGGGAACACATGTATACCCATGGCAGATTCATGTCAATGTATGGCAAAACCAACACAATAATGGTAATTAATTAATTAATTAATTATTTTTAAAAAAGAAAAGAAAATGCCTGGGCTTGGCTCTTGCTGCTGGATCTTCGGTCTTTGTTCTTGGTCTGATGCATCTTGGTTCACAGATATGAGCCAGGTGCTACAAGACCTTAGCCCTCAGCCCCTCAGGCTAACTAGAGAATGTCAATAGCAAACCTTGGAAAATAACCACTTTCCACTTTATTCATATCAGTGAGGATTTTGCCAACTGTACAAATTAACATGGGCATTTTTGGCCCATATGTAGAACATTAGAGCATTTTCTCTGGAAAATCTGCTAAACTGGAGATCATCAGCTGTATACTGAGAACAAACATAAGCAATTATGTTCAATGTTAAAAAAACAAACAAACACCTTTAGTCTGTCCTGTGCATCCTTGATAGAATTGAGGGCCAGTCAAATCACATGCAAATTCAACCAGTCAGAATTTAGTCACTCCTTAATCCTGGACTTCCTCTGCACCCACTATTTGATTTCTCCCAGGTATCTAAGATCGCATGATTTAGCAACTAAACCACCAACACAGCTATCTGTCTCAGAAATCACATGTAGTAGAAGTCAAGAAAGCCAAAGAGGCCAGGTTTTAAATGTTCTCAGCACAAAAAAGAAATGAGAATTATGTGACAATGCAGAGCTGTTAGCTAAAGCTACAGTGCTTATCACTCACATCATACGTAAGTGCATCAAACCAGCACACTGTACACTTGAAACTTATGCAATGTTATGTCAGTGATATCTCAATTTTTTAAATGTATTAAATATTATTCCTTTATTTGACATATTCTATTTACTATGAGTATTCCATACTCTACTGTTCTATTTCATTTTGGTTTGGAATTTTTCAGTTACAGAAGTTTTCTGCTTTTTGTGGTCAAGTTTGTCTCTCTTTTCCTTGATAACACTAAAACATTCTTCCTAAAATTATAAAATTATGCAGCTTCCAAAAACATGATAAATATCCAAAGTATTTCCCAGTTTTTTTCAGTTTCTGGAGCTAATATTGACCATATGGATCTCTGTTGGCAAAATAATGTCTCTGCTTTTTAATATTCTGTCTAGGCTTGTCACAGCTTTTCTTCCAAGGAGCACAGATTTTCTTCCAAGTCTTTTAGTTTCATGGCTGCAGTCACTGTCCGCAGTGATTTTGAAGCCCAAGAAAATAAAGTCTGTCACTGTTTCCACTGTTTCCCCCTTTATTTGCCATGAAGTGTTGGGACTGGATGCCATGATTTTAGTTTTCTGAATGCTGAGCTTTAAGCCACCTTTTTAACTCTCCTCTTTCACTTTCATTAAGAGGCTCTTTAACTCCTCTTCGCTTTCTGCCATAAGGGTGGTGTCATCTTAATATCTGAGGTTGTTGATATTTCTCCTGGCAATCTTGATTCCAATTTGTGCGTCATCCAGCCCAGTATTTCACATGATGTACTCCGCATAAAAGTTAAATAAGCAGGGTGACAATATACAGCCCTGACATATTCTTTTCCCAACTTGGAACCAGTCCGTTGTTCCATGTCTGGATCTAATGGTTGTTTCTTAATCTGCACACATATTTTGTAGGAGGCAGGTAAGGTGGTCTCATATTCCCATCTCTTTAAAATTTTTCCACAGAATTTTGCTATACAGAAAGTATATAAATTATACACCTATGTACATTCTTTCTTATATATTCTTATGCATTGTGGTTTATTGTGAGATACTGAATATAGATCCCTGCGCTCTACAGTAGGACCGTGTTGTGTGTCTGTCCCACATGTAGAAGTCTATTCTGCAGCAGGACCTTGTTGTGTGTCCGTCCTTTATGTAGAAGTTTATTCCGCAGCAGGACCTTGTTGTGTATCCATCCTGTATGTAGAAGTTTATTCTGCAGTAGGACCTTCCTGTGTATCCGCGCCACATGTAGAAGTTTATTCTGCAGTAGGACCTTGCTGTGTATCCGTCCCACATGTAGAAGTTTATTCTGCAGCAGGACCTTGTTGTGTGTCCGTCCTTTATGTAGAAGTTTATTCTGCAGCAGGACCTTGTTGTGTGTTCGCCCTTTATGTAGAAGTTTATTCTGCAGTAGGACCTTGTTGTGTGTCCATCCTGTATGTAGAAGTTTATTCCATAG